>JAEQBH010000760.1:0-408613 GCA_016808115.1 Tetrastigma voinierianum
AGTTATGTTATTTTTTCTTAAGTACTTGCTTTGAAAATTTATGAAATCTAGACAAATTTACGGAATTCATTTCTTCATAGTTTATTACGGAAATTATAGTGGATATGCGTGATCGGTGCTTCATTTCTTAATTCGCAATGCGATGTCGGAAAACCTTGACTCTGTTGGATTTGATTTACATTTAGTTCTGAGTATTTCTGCACAATTTACGGAGAATTAATTTAGGTTGATTTTTACTTAATCGATTGTCGTTTTAATGGATAAGTTCCCAATAGTAGTACCTAGTACCAGGTTGAGGAATGTATCTTACTTTCGATATCCGAGGGATGCCTCTGTGTGACATAGAGACGGAGATTCTGAGTTGAGCATTCTTTTAAGGTAATTCGACTACCATTGTGACGATGAGCTTTGAGAGGTCATTTGATAAATCCCCCATTCGCTCATAATTGAAGTTGGAGGGTGTATTTAACAATATAAATAAGAGTTCACCTTGTAATCTACGGAGTAGTTCGATCCAGGTGTTAGCTTCGGATATAATCAAGGGAAAGGGATGAACCCATAGATATGGAGGTTGAGCCAGATTGGTAGTAGAAATTTTGCGAAAATCCTTAGAAGGTAAAGCAAAGTGCAACATCCAACGAGAAATGGAGTGTGAGTATTGAGAAAGAAAAACAGAGATCTTGCGAAAATTCGGAATCTGAGGTAGTGGATTTAGATCTTGTCTTCGAGAGAAGCAAGGATATCTAATCGGTGAATATGAAGAAATGCAATTCGATAATTGGAAATCTTGGACAAAAAAATAAGATCCATACATAAAGCAGGCAATGGATTTTAGTCTTTGGAATTAGTATTCCCATTGTATTTCATTGATGGTTTTTTTTTTTCGTTTCTCACAGGAAACTGGTTCAATCCATTCTTTTATAGACAATTTATTTTTATTCATTTACTTTTGTTTTAGCTTATTTTGAATATATTCAATAATATAGGGATTTTTAATTTGTGTTGTTTAGATAAAACCTTCATTATGAGTTTTGAGTCCAAATAGTATGAAATTTTAGTAGTTGGGGTAGTAGATCTGTAATTTGCTATCAATCTCTGTGGGAATGATATTTGGACTTACATTCAGATTTTACTACTTGTATGACATGTGCACTTGCAGTGTCATAGACTTGACCCTTATTTTTAAATCATGAACAATTAAGAGAAAACTATTTTATCAAGCAAAATTATCCAAGGTAACATGTATGCGAGAAATTATAAGGCTCTTGTAATTATCTGTTAATTTGAGGGGGTTTTAAGTCCTATATAGAAAAAGGCAAACACATGCAAAATGAATAAACCATAATTAGTTTTATATATCTTTGTTTTGGAAAAGAAAAAAGATATTGGATGAAGTATAATAATAGTTTTCATAGCTTAACGTATTGCATCTATTAGAGAGGAATTAATTAAGGACTTGGGGACATGGATGGGATGAATCTTGTTCATCTACTGGCATGTGTTATTAGAGTAGAATGTATCGTGCTTTTAGATGTAGTAGTAATGTTTCATCACATGTGCATAGTTGGAGTAGCCTGTGGAGGAATTCTCTCTTTGGGGCATTGCTCACCAGTGGTAAGAAATATTTCAAATGTTTGGGAGGTATAAGGAAGGTGGACACATTGAGATCATGGATTAAGGAAGGCGAGTTTGAAACTGTGTGTAATTATAAGAATTCAGACAGTTTATCAGTTTTTTATCTTATAATGAAATTTTGTAATAAGAAACTCCATTTCTGCATGAATTAATACAGTTACAGCAGTTTTCTGAGGTTTCATGTTGCCTTTGTAATAAAAAGGTTATTGTATATATTATTTAGTGTGTTTAGAAAGAAAAGAAAAAAAAAGGGTTGGAGATGTAGGAAAGGCCTAAAAAGAGGCTATTGTATGTTTGGGTCGCGACAGGGGATTCCTGGTAGCGACAGAGTGCAGGAAATTCCTAGAACATGCTACTACATGTTTTAGTTGTGATAGGGGATTCCTGGTTGCGACATAGTTCTTTTCTTTAGGTTTGGGTCGCGACAAGGGTTTTCTAGTTCGCGACATAGCCTCTTTGCTCTATGTTGCGACATGGTTTTCCTTGTGTCACAACATGGTTCTTAGTTTTAAGCTATAGAAAACGTCGCTGACATGGGTTTTCTTGTTGCGAAATGAGGTTATAGTTCTGTCATGACAATGTCGCGATGGGGTTTTGTGTTCTTGTTGAGGCAGTCATGACAAGAGGTCATGTTGCGACAGTTTTGGTCTTGGCTGGGGATTTCTAGGCCGCGACAGAACTTTCCTTGTCATGATAGAGAATCGTCAAGACTGAAGGTTTCTAGGTCGCGACATACGTTTTTATGTTGCGACAGGGGTTGGTCGTGACCATGGAGGTTTATGTCGCGACAGAGAAAAATGATGTCGCTACATAGTTCACTGTTGCTGGAAGGGTTTATTGTCGCGACAAAGATCTCTGTGTCACGATAGAGAATAACTATCAAGGCAGAACCCGTGTCGCGATAGAGTTTTTCTATGTCGGGACAGAAGGTGTTGGATGTAGGAGCCTTCTATGTCGCGATAGGGAATGGCCACAGCTAGGGCTCTACTGTCGCGACAGAGTTTGGCCATGATAGGAGAACCTTGTCGCGACAGGGCCTTGGGTACACAGCGACATACGGTTTTATGTGCGACAGAGCTTGGTCATGGGAGGAGTTTCCCATGTCGCGACCTGATATTCGTCGTTGGGTTTTGGGTGTCTTGACGCCGTCGTGTCTCGACATGCAACGCAGTCGGGTCGCGGCGAGTTAACCCGCGAAAGGGCACGGGAGCCGCGACGACGGCGCTCACGGGCGCATCACGGGCTAAGGCACAGGCGTGCACATGACAAAACGCTGCGTCTTATGATCGGGATTAATCACAACAGAAGGTTGGCGTACGACATGGATTCTCTATCGCGATAGACTTCATATAGTGGTAAAAAAAAAGAAAAAAAAAGAAAAAAAAAACCCCCGGGATTTGGGGCGTCACATGTTGGATGAGGCCACTTGATATTTTTATGTGCTTGATTTTTGTTGGCTATGTTTCATGGAGACATCTACCATCATGGTCACATAGTTTAGGCATATACAAATTGAAATAAAAATATTAATATAAACTAATAGTTTCAAGTAGATGATTGATTTCCTAGACATATATCCTAGTAATTGATAGTACGGGCTATGTTACATGGAGTCAGTCATGTACCATCATGGTCACAGAAATTATGTGTATACAAGTTGAAAATAAAAATTATTTTAAAATTGTGTTTTCAAGTAGAGGATTGGTTTCCTAGACGTAGATCTCCTAATTATTGATAGTAATAATGTTAGATTTTCTAAACAATAAATTATACTAGTGATGGTTTTAGATATAGATTATGTTTCTGAACACCTAAAAAAATTTATTGATAATATTTATCCTTACTTATCAAAAAAATGTTTTGTTTGCAACGTAAGAAGATAAAGGGTATATTTGTGAATCCCCTATTTAAAGACAAAGATTTTAAGAAATCCTCTTCTATGATCTCATGTATAAGTGTTATATGGAATTTTGTATTGTAGTAACTTTCGCTATTGATAGCATGATAAAATGGGAGTTTGATTGAAATAAAGAAAGACATTTGAGGAGATAAAAATAGCAAAATCACCTTATCTTAAGCCATTTGACCTTTTCAAAAGTTTTTGAGGCCACATGGGATGCATCAAAGTGTTGCTAGAAGTTATTAACTTGAGAAGGCTGTCCTACTAAGTAAGAATTTAAACAAGGTAAGCAAAGTATTCCACTTAGAATAAAAAGTTCTATGCTAGCTATTGCGTAAGCACTTGGTTGGTGGAGGTATTATCTATTATCTCAAGTGATTGTGTTGTACTTTAAGCATCAAGCATTAAGGCATCTTAATTCTCAAAGGAAGTAAACATGCTGGCTGGATATAGCTTTTTCAACAGGACACATTTGTTCTCCACCATCATGCAAGAATTGAGAATTGTGAAGATAATAATATATATATGCTTGCTGGATATAGCTTTTTCCCCATATTTTCGTTTTTTTAAGTTCTTTTTTAGAAACTTAAGGAATGCATTTTTATATTATTTAGGTTATAATATAAAAATACAATTTGAACAAGTGTTCTTAAATAACTGTAATTATGTAAATCTAATTTCTTTATTTATTTTTTTCTTTGTCTTTGTGGTTGTTTTCTATTGTAGGTCTTTAATATAAAGGTGTTGACAATTTTAAGGTTTTTTTAGAGGGCATTTCTTAAATATTAACATTAGAGATAAGAGGTTTGTAATCTACATCTATATTTGATGTATTATTGTAATACAAAGTATGTTATGATTTGAAAATTGCCATTTTGAATACTTTTGTTTTGTTATATCTATCCTATTAGGTATGCAGAAATGCAACAAGGAAAAGAAGACGATGCAGGATTTTAGACCACATTTTCCAAAGTTCATTATGTTTTATAATTTAAGTTTATATATTGACTTAGTTGAAAGTTTTGAATTATGATATTTGTTGTATTATGAAATGATTTATTTAATTTTGTTTTAATATCCAAATGTATTAAGTTTTTATCTTAAATAGTAGTTTATTTACATTATCCATGGACTTAGTTATGATTATTAAAATTCATTGGATACCAAATGAAATTTGGAAATATGTTTCGCATGCAACAAGTTCTTTTTTTCAATTAGAAACTCAAAATCAGAATAAAATAATATTAAATTTTTCATAAGCAATCTTGACAGATAACCAATGTCCAACATTAACATTGATATAAATTCAAACAATCTTAACATATGTTGAATCCAATCTTGACAAATGTAAGTAAACATTGACATTTATCATATTAACAAAGATTCATTATTGATAGAAATAGAAACAATATTGACATATATAAATGTCAAGAAATTTCTAAACATTTCTTGACACTGACATAGATAACATATATGACTAGTGACCTACCTTAACATATATACCTTACCTTGACATTGAAAAACTATCAATGAAAGCCTTTCTTATGATGGCCTCTACCAGCGGTGTCTTACTCAAGCGTTCGTTTGAAGCGATCATTTGTCGACAAAGAATCCTGCGAATAAGACGCTCTCCTCAATATTCGAACCACACTTGCTTCGCAGTATGGCAGGATGACATACCAACCTCCTCATTTGTTCCCACCATCTTGCATCAGGACGCTCCGTCGCACTTCGTGTTGCCAAATTTTCAAATCTATGATGGTTGGAGGATTCGTTTGATCACTTGATGCATTTCCCCAAATCATGACATTGTAAAGCGCCAACGACGCCCTCTATGTAAGGTGTTCCCATCTAGTCTTGTCGGACTAGCCCTATCTTGGTTTCATCTCCTCCTACCTAACACAGTAACATCCTTCCATGTTTTATCTGAGAAATTCGTTACTCAATACATGTGTTCAGTCAGAAGGAAGCAGCGCTTTAGCAGCTTATTCCGCGTTCGGATGGGACGGTCCGAATAAATAAGAGACTTCATAAAACGATTTGGAGCAACAATTCTCCAACTTCAAGTAGTGAGCACAGATACTGTCTTGCAGGTAGTAAAGCAAGCCATTCTCCTCAACACTCAATTCTTTGACTTGCTTTCGTTACATCTATTGGCAAACGTGGACAAATTGTTCCAAAGAGGAAATCAATACTAAAGGGATTCCACAATGCTAAGAGCACTGCAGCACAGAGGATATAACAAAAAGAAAAAATAAAATAAAAATGGAATCCCACCATTTGGACCAACTTAGCTCATCAAAAGGGATCAAAAACAAAAAACCAAGAGTTCAAAGCATCATATACCTTTGTAGATATGCTCTTGGAAGATGCTTGCAGCCTGACCAGAAATGCACTAAGTCCTAGGTTTGTCTCTAACGGTATCCACACAAAGATAAGACCAGACAAACTCCAAGGAAACATAGTTGAAAGCAAGCTTGGTGCTAACTGAGGTTTGTCTCAATGAGGGAGGAAGAGGACCGGATTTGATGCTCTCAAATCACTCTTTTTCTTGGTTGTTCTTCTCAAGAACAAGAGAGAACTCATAAGAACAACTCTCTTGATTTGGAGACTAGGGTTTTCTTCTTCACACTTAGGGTTAGGGTTTCTCCCATAGCATCATATTTATAGGAGAAACCTACCCTATAAAAAACCAAAAGGCCCTCATTCAAGAAGGAATATGTTATGTGCATCTCCATGCATGGTAGCATGCTCCCTCATGGACCTTAAGTCCATGAGCAAGCTTTTGCCTATCCCATTCTCTAAATGAGTCCTTTAAGTGCCGGGATTCCACTAATCCTGGGGCGGTCTAATTCCGAAAGTTAAGTCCCTCATTATTGGATCATATCCAAGTCTGTTTTATATCAAGTCTTCATCTTCTAAGTGTGTGACTCATTAGGTTCCCGGTTATGTTGGCTACTTAATTCAACTATGGAATTAAGCAAGTCATGAGTAGCATCTAGTAACACATCATGACCCCCAATTGACCGAAGCGTCAGTGGTTTGACTGCTAACCCTTCCATAGATAATTACTGTGCAATTCGTCTTTTCACCAAACTATAACCCACTTGGTTCAGAGCATGGACAAAGTGTAGCTCCCACCACACTAGCTACGCCACATCTTGCCCAAGTTCTATACATCTTGTCCTCGGACTCATTACTCATCAGTTATGCACTCGAAGACACTCTTCATGGCATTTCCACTCTAGCCAAAGATTCATGAGTAATGATTTTGACAAGAGGCCATAGGTATACTCTTCCTTTATTGGGAGTGGTGAATCCTTTATTGATTACCCAATTACCTTCGAACACCTCAAACAGTATCCAATCATCACCCTAAGAGTGACCTCTAAGAGATAACAAGGAATGAGATCAAAACACAGAATTAACATTCAAGATATCCTTGAGTACCTCAAATCTAAGGATACTTGAACCATTTCTATGATGAGACAATCATCTACACTCAATAGATAATCCATATGATCATCTCATGGCAGGTCTCCGATGTACTTAACTACTCTTAGCAAGCATCCACATGTCCACTCTAATAACCTCATGATCACAATTTATAATATCCACTGCTTGATCCAATCAAAGAGCATGACATATGCTAGTCTATTTGGATCCACAATGTCAAGTTTCGTTGATCATATGACAAGGGATAATTTAGATACTAACATAATTGCACATGATAGGAATCTTATTATCATGATCCCATCCTTCATGCTATGTTACGTATCATTGACTTCATTAATTCGATTAAAGATCTAAATCAATTTAACGTATGAATATTAAATTAATGAAAATGCCTTTAATAGTAACAAAAGAAGTACAATAAGTGCCAAGGGCAATTTCCTTTGGAGCACTTCTCTAACAATCTCCCACTTGATCTAAAGCTAATTGCCTTTGTATCTTATACCTTAGGAAAGTAGATGTGAATCATACTTCTTTGGGGAAAATGGCTTAGCATAGAGAATCGGACACATTCTGATCAGTGGACATTTCTCTATCTTAACATCATGATCACCAATGATTTCTTAAATTAGAAGGTATCACCCTGAGTAATAGTTTGGACCTTTGATGAGATCGTGGCTTGTTGACTGCCTCACACTTTGTTTCTCTTTTTCATTATGTAAGTGTGAGTGATGGATCAAAACATCAACACAAATTTATAGCGTTATTACCATGGAATTTATTGTCTAATCTGACAATAATGCCATGAAACTTGTTTGTTATATTTCTTTACAATTTCTTGATTAAAAGCGGGTTCCTTAAGAATAGATAGATTTCTTTAGTTTTGATCCATAGTGCAAGTGTCTGGTCGAACAAGTAATAAAAGTGGATTTAAAGTCGAGATGCTCGATCCCATAAGAGATCTCAAGAATTCTCAATCAACTACCTTGACTACTCGGCTACATACTATTTGGTATGATTTGCAATTGAAGTATCCACTAGCGACTTTAGAAGTAATGAAAAAAATAAGGATATGTAAACTAGGACAAAATGAAATAATGCTTAAACTAAAAAAAAAATATTAAAGAATTGGTCTGATCAGTTAGCTTTTAAAGGGAACATTGAAAATGCAGCTATTGTGAAACATCAATTCTATGACTACTGTATGCTAGCTTCATGAACTTGATTTAGAATCCGTCCAAGGGAAGAAGGTAATGCCATGGGGATCTCTCATAATGACATATTTCATCATCTAATCTTCCTGTTCTTTCGAATCGGAGGATTAGATAACTACTTTATCTGAGTTGCCTTGTTCACAAGTATTTTTCTTTTTTCATTACTTCATACCCGAACATGGTATAAACCTTAGCAAGACATAGGCTAAGCATGGGTTTACACTATACTGAATTTCTCATCCTTAAAGTGGAGCAGTTCATTCTTTCCTTGATTAGATCGTTGCTAACACGGGATTGAACTTCTTGTTGAGTGGGAGTGGGCTCTGCTCATTTTAATTGATAGTCAATTTCAACTCATTCTCGGTTTCAAGTGAGAAGAAGATTTATTGATTAAATTCACAAAGCCCGATTCGATCTGATATTAGGTTATACCCTTCGAGATATTGTTCAATACTCCTCAGGGGAATGCCTTCTCACGCTATTGTCACTCGAGGAGGGCCCTGGAAATCGAGCATGAAACGATCATTACGGGTATAAGGACACTAATATTTGTATCGAGATACAAAAATAAACAAAACCGACAAAGCGATTCAAGGTAGGATTCGGTAGACACTAATAAATTTATGCGGGGGAAAGATAAATTCTAACAACGGAGGTAAAATTCAGCCGGAATTTGGATTTCTAAATTGTAATTACACTAGCGGTGGCTCCACTGGTCGGAAGACGTATAAATCGAGGCTGGAGTTCGAATTCCAAAATTTGTTTGGACTTCAAACGAACCAGGCAGTAATTTGAAAATAACATTCTGCATTCAGCTTCAACTTCAACAACTAACTCCCAGGTCCAGAAACTAAAAAAAAAATAACAATCTACTCTAATCTAATCTAAAATAACAGCAAAACAAAGAAAAAGAAACAGAAAATTAAAATACACGAGCCTTGGCTGCAGGACTTCTCTTTACGAGCCGCCAAGAGTGCTTTTCTTCGATGGCAACAACGTATTTATAGGGTTTGGAAGTTGGGCCATAACTTCGATGCACCTATTTGTGGATTTCAAAACAACTGGCCCATTTGTTTGTTCATGTCGCGACTCCATTTGTTTGTCGTGACCTTGACTTGATGTCGCGACCTCTCTTTCACGTCGCGACTTCACTGTTATGCTTATGAGCTGTTTTGATGTCGCGACTTCAATCATACGTCGCGACTTCACCTTTCTGCATTGTGAGCTCTTTTGAGGTCGCGACTTCAATCATACGTCGCGACTTCAATGTTATGCTTATGAGCTCTTTTGATGTCGTGGAAGCTTCTTTTGTAAGTGACTTTTTCGCCCGATCTCTTGGATATGATGTCGCGGCAGCTAAATGATGTCGCGACCTCCCATTCTTTGTAACTATTGTCGACCTGTGAAGGGCTGTCGAGACCTCCTTTCTTACAGCGATGTTCTGCGACCAACTGAAGGACGTCGGGACCATGATTCCTTATGGCGATGCTTCGCGGCCTAGCGGCGATGTCGCGACCGCTGATACTGCGGCGATGTGCGACCCGCCCGAGGGCGTCGCGACCATGATTTCAGCTATGGCGATGCCGCGACCACTGGCGATATGGCGACCACATTCTTGCGGTTGATGTCGGCGACCAGCGGCGATGTCAGCGACCATGATACACTGCGGTGATGTTGCGACCAGCCCAAGAGGCGTCGCGACATCTTGGTCCGGTGTTTAATGTCTCTTATGCATTTCTAAGCGTAATCGCGACCTCCATATTCGATCTCTTTGAAAATCTTTTATCGCCAACTTCTATTGATGTCACTACCTCATGTCTCTTTTTAGTTTTCATTCTGTCGCGACCTCGAAATTAGTGTCGCGACATCATATCTGCTTCATCATTAATTCTTGGTCGTGCGATTTGGGTTACATTTGCGACCTCCTTTACTTGATTACTGTCAAGGTCGCGACCTCAAGTCCTTTCTTTCAAAATTAGTTGCGACTTCGTTTACTTGAGAAGGCATTCTTGTCAACTGTAGTCGGCTCCTTGTCGCGACCTCATGATGACATCCACTGACTTCATTTATCTTACGTTTGGTGTCGCGACTGTCCCTTGATGATATCGTGACGGCAGAACTCTTCATTTGTTTGCTTCTTTTATTCTCTACCAAGTCATATTTTGTCTCCACTCCCTTCTTCAGGTCACGACTTCACTTATTCACTCTTCAGTTTCTTCTTCAAAGCCAAATTTGTTGAGGTAAGTGACTTGGGAGATTCTTCTTGCACTTCTGTCGCGACTTAAGTTCAGTTTGACTTCAGTGCTGTTCTTGGTGATTTCTTATGATTTTACTAAAATTTGGCACTATAGCGTATTTTCATAAATTGAATTTGAATTCAATTATAGATTTTTCTCAGTTTTTCAATTCATCGTGTTCTCATTATAAACTAGAAAAATGGATTAAAAATCTAAACAGAGTTTTTGGACTCAGTCAATTCTGATAAATTTTTGGCATCCCCAGTAAAGAAAAGAAGAAATTGTTTGTCCTCAAACAAATAAGCTTAGAAAATTTTTAAGGACATTTTTCTGATTTATTCCACATTCTTTCTCATTCCACCCTTCTGATCTTAAATTAAGAGATATCACTATTATTTAAAATTTTAGTTTTGATGCAAGAACAAGGCATGGTATACTTCTATTACAAAATTTCTTGATAAACTAATGTATTTAAACAGTTTATTCAACAAGTCTTATTACGTATTGTGTGTCACGGAGTCATCAATCCTTTTCAGCTTCATATTGAATTGGATTAATCTTAAGGAGTTTTCTTAGTACATTTATCAAGTCCCATATGCTTGTTTTTCATATTGATCTCCCTTAATGTAGGTAAATTCAACCTTAGAAATCGATAGTCTTTGGGCTTGTAATGTTGGGCTTAGGTAATTGGGTAGATAATGGAAAATTTTAGGTTGTAAATCACCCAGTTTCCATCTTGTCTCTACATTGTTGCCTCCAACTTTCTTCCTTTTTCATTTTTGTTCTTTCCTGATTCTCCTCAATCTTAGCCTGCTTCCTCCTTTTGAATTCTTTTTATGGAATCTCAACTTCCATATGTACTTGATTCAGGCAGATTCCTTTGTTCTTTAACTCCTTTGCTTTTATTTCCTCTAAGATTTGGAATAGTGCAATCTTTGTCTTCTTAGGCTTTCTATTACTCTTAGAGAACTTTGGGCTAGCAATTCCCATACCAGTTGGCATTAGGGTGCTAGGTGTTAAAATACCCCTACGATCTTAATTGTTCAAGGGAAATAGGCCACAAGACAAAACTTATTCCTTATTTCACTAGCTTCTGCTTCTTTACTTCTTCAACCCCTTCTTGTCAAAATCTGGGAATATTATTCCCCCAAACTTGTTTCTTCCTTTATACTAAACTTCTCTGAACTAGAAACTGGATAATTTGGGTTCTTTACTGCAGGTTTATTGCAAGGAATGGAATTTGAGTTTTCAATTGCTGTTTATTGAAGAAATAAAACTATTTAGCTCGAATCGGGAACTAGAGAATATGCTTAAGCATATTTTAAATTGAATAAAAGGCTCAAGGCACCCGGATGGCCTACATCATTTCCTGTTGGTTGTTTTCACCTAGGATTTCGCCTCGATCGATAATCAAACAAGTTCTGGGATTGTGATCCTAAATCTTGAATTCCCCGGAGAAGATGTTCTAATTCATGTCAAAGTTTCATAAGTTTTGTTGACCAATGTGTTTTATTCTTCCAAGACTTGTACTTATTCACCTATCTACTTACATTATTTTAACCAAGTATTTTTTGTTCCATCAGCAATAACCAATTTTCCAATTTTGCAACTAAAAATGAATTTAAGCGAGCGGTAACTACTCCTAATTCAGTTTCTTTATTCATGCCACGATTTTGTAATTATTTGTGATTAAGTTTATCTTCTAGTGAATTTACTTCAACTAGTTCATATTATGATATTTCAGCATTTCATTCTTCAGAAGCTAAATCTAATGTTATTTTCCCGACAAAGTCAAGCGAAAATTAACTTGATAAAGTTAGCTTGCAAACAAGCAAACATTTCCTTTTCACAAATTTTCTTGTTTATTCATAATGTGATGCAACGAGTTGAGAACAACAATCAAGAGGAGAAAGAAGGATAAATCAATGGGAAGGTCTATTTTTTCTTTTGAGGAGGAGCAAAATGTTTTGGGGGATTCAGATCAAGGGTAGCCAAGTTAGGATTGAATTTAGGAAATTTCATTTCAGTTCTCTTCTTCTTCTTGACATTTTCCCTTTCGATCTGCTCTTCAAGGATCAATTCATTTGTGAGATCAATCTTTTTATTCGGATAATCTTGTCTCGTGCGGTGTGTTCGTTGTGTGTTCCATTTCAGTCACTGACTTCTAAAAATTTGGAAAGATTGTTGTTAATCGAATCAGATTTTCCAAGCGAACTTTTTCTTACGTGGCATCCTTATCATCAAGCTCTTGATCTCTGTCCTTCATGTTCTTTCAAAATCCTTGAACATTGAAGTCATATGGAACTTGAATCCCTTGATACGCTCCTTAGTCTTTGCTTCTTGATCTTGCATCCTGTCCTTTATGAGTTTGAGGAGTTGAGAATCGCGATCATGCGATTGTTGTAGAATGATTCTTATTAGCTAACTTCTTAATTAGATCTTGATCTATTTCAGCCCATTTCCTTTAAATTTCTCACTTCTTTGCTCGGGATCTTTTGCTCTGCTCCTCTTTCTGCTCATCTCTTCTTCCCGGCTGCTGATCTCTTCTTTTATCTCGGCTTCACTTGTCGCTGCCTTCTCTTACGCTCATCTCCTCTTTATTGTTGATCCACTTCTCTTCAATTCTTTTTCATAAACCCTCTTCTGCGAACTTTTCTTTGGAGGAGTTCCATTGCTCTTCTCTTTCTTCCATGCTCTTGAGATAAATTGAGCATTTCCATTGTCGGTCTTCTCACAGGCTCCTCTTGAGCTTTCTCCCGGTTCCCGAAATTATTGTTCCTTATAGGGAGAGGCGCGGGTGGGGTCGAAATCTATTAGACTTATCTTCTTGTTCTCTACATACGGGAACATAAAAGTATTCCCTTCTTGATGTGCTTCTAGATTTTCTTCTTTTGGATCGACCATCGGGAGGTGTCTTCACATGTGCATTTCATTTTCATCCACCGGAATGTTTCTAACTCCCATGACCCCACTTTTCTTTTGATTCTTTGGCCACCTTTACTCCCGTCGGGATGGTGGGTGAAGCCTTGGGGACACTCTTCTTCCTTCTTCTTCCCACGCTCCCTTCACACCAGCCCTAATACATAACCTTGTGATGGTTGCTGGGTGAGGGATCAAACCCCGTTTATTACCTTCATGATACCTCATTATAGAATTTTCAATAACTGTTCCAGCATCAATCTTGTATCCCTTTAGTATGGCATAGAGAAGGATTGCTTCTTGTTCTCTTACTGTGCAAACGTGCTTGGTAGGGACCATAACAGAGGCTAAGAAATAGAACCAAACCTTGCCTCTTACACCGAGGATCTCCACGATTAGGGTCTTTTGTTCTCCCTTTTCCTTTCTTCCCACTTTGCCCTTTCACAAATACAGTGAATTTTCTGCGCAAGCTTCTCTCACGGTTAGGGTTGTTCCTATCGACTTCTTGAATTTTGATCCATTCTTCTGTCCTTCCATCCCATACATCTCATTAATAGTCTTAGCTTCATAAGGCACCCAGACTCCTCTGATATAAACAGAGCTTTCCTTTCTCCCATCCAGATTGGAGTAAAATTCTCGGACGACTGCTGCATACCCAGATTTTTGATGTTTGCAGAATTCTCCCCACCCTCTATGCTCTATTAATTCCTTGAAAGGTGAGATGAGTTGGCGAAACCTCTTTCTCCTACAAATCCCTTTCCAACATAGTGCTTTTTCCAGAAGGAGAAAGCTTCTTCTAAGACGAACTCGTCTTCCTCTTCTTCTTGCTGCTTTTCTTTTCCCTTTCTCCTCTGTTGCTTTGTCACTGGTTGAACTTTAGTTGTTCAGAAATGATGTATTCTCCCTTCCCGGGTTCGGATGAACTTCCTCTTTGGTGCGAGATATACTCCTCCATGATTTATTTCGGTTGGGGAGTTGAAGGTTCGGCCATTTAGAGAAATCGGAAGGTTTTTAGGAAGAGTTCGGGTTTAGGGTTTGCAAGAATGGAGAACCAGAGAACATGTGAAGATGAAAGGTTGTATTTGCTTCAAGGAAGGAGATGGTAGTGGAGGGAGTTTCTCAACAGTTGCAATTCAATTATTATGTTGGGCTCTTTATTACTTCATTTATTTAAACTGTCGCGACTTTATTCAGCTGCGATTGTGTCTTTGTCATTAAATTTAGGGCACAATTAAAAAGCGCCGGTAGTACTTTGTCTCTTATGTCGCGACCTATTCTCATTTAATCGCGACATAAGTGAAAGCGTAGGGAGGACAAGTTATCATCGGTGCGACATCGAGGTATTTTATGAAATAATTGAGGTTGTCCGCGACCCTCGCGCTCTTTTGAAGGAATGGTTCTTCAGCGACCTCGCTGATTCATCGCGACCTCGATTTATGTGCGACCTCAAATTTGATGTTGCGACATAACTTTTTGGTAAGTGACATCCTGTTTTCCTTGATCTTACGATAAGTTGCGACCTCAACTTACGTATGACATGATTTCTTATGCGACGATCTACACTTTAAATTTGATGATGGAATAACAACTTTTCATATTATTAATTTGCACCACTCTGCCCAGCATCAGATTTAATCATTCCAACCGCGACAATTCAAAAATGTATTCTATTCAATTTCACCGAAATTAATGTAGGGAGAAAAGTACTCCTTTTAGGGTTTAACTCACGTCTGTGAAGTGTTGGAGTAGTCTGGAGTTTGTTCCTTCTACTTTGAACCATTTTGGTTCTTCATCAATTTGTTGTAACAATTCCAAAAATGATTAAATTAATCTAGTACTAACCTAAATTTCTAACAAATCATGACACAGAACTAAAAATTTTCTAAACACGTAATAATAATAAAATTCGAGAAGTTTATATAAAGAAAGCTAAAAAAATCTATATGGGTTGCCTCAGTAAATTTTACTCCGTTTTGAGTCTTTACCATTTGGACTATTTGTTTTAGCTTTCTCTCTCAATTCACAGTGCAGTTCTTCTTTTCTTTCTCCTTACTTGAGATAGTGTTTGAGTCTTTGCCCATTAACTTTTGAATTCTTCGAGAATCCAGTCCCACGAGTGTTCTTGCTCCGAAGATATGCCAGCTTTGCCCCATATATAGTCCCTCCCATTTGATTTTACTTCCACACAGAAACGTCTGTCACGGTGTTAAACAACAAGACCTTATCCCGGCTACGAACTCTTTCACCGAATCCTTTGATCATGCCATTTTCTTTGTCTTGTCCTTGTATATTCTAGCATTGTCATAAACTTAGTTTCTTAGTTCTTCCGGTTCGTTCGAGTTGGAAAGTCTCTCTTCCTTTGCGATCTGAAATCAGTTGTTGTTTATTAGCCCACATGGCTTTGTATTCGATTCAAGAGGGAGGTGACATGGTTTCCAAGACAAATTACGTATGGGGACATTCCAATGGGAGTGTTAAACGATCTGGCATGCCCAGCTAATGCATCGTCGACTTGAAGACTGATCTTTCTCTTTAGAACTCACAGTCTTTTCGAATTTTCTTTATTTCTGTTGCATTTATTGCCCATTTGTTTGAGGATGATAAGAAGCCAAGCTCATAATGTGTTTGATATCATATACGCTCATGAGTTTGTCAAACACCTTATTTGAAAAATGGCTTCCTCAAATCGCTAATTATAGTTCTGGGTGTCCCAATACGCTAAGAATATTTCTTTGTAAAATCCCACAAGCGTATTGACATCATTCTTAGGATAATTCTTGCTTCTACCCATTTGATACATAATCCACATCCTCTAGGAGTATGTATATTTCCAAGTGTGAAGAAGGTGGGAAGGCCGTAAAATCCATTCCCCATACATCAAACAATTGCACCACGGGATCACCCTTGTAGGGGCATCTCATGCCTTTTCTTGTCTTCCCATTCTTTGGCATTCAGTCACGCAACTTTACCCATTCAAAAGCAGTCCTTAAAAATTGTAGACGGTAAAATCTGATGGAGGTACAATAAGGATGTTTTATCTCCCTAAAGTGTATCCTCATTAAGGTGATGCATGGCATTCTTGTAAATCTTGCTTTGCTCGCTTTACGGTACACATCTCATATAATCAGTCTGACTCCTCTTTTAAACAAATATGGGTCATCCGGATGTAATACCCTGTAGTGTCGGTCACTTAACTTTTCTTTGGCAGTGGCACGAATTAAGTGGCATAATTCCTGGCTTCAAATTCACAATGCTCCGGTATACCGGGGTGATTGGAGTAGTGGCCCGAAATAGCTAACTCATCTGGAAAATTTAACTATTTCTCTTATTTTTTTCTAGCATGCGGTGGGTTCCTCTACTCTTGACAAGGTGATCATTATCACATTATCACTTTGCCCTTCTTGTCTTTAATTTCTAAATCAAATTCATCTGAGCAGCCATACCCACTGATCAATCTTGGCTTTGCTTCCTTCTTTTCCATCAAATATTTAAGTCTTTGCATGATCGGTGTGTATCACAGCATGGACCCAAATATATAACAGGAATTTTCACATGCAAACACTATTGCCCGGCATCTCCTTTTGATGGTAAAGTAATTTTCTTGTGCTTCATTAAAGGTTTTTCTAGCATAGCGGATGGCCTTGAACACCTCCTCTTTACGTCCCAATCTGACTCCCATTGCAAAATCACGGCATCACACATGATCTCGGAATTCTGCGTTTCCCGATACGGTTTTGCCATGATGGGAGCTTCCACTAGTCTGGATTTGATTTCTTGAATGCTTTACGGGATTCATCGAAATAAAACTTACTATCTTTCTCGGTAATGCATAATTGGTCTTACAATTTTGAGAAATCTGATAAATCTTCTATAAAATCCGACTATGTCTAAAAACTTGATTCCCTTGGTAGCAGTGGGTGGCATTAGGTCTGCCTAATTGAAACCTTTGCTTGGTACTTGACCTAACTGCGAAACCATATGGCTCCAGGAACCAATCCATACCTTAACCATAAAATGGCATTTTCCCAATTGAGCTAGATTTTGTCTTTTCCTTTGGAGTCTGTCCCCGAGGTTATGCGGGCATTGTTCAAAAGCCCCGGATCCATACAACGTGAAATCATCCATGAAGATCTCCATAACTTCTTGCTGATGAGAAAATATAGACATCATGCATCTTTGAGACGGGAGCATTACACAGTCCAAATGGCATTCTTTTAAAACAAAAGTACAAATGGGCATGTAAAAGTGAAATTGTTCTCCCCCGATCTTAGTGCAATAGCTATTTAGGTTATATCCAGTATCCATCGAAAACAAAAATGAGGTGTCTGCTTGACCTATCCATTTACGATCGATGAAAGGTAGGGAAAATGATCCTTTAAGTTACGGTGTTCAATTTTCTATATCGATACAAACCCTCCATCATGTCATAGTTCTTGTAGGAATAAGTTCATTCTTTTCATTTCGATTCTGGTGAACCCCACCTCTTAGGAACCATGTCACTGGGCTTACCAAACTGTATGATATAGCATATATAAAGCTGCATTTATGTTTGAGAACTGCACCATTAGCTTCTTTCATGGTAGGTTCAACCTCCTTTGATGCTCACTTGAAGTTTTGCATTATCTTCCCACGGCCCAATATCTTGTGCATCTGAATAGAGGTGATGCAGCGCAGTCTTGATTGACTGACATTGCTTCTTTGTATGTTCTCAAAATTACCCGACGCTTTTGTTCTTCAGCTTGAATCAATCTCAGGTGATATGATAAGCGGTTTCTCTTTACGTCTAAAAACTCATATTTCAAATATTGGGAAACTCATTCAATGGCATTAACCCATACGCACTAGTTTCCTGCGTGGGTTTCTTTTGTGTCTGGCACTCCTTCATCTTGATTGTTTTCATTTATATCTTTTGTTTGTTTCATTATTAAATAGAATTTGAAGCGAACTTCACAATCCATCTCAAGAGTGCGAAAATTCATCTCAATTTCATTGATAGAGTTTGAGAATGATACAGTAAATTCACTTCATGAACAGAAGGCTATTGCTTCTCTGACCCTTCATTGTCTTCCTCTACATTAGGATGTTTGAGACTCTAGTAATACTAAAATGCCTTTGCTTCATTCCCAGCTCGGTGTCGGTTCGCCTTTACGTCGTGATCAAGGCGGGCTCTTGTTCTTTAGAAAGATAACCATGTGAGAGGAACTTCAGAGGATCTTATCATCTGTGATAACAAAATCTAAGGAAAATGAATTTCCCAACCTTGTGATACATCTTCTAGAATGCCCTCACAGTTTGTGCCGTTTTGATCTATCGACCATCTATAAAGTAATTCTTGTTGGGGTTGGATTTCCCCGAACTAAGTCTGCCTGACCGATAGAGCATCAAATTGCCTCTTATCGAGTCACATAAAGCTTTCTTAAACTCACATTTCCCTATAGAACAAGGAATAGTGAAACTGCTAGGGTCTTTCATCTATTTGGGAGCTTGTTGGCTATTGCCTTCATAGGCTTGATGAGTTAACTATACCCTCCTCGGTATCTTTCTTTCTTACTCGGCACCTCCTTCGAGAAATTATAAAGAGGCATTTAGTGATCACCTCTGCAAATGGGATATTTATTTCTAGTTTCTTGAAAGATCAGGAATTTGGAAGCATTCTTCTCTTTTTGACTTTTGAAGTCTTGTGGAAATGTGCTGCTTGAACTAAATTTGGTACTCCTTTCTTTCCCCAGAGGTCATTTCTTCCTTTCATCACATTCAATCGGGTTGTTCTTAGCTTCTTTCTTTTAGTCTCTTCTTTCTGCGCCTCGAGTCTCTTCGTTTCTTTCTGTCTTTGTTCTTTGCTCAAATCCTTCCCACTTCTCAATTGAATTGCCATGCAGGTCTTTAGGGTTTAAGGTGTCATGGGAATGTTCCTTGTTACGATTTATATTGAGCCAATTGCCCTACTTGTGTCTCTAGATTTTTCAGTGAAGCACTAGCATTCTTCTGAAACATCGGGTGTCAGTTTTTCACTGAAAAGTTTCAAGTCGGATAGTTTCATTCTATTAGATTGTAATAGCCTCTTGTTATCCCCGTGACTATGACATTTGTTCCTCAAATGGTAGGGTTCTCCTCTGACCCTGATATTCATTTACGCCCTCGCCCACTCACTAACTCTTCTTTGTTGGAACCTTGGTGAGTTTGCTGATATCCTTGTTAGGGATGTTGTCTGCCTTGGGCCATGTAATGCCCCTCCACCATATGAAATTCTCATGGTTCCTCGGTCTTTGGATATTGGTGTATGGGCGGATTAAGTTTGGCTTGAAATGATAACTTCTTTGCTCGTTCACGTACTTAGCTTCCTCAGCACCATAAGAATCTTCTTCTGTTACCTCATCAACACTTCTTCTCATCAATTCTCTTTCTACTGCTTCTATTTCATGAGAAGTATGCATCTTCCTCTCTTGTTTGTCCATCCTATGCATTATAGCATCCAACTTAGCCTCCATGGCTGTCATCTTGCTCAGCTCCATGACCCCTTTTCCTCTGCTATTACCTCTTGAAAACTCAGATGGAGCTTTCATATTGCATTTTTCCAGGTCCTCTATCAGATCTCTTGCCTCTTGTACTTTTTACGTGGTGCCCGGCAGGCGTGGGTGTACCCTTGGATGTATCATTCAGAGCATGATACACTATATCCATCTGGGTCTTCAAGTCTATTCCATGCATTGGGCACCTCTTGACAATCCTTTTGAATCTTTCCCAAGCAACATCTGAGCTCCTCATCTTCCCTTGTTGGAGATACAATTATCTCTGCGTCTCTACGGAAGTAAGAGATGGGGGAAAGAATGTCTGCTAAGTAAGCTTCTGACTCTTCCCAGTATCAACGAACCATATGGTAATGATTCATACCATGTGGCAGCTATGTCTCTCAAAGAAAATGGGAAGAGATGTAGTTTTATCACCTCTGGTCTCACCCCGTTCATCTTCACTGTATTAGCCATCCTGAGAAATTTCCCAGGTGCTCGTTTGGGTCTTTAATTGGGATGACGAGTGGCGATGTTCTTCGAACCATTGTAATTAAAAATTTGGCTTTAGTTCAAGGTATTTGCATCCACTTTGTAAGTGTCTGATTGCAGAATACTCTTCTTCTTGAATAATAGGCCTCCGAATCCTCCATTGTGTCGGTAATGAAGTCTTTACGACTCATTGTCCCTCTGTTCCTCTGTTTGGTCATGTCTCTCTTCTACCATAGCTGCGTTTTACGCTCTTTGTTTCTTAAGCTCCTGATCGTTCTCTCGATTCGATTAATACCAAGGTCGGTCGGATCCACATTTCCTATGCATTAAAAAATTTTCCTGAAATAAAAGCACACTCATATTAATAGGATTAGTCAAACCTAACAAATATTTTTCAAAATGGCTTGTTAAATTAGTGACTAATGTAGTCACGAAGCAAAACTATTTTTGTTCTTTTCTTAAAAATGTCAAATTAGTATTTCCGCTTCTTTCGTGAATATTGATTTAATTAATTCTTTTGATCCCGAAGCATTATTTAAAAAACTTGTTGAAATGTCTCACACTTTGTTTCTCTTTCATTATGTAAGTGTAGTGATGGATCAAAACATCAACACAAATTTATAGGCGTTATTACCATCGACTATTGTCTAATCCCGACAATAGCTGCCATGAAACTTGTTTGTTATATTTCTTTACAATTTTACTTATTAAAAGCGGGTTCCTTAAGAATAGATAGATTTCTTTCTGGTTTTGATCCATGATTCTGCAAGTGTATGATGAGCTTAAAAGTCATCTATTTTCAGTCCATTTTTCCGATTGATTTTTTATATAAAAAGACTGATTTATATGCAGGAATATGGAATACTTCGCAAACTCTTTGTGCGACGGGGAATTCAAAAGAAGTGCGAGTAAAAGGACGGAAAGATGATTGAGAGCGATGTTTTTTGGTCTATTTGGGTGAGGGGAAAGGAAGTTTACGCCGCCCGAGGAGAAACGCAAAGAAGTTAAAAGATTTGATGTCGTGAAGCTTTTGACCAATCAAAATACATATTAAGGTTGCAACTACAAAGCTCAGTCGCAAATGAAAGTAATCAAAGACAAAATGATTGGGTGTGAAAAGGAACTCTAAGTCGAAGTAACAGGAATTGATGAAGAAGAGACGCAATAATACAGCGACATCATTCAGTGTGACGAGAGAATTAAACCCGATCTGATGGACAATGAGAATTACGTGACACCCAAAAGAAGTTTACTTCTGAGAAGATAAACAATTGACCGAACATTTAAGTCGACATCCGGATCGCGGTCGTGACGTAACCCTTGAATCGAAGCGATGTGACGCCGACTTGCAAGGAGCGAGAGGTCGCGACATCATAAAGTGGCGACATCATAAAGAGATTAGCGACATCCGACCTGCGACATCATCATCTAAAAAGAAAGAAGGTGTGACATCATTCAAATGGTGGCGACATCAGTTACTAAAAGGAGGTGACAAGATCAAATTGTCGTGACATCAACTACGAAGGAGGTCGCGACATCACTTTCGGCGGTCAGCGACGGCAGTTCTTAGAAAGAAGGTGTGACAACACACGGTTGTCGCGACATCAAACAAAGACTTGAAATTCGACATCAATAAAGCGATCCGACAACAAAGCAGGAAGGCTGAGGTCGCGACATCATACGAGGTGCGACATTATTATATAGACCCGAGGAAGGTGATTAGTGCCCCAGTGCAATTTGAACCCTATTTATTATAGGTTTGAGTCTTTTTGTGTACTAATCATGTGCTGAATAACCCCGATTTGCATTACGGTCCCTAATATTCTGATCGCATTTTGTGGCAATTTTGCGGTTTGTAGGCTAAACATGCATATATTGTTGAGTCGATCAAAACCTGAAGAAATTAAAAACAAACTTCGACATCATATATCAGAGACTAGAAGGAAGAAGAGAAAATGGAAGAAAAAATGGCGGGAAGAAATGGAAGAGAAGTAAGCGAGCAGTGGGCAATGGAGCATTAGCAACGGGGGATCCTGTGCATTTTCGCTGGATTAAAGCGAGTGGCAACTCCTAGCGGAATTGGATGCCTCGTCATGCTTTATGGTAAATACCAAAGCTAGCCTTCAAACTTGGTGAATTACATCCTTGTCCTATAAAACTTAGCGAGTTGTTAGAGATTTTGGTATTTTCATACCTTGAGGAGGCTATATAAAGCCCCTCTTGTTTTTTGTAAACCTAAGCAACAATTTCAAGCATCGAGCAGGAGAATAATAGTTGTAAGTTTTTACTTTTGTAAATAAATTGTTTATTTTTAAGTTTTGCTTTTATTTTTCTCTTCTCTCTCTTCTTTTTCTCTCTTCTTTCTTTCGCTTTCATTGCCAAACACACCTCTTGAGGATGACAACTCAAAGAGATGCTTGGCCAACCTCCCTTCCTTTGAAAGAGGAAGGAAGCTGGCTTAACAGTGGGAAGCAACATGTTATTGCCATCTGTACTAAAGCTACGGGTAGTGTAATTATGGCCCTTAATCTTTAAAACTCCAGTTGCATAACTTGTGGGATGTTATTGTCTTGTAATACTCTCCATGCTTTAGATCCGATTAGTAGTGGCCAGTGCTGTGGCTCTTTAGATGGTCCTTACTTGCCTCTGAGGTAATATTTACATGTTAGGGTTCTTCAAATTAGGGTTAAATAACATTTACTTTTATTGTTTTGGCCAATACTCTCCATGCTTTAGGGTATAGTGCTCGGGTGAGAGATGCCTTGTGATTCTTTCTAGATGGTCTTTACTAGCCTAGGTCAATACTCTCCATGCTTTAGGGGTTGGGTGCTCGGGTGAGAGATGCACGCCCAGTTCTTTAGATCTTCTGAGCCTCTAAAAATGATAAAGAATGATAGGGTTCCCAAACAAAGGCCATAACTACATCCACGAGTATTGTTTGAGACTCATAGGAGGATAAAACGAGGACATGTGTTTGCCCTAGCTTGCCAAATTAGTGACCCTAATTCTTCAAGTGAATTTCTTCACTTTGAGTGATTTTACCATTTAAATCTTAAATTTAAGTTTTATTTCAAGTCTTAATTAGTTTTGTTTCAGTTTTGTTCAGTTTTAAACCATTTCTGGTTTCTGGGTTTCGACCATCATAACTTTCCAGTTTCACAGGTCATTAAGCTTTCAAACCACTTCCCTATTTTAACCAAACCCCAAAATCCAAATTTAATTCACCGGTTTGATTCCTCAAATCATTTATGCAGAAAAACCCATCCACAGCTGTTGACCCTAGACCGCTATCTTTGCGGTAGCTTGACTACGGCGATGCAGGAGAACAGGATATACAAATTTTGTTGATTCCGGCTGCCCTGCAGGTGGCACGAATCAAATGGCGCCGTTGCCGGGGATGGTGCCTTAGTGCAAGTGAAGAGCTGTGGAACACTTGTGATCCTCATCACAAGTCTTGGTGAATTTCCTTTTATCATTTCTGATCTGTTTTTCTTAGTTTTGTTGTTGTTAAAAAAAAAAAAAAAAAAAAACGATGTTGCGGGTTCATTTCCGGTGGGCTTGAACCAGAATCAATCCTGGGATGTATTTGGTGTTGTCTTGTGTGCCATATTCTTGAATCCATTTTCGGTGGATTAGAAAATTTTAAAACAAACCGGTTTAGGATTGTGAAAAATTGACTAAGAAGAAAATGGAACACCCACATATGAAGAGCAATCTTGTCGGAGGTAACCACAGAGCATACATGACTATATGAGACTATAGGAACCTTCCATGTCGGTGGCAACAACACAGCAGGGAGAAATCAAATCCAAATATGTCAGGGAATATAAGAGACCAATGGATGAGTGCACACTGTCTATCATGTTCCCTCTCAACATCCCACCTCCTCCCGGTATATGATTATCACAGACCTCCATTTTATGCCTCATCCCTCGGTCGCCTCGGTCCACCTCGGCCGCACAGTCAATCCATCCATTATTAGAACAAGCCATTTTGGACCTTACTTGGATAGTGGATGACTTTGTGGAAGAGAATAAGAAGATTAAGGCCCATTCAATTGTCACTATGGAAGACAATTTGAACAGAAGAAAATAGATGGGCGAAGATGACTTTGAGCATAAATGGGACAGCACTGCGAATTCATTGGAGGCCTGGTGGCGTGACAACCACCACCCTTATCCCTTGTTGAACAAGCCATCACGAATTTGAGCAAACAAGTGGACAATTTCATAAGAAGATAATAGGGTGGTGAATGTTCAGGCTATTAAGGAAATTGAGACAGTGAAGAGCTCCCTGAACAAGAGGACTGATGGACTCCAAAGTGAAATTGATCAAAAATTGGACATCCAGCAGGAATCCATCTTAAAGCTCACCAATCAGCCTGTTCAGCAAGAGGAAGAGAGTCCAAAGGAAGAGTGCCTAAATGGCACCATAGTGTTCTGTACAAGGCACAGTAGAAAATTACGAGATCCTTAGAAGTGGTGTTGTTGTGCGCTTATGGGATAAGGAGGATCACGATCCCATTTGTTGAGCGAAGCGAGTGGAAGAGAAAACAAAGAGAACATTTTCCCCTTGCTCCCCCTCTTGATTCGATCTACATACGCCATTACACACCACAATCCCAACCCAAAACACCTCACATATGCTCGGGCCACCTATAACCTTGCTTTTGTGTACGCATTGCACACGGAAAAACTGAGCCGGCGACACCTGCTCCCAAGGTAAGTCGACCTTTGTCGACCATGCAAAACATTAGAAGACTAGTGGCCTCTGTACATACCTTTGCCACTACATCAAGAAGATGGCAAATGCCTACAGTGCATGGCATAGTGGTTGGTTCGGGTGTCGGTTCGGATTTGGAGCATCCGAACCCCGGCATTTACCGAGCTCCGCTGGTTAGACGCCTCGAAGGCCCTAAGGAGTGATATGGAGACACAGTCTCCCCGGCTTTTTGTTTAATTTTTAAATGTATATTATATTATCATAGTTTTATTTTGATTTTGCTAATTTTTCTTTATAAATTTTCTTTTTGATTTTTAGTTAATTTGTGTTTTTAGATTAATTTTACTCTTACGTAAATTTTCTTGCATTAATTTTAGTAGTTTTTGCAAATTTTGGAGCATGAATTGAAAATCGGGAGGCAGCCGCTTGAGGCATTTTCGCAACCTGGTGCAATCCGCGAATTTCATGGCTTGTTAGCAAGCAGGTTATAATCTCAGCAAAACATTGCGAAATTAGCTATGACTGCACCGTTCATTAGAAAATATGGAAATTCGCTTCTCTTTGAAAATTTATTAAGCAGCGAAATTTCTTCTTCATGAAATTTCAACGTATAATTCGCTAAAGCCTTGCCAATTCGTAAGCCATTGCCAAATTAAGCTAATTAAGCGAAATTCATGCTATGTGAAAATCCTAAGCGAAATTCAAAAATCTAGCCGAAATTCATGCTGTAGCAAAATCCTAGCGAAATTCGCAAGAGTTGGCAACCATTTCGCTATTAGATAGCCAATTTCGCAAGTATTGCGAATTTCGCTAGCTAAGCGAAATTTCGCTAAGCTAGCGAAATTTTTTCGCTAAGCCCCACTGTTTTGCCCTCCGATTTTGTTTTGCGCGTAACTTTTTCATCCGAACTCCGTTTTAGGCGTTCTTGGTACCGTTGGAAAGCTTAGAGAGTTTAGAATCCAAATATGGCCAGAAAGAACATTTTTGAGATTATTATGAAAGTATAATTTTAAAAATGGTCCAACTGGTCACTTTTTTTCTCTCTTTTCTTCTCCTAACTTGTTTATTTGAAGCCCCGAAGGCAGTGCATAAGGTAATCAATGGAAGCTTGTAGTCTCCTATCAGAAATGATCACATCTTATCATGGAGTAACACTTCCTTCCTCTAATTTTCCATTAGAGCCCGTTTGGGACACTTGAGATGCTTAGGTTGGGGAGAATTAGCAAAGGAAGTGGATTTTGTATTTATGTTTTGTTATTATTTTGTACAAGCCCATTTGTGATGTTCGGTGGCTTCTTTGGGTCCCCTTTTATAAAGGCATTATACTTTACAGTTTACTTTTTCAAAATTTGGACCCGTTTTGCAACCAAAATTTTTGTGGTTTTGCCTAACCTGTGGTTTGAAAAATTGAAGCTTTGTCCAATTCTATTGATGTTAGATTGATTCCATGCTTAGTTGAGTGAATGATTAGTTGAATTCTTATTGATTTCGACCTTTTTCTTCCACCTTTAGCTAACCACACACAAAGCACATTAGATTTCAATGATAGAATTTGAAAAAGCATGCAACCTCCTTTAATTTGCACTAACCTACCTAGTTTCATTGACCGCCTTTAATAGGTTAAGGACCCATGTGAAAAAAAAAAAAAAAATAAAAAATAAGGAAAGAAAGAAAAAGAAAAGAAAAAGAATAAAAATTGTGCTTTGCCTTGAAACCAGAGCACGGTCAGAAATTTGTATAGTGAACCTTTAAACCCGGTGCCCTAAACCTTCAGCTTGGTTAAGAATTCGCCGACTTTGTGTTCGTTACATGGGTGGATGGGTGGAGTTTAGCAAGTTGTAGGTGCTGGAGTCTCGAAATCATTCGAAGTCCGGGGTGAAACCTGAAGGGTTAGTGGTCGAAAGATCCTCGTGACTTGGTGCCCTAAGCCTTAATTGGTTGGGAGTCATCGGTAGATCCGGAGTTACATGGACTTTGGTGAGGTCGATTCCTGACATTACCCTACAGCATAAAGGAATGATAGATAAGAGGTGGGTCACGATCTATTTAGGTTGGATTTATAGCATGCTAGGTCGTGGTAGTAGCGGGTTGGGGAAGTGCAGTTTGACAGTTTATTGTTGAGAACTGATCTAATAAACACTTAGATTTTGGTGGAAGTTTCTGGTTGATTCACTGAGATGGAAACTCTTTTGATACTCAATTTTGTATGGTATTCATTCTCTCATAATAGTCATTGGACACGACATTGATGATTCTTACTTAGAGTCAGGCATTACTTCTTCACAACCTTTTTGATATACAACCTTTTGTGTACATTATTTTGTTATCATTTTGTATATTCTCTTTCTTTCTTTCTTTCATTGCTATGGGACTAGCAATGTGTGGGATGGGAATTGTGATTAATTGCCCAAAGTGCAATTTTGAACCCTATTTATTATAGGTTTTGAGTGCTTTTTGTGTACTAGTAATGCTAATTAACCCGATTTACGCATTCACGGTCCCTAATATTCCTAATGATCGCGCATTTTGTGGCAATTTTTCTGAGTTTTTTGTGAGCTAAACATGCATATATTGTTAGGTCGATCCAAAACAGAAGAATTCGAAGCAAACTCAACATCATATATCCAGAGACTAGAAGGAAAGAAAGAGAAAATGGAAGAAAAATGAGAGGCGGGGAAGAAAAATGGAAGAGAGAAGCGGCGAGCAGTGGGCAATGGAGCATTGGCGGGATCTGTGCATTTAAATGAATTAAGCGAAATTGGCAACTCTAAGCGAGTGGATGCCTCGTCATGCTTTGTAATTAATGCAAACTAGCCTTCAAACTTGGTGAATTATCCTTGTCACATAACTTAGCCAGGTTATTTAGGCTTTGGTATTTCATACCTTGAGGAGGCCTATATAAAGCCCCTCTTGTTTTGTAAACCTAAGCAACAATTTCAAGCATCAGTTTGGGGAGAATAATAGTTGTAAGTTTTTACTTTTGTAAATAAATTGTTTTATTTTAAGTTTTGCTTTTATTTTCTCTTCTCTCTCTTCTTTCTCTCTTCTTTCTTTCCTGCTTTCCGAGTACATGAACACACCTCTTGAGGATGACAACTCAAGAGATGCTTGGCTAAGCCTCCTTCCTTTGAAGAGGAAGGAAGCTAGCTTGGCAGTGGGGCTTAAGCATGTTGTCCTCATGTACTAAAAGCTACGGGTAGTGTAATTATGGCCCTTATCTTCAAAACTCAGTTGCATAACATGGGATGTTATTGTCTTGGCCAATACTCTCCATGCTTTAGATCCGGTCTTAGTGGCAGTCTTGTGGCTCTTTAGATGGTCCTTACTTGCCCTGCGAGGTAATATTCACATGTTAGGGTTCTTCAAATTAGGGTTAAATAACATTTTGCTTTTATTGTTTTTGGCCAATACTCTCCGTGCTTTGAGGGTTCGGTGCTCGGGTGAGAGATGCCAGCGTGATTCTAGATGGTCTTTACTAGCCTGAGTCAATACTCTCCATGCTTTAGGGTTCGGTGCTCGGGTGAAGTGTTGTGATTCTTCAGATCTTCTGAGCCTCTAAAAATGATAAAAGAACTAGTAGGGTTTTAAACAAAAGGGGCCATAACTACATCTGTGATCGACTCACATAGGAGGATAAGAGCACGAAGGACATGTGTTGCCCCAGCTTGCAGAGTTAGTGACCCTAATTCTTCAAGTGAATTTCTTCACTTTAAATTTCAATTTTACCATTTCGGTATTTAAATTTCAGTTTTACCATTTCGGTATTTAAATTTCGGTTTTACCATTTCAGTTTTTGCAATTTCGATTTTTAAACCATTAGTTTCGGTTTCGACCATCCATAACTTTCGATTTCGATCATTAAGCTTTCAAACACTTCCACATTTTAACCAAACCCCAAAATCCAAATTTAATTCACGAGTTTGATTTCTCAAATCATTTTATGCGAAAACCCGTCTGTGTTTGACCTAGACCGCTATCTTTGCGGTAAGCGACTACGGCGTGGGAGAACAGGATATACAAATTTTGTTGATTCGCTCACCTGCAGGTAGCGCAATCGGAAGATTATGGCAAGATCAAGGTACATCGTGACATCAAATGCATAGAGATAAGGTCGCGATGTCAGTAAGCTGTCGCGACATCAGTTCCACCAAGAACATATCGTGACCGTAAAGGCTTACTGCGATACCAAGGCGAGACAAAGAAGAGTGGCAGCAGATTAGTTTATCGCGGCCGGTATCTTATCTTGGGCGATTCTTCAGGTCCAAAAAGAGTACATCGAAATTAGGGCCCAACTTCAGAACCCTATAAATACCTGTTTGCCTAACGAAGGCATAACTCTTGGCGACTTGAAAGAGAAATAAGGTTCTTGAAGGCTCTAATATTTTAATTTTTCTTCTTTTCTTTAATTTTTTTAGATTAGTTTGTATTTTAGTTTTTAATTTGGATTTGAACGTTAGTTGCAAAGGTTGTAGCTGAATGCAGATTTATATTTCTTCAAATTGCATGCGGTTGTTTGAATTCCGGACAAATTACGATTTGAACTACAGTTTCCGATTTACGTGGTTTTTTCTTGATCGGTAAGCCAATGTATGGTGTAATCAGGTGATTTAGAAACCCGACTCCCATTGAATTGATGCTATTGCCGAGAAGTATCTTTCACCGCATAAATTTATTCATTATTGCTGAACTTCGGTTAATAAATCGACTTGCTGGTTTTGAGTGTTTCCTGGAATTGATCCCAATGTCAGTCTCCTATACCCACATACTTGGGGTTGTTCAAAGCTCCGATTTCGGGAGGCCCTCGAGGTGACAGAGAGGCATTCACGAGTGATGAACAATTTACGGAGGTATGAGAACTGATATTGATGATGCAATATTGCTACATTAATAAATTAAATCATTTTATCCCTCTTCTCACTTGAAACCGAGAGCGAGGTTGAGTGAGTTATCAATTTAAGCATCTGGAGAGTTCTCCTCGGTCGAATTATTGAATTCAATCCGGAGTGTTAGCAGCGATCTAATCAAGAAAAGAATGAAACAATTCTAATTTTGAGGAAGAGGAACCGAGTGTAGTGTAAACCCATGCAATGACTATACAAAGGAGCTAAGGTTTAGTCCATGTTATGGGTATGAAGTATTGAAGAAAATACCCGGAATAAGGCTACCCCGGATTAAAAGTAGTTACTCCCGAGCCGCGTGACCGAGAAAGCGGTGAAGGTGAGATGATGAAGCGGTGTGGTTTTTTTTTTTTTTTTTTTTTTGGAGAGATCGGTACACTATCATATTCCTTGGACTAGTTTTAAAATGCGTAGTTCGGAAAGAAAAATTATCATACAATTTGTAGGAATTGATTCTTACATAATAGCTTTATTTCCAATGTTCTCTTTATAGATAAGCTGTTCAATCTAAAATTTGTCATTTCATTATTTGTTAGTCATTCATTTGTTATTCACATTCATATTATTTTTGGTTTTCATTATTTCAAGGCTTTACATTGAGTTCAAATTGTCTATTATAGTCCAAATAGTATAGAGCTTGGTAGTTGGGGTAGTTGATTGAATTCTTGGGGATCTCATTATTGTTGATCGATATCGGACTTAAATCCGATTTACTATTTTGTTGGGCACATTGCACTTATGACACTTTGATGGATCAAAACAACCAGAACACAATGATTTACTCTTAATAAAAATGCTCTTAATGAATACAATAGTTATAGAACACAAAATACAAGTTGTTGGCATTATTGCTGGGGATTAGACAATAGTCCTTTGGTAATAGTGCAATAAATTTGTATATGTCTTTGGTCCAACCAACAAGTTTTATGGCGTTGTTGCCGGGGATTGGCGCAGTTCACTTTCTCTCATTGGAAGTTGACATTTTGAAGAATGGGTAATTTGCTAATTTAGGCAATTTTTATTTTATTTTATCTTTTTGGTTGTGATTTGTTTCTTAGTTAATTTTATTTTATTTATTAGTATTTTGTACTTTATTTTCTTTGTTTTCTTCTTATTTGTTGGTACTTATGGAGGAACATTCAATAGAAGATAGATTTACCTCCATAAACCAAGCTTGAACTACTTCTTCATAAATTGGACCAAGAATTCTGACTCACTCATGGAACAGGAATGTGCCTTATCAAAGGAGTTCAAATCACATTTCAAGAGGAAGAAGAGTTTATGCATATTAAGGAGGCGATTTTAATCTACATGGAAGAACAAGAAGATGATTAATCTTCATGAGCATAAATTTCAGATTTAGATGCCTTCGAGTCAACACTAGTGCTAGATTGAAAATGTGAAACTCAGATAGGACACTTGGTCGAAGCATTCAAGGAAAAATTCTACAGGACCTCCTCCACAGTAACACTTTGCCAAATCCCAGTAGATGCATTGATACTCCCTACGACGGTGTGCGAAATTTCCTATCATGAAATGCAATGGAAGAAGGTGAAAATGAAATTTAGAAATTAGGAACAAGGCACTCCTAAACAACTTAGATGATGAAGAGTCATTGTGGATAAGCTGAAATTTGAAGAAGTAAAATCCAGTAATGATTTATTAAGAAAACATTTTTTGTGAAGATTGACACATTTACCTTCCCCCATGGATTTTTGTGACTTGGGGCATTGAAGGGGGATCTACAATTCTCATATACTAAGAGACCCGCTTCTTTCCCTCAAGCCAAGCAGTTGACATCAACAGGGAAGCTCACCACTTTTGGGTGAGGGAGAAGCGAAGTTGATCTTCACTGACCATTACCTTTGGCAGGCGAAAGAGCCATGTGCGGAAAGTGCGTAGCTTGCTTCAATCAAAGGGCACAAGTTTGAGCAGTCCCCCTTAAGCATAAATGTGTTTTATATCTACTTCACATAGAGGAATTTGTTTTGAAAGAAATTGGCTGAACCACTGACCATAATTAAAGGGATTTTGGGTTTTCTTTCTCCCACTCTTCAAAGTCGAAAAGAAAACATCCTTAAATTTGAATGGTTATGAAGAGGAAGTGCTTTCAAGATGAATGATTGGTCAAATGGAAGCACTAGTACTTTCCAATGAGTCTAATTTGGACTCTAAAAGCGAACCTTCTTGGGAGAGCTGACCTAAAATTTGTTAATAAAGTTCTATCCATTCTCTTTTTCTTTTTATATTTTTTTAGTTATTTTATTTGTTCTTTATTTTTTCTTGTTGGGATGAAAATTCCAGTGATGTTTCTTTTGTTGTTAGTGTTTCGAATAAGATAAGTTTGAAGCTCAACATGTTGTCATGACTAGTTTGAAAGAGCGAGAGGCAAAGTTGGGAAAGTGGTTGATGTAATTATAGTGCTTGAGTGTAAAAAAATGGAGTGGAGATGTTCATCAAATTTCAGGTTTTTGAGATGAAAAGAACCAAATTGAAATGAAATCTAAAGTTGGAAGGTTCATGATCATGCTTGAGGAGAATTGAAGACAAGAGATGAGTTTAAGCATGAATAAAGCATTAGGAGTTTTATTGGAGGAATTTGAGAGAATATATAAGCATGAAGGACTTTTGAAGGATAGCGAAGTATTATAGAGGCGAAACAAACAAAAGAACTAGGAGTCAGAAATCGCACACTGGACAGCATTGAACATTTCTGATTTTCTAGATTGATTAGGGCTCCAAATGGTTCACCTCAGCCCATGAGCACATTCTACGTGAAAGAGACTTTCAACGAGTCGCCACACACATCAATTCGAGCTAAAATGAAGGAGATATAAGAGTATAACAAGTTGGATAAAAAGCGGGGAGTCTTTGGCGGAATTGTTGACGTGACGGCCTACAGTCACGAACGGAGGCTTTTTAACCCTTTAAAACCCATTTTCTTCTTCACCGCATACTCTATCTTGCCATACTCTTCCCTCAACCCTTGTAACTAACCACTGGAAATTCTTCTCCCATCATCAAATCCTAAATCATTCCTCCCAATCCATCTTCATCATCTTAAGCTTCAAAACCCATCACAAACCCACAAACTTACCTTTGTTGAACCCCAATTTTTCCATCCATCATTCAAGCATCAAGAGGAGTTACAATGGAAGAAAATTTTTTGTGATTGGTTGTTTATTTTGGGTTCTTTGTGGATCATTGTTGATTTGTGGAGTGATTTGCATGTATTGAATGAGGTTTTGAAGAATCAAAACTCACTCATTTGAGGTGAAGGAAGTTGGTGCACACACCAAGTGTTTGAAAATGCCAAAGCCACTTTCATGACTCAAGAAAGAAAAAAGAGTGTATCAAGGGTGAGTACACCAATGTCGATGTCTGAAAATCATCAGGTTCTATTCAAAGTGGCTAAAACTACAAAGGGGAGTTCTTTTCCCAGCTCTCTTTATTACCCTTTTACTTTATTGCTTCCTTTTGCTCATTGCTAGACATTTAGGACAATGTTCATCTCAAAAGTTTGGGGTGTTTATTTTTGTTAGTTTATCATATTGTCACACCCCACATGTTGCAAATGACAACTTTAGAGATGAAATTTTCACAAAGTGCTTTACGGATAACTTTGTTTGATGCTTCCTAACTTACATCTTAGTTTGGTATATATTTTTTAGTTGGAGTTTATTGAGTTAATTGAGTTTTGCTTGGAGTTATTGTGATGTCAATAAGGACCATAAATGAACCCTTGACATATGGACAATATTAGAGATAATAGGACTTAATACTTAATGAGTTATCTCAATAGGCTATTTAGTCATTATTTCTCAAAACTACGCACGTGGTCACTAAGTACCCTTGAAAGCAGCTTTTTGCTTGAGTTAGAGAAGGTTTATGAGAATCCATCTAATTTTGATCTCCATAGATTCTAGAACTTATTCTATTATCGCTTGAGGCAAAATCCTAGGCAACACAACAATTGAGAAATGATATAGGTCATCCTTGGAAAGATTGTGCCTTTCAAGATAACCCTATTAATATGCATATGCATATTCCTCTAGTACCAAGATGTTGAGCCTTAAAAAGCCAAAATTCTGTTTAAAAAAAAAAAAACCAAGTTTGAAGCCAATAAACCTTCCTATACATCACTTATCCCTCAATAAAGAACCAAACTCACCCATAACATGAGGATTTGAACATTATTGAGAAATGTGGTGAGGAGCAAGTTTGGGGGAGTTATTTTTCCTATGGAAAAATAACTCCAAATGGGTTGAAATGATGTAAGTTGAAAATCAAAAGAGGTTGTCAAAAAAAAAAAAAAAAAAAAAAAACCGAAAAAGATCGGGCTAAAAGAAGCAAAAATACAATAAAAGGTCAAGGAGGAGCTAGCTCCACCGTAGCTCTTCCTTCCCTAGAGCAAGTAAATCCTAAGGGGTGTCTCAACACCTAGTACCCTAAGGCCAATTGGTCTAGGAGCTATTGATTTAAAGCTCGCTAAGGGTTGGTAGAAAGCTTAAGGGGGTTTAGACATTGCACCACTCTAATAACCTTGTCTTGAAGAAAAAGCGCTTTTCGGGTGTTTGTGGTTGAAAGAATGCGCACTTGCGGCAGAAAAGTGATATGAGGGAGTACGGTGTATTTACTCTAAATATTTCCGGGTGTTTGAGAGTGTCACTATGCTGATGGTAAGAATCAGATGGAGTAGGAGCTGTCAATGTAGAAAATATGTATGTTCGGGGTAAGTTTTAGCCTAAAATGACTACTCAACTACCCTTACCTAAGCCTTACATTACTAGCTTATAAAGACCTACTGATCTCTCGAGAGTTGTGTGTGCCTACACAGCGGAGAGTGATAAAACAACAAGCCTATGGAACCTTAAATAAATATCTTAGAGATCCGCGCATTTTGATGTCTCAATTTTCATAAACTCATCTAGCTTGCAATTGTTTGAGTTGGGAAGACCACACACACACACTAGTGAGAACCATGATCTAAATTTGTCTATTATGAGATTAATTCACTATTAAAATGAATAAATTATCTTGATCATATTCTCTATATTCCTTGTAAGGGTAATTCTTGAGACACATATCACATACCCCTTTGCAAAGCTTAATTACTCAGTTTTGCTGTAAATAAAAGGGGTGAAATGAACTCTTCTTCCATTGCTTCGAGGACAAGAAACTTTTCTTTTCTTTCGCTTGAGGACAAGCAAAACTTCAAGTTTGGGGGTGTTTGATGAGTACAAAACTCAGCCCTATGTTTTGAGTTCATTTCACATGCTATTTTGTGCATTTTATATCCATATTCATGTAAAAACTCATAAAATTTCCTCTTAAACTCGTTTTGTGTGATTATTGATGAAAAGCAAGTGATTTGGCAAGAAATGAGCAATATATTTCGAAAAGAAGAGTCAATCGAGAGTCTCACAGCGCGCTACTAGGAAGATTAATTTTTCTGTACCATCTGGAACATCAAATGGTTCAAATTCCATCATGGCTTCATTCTACATTCAAAGAGCTTTCCAACGAGTACTCACACGCCCAAATCCGAGTTAAAACGAAGAAGTTATGGCCCCGACAAGTTAGAGAAGAAAAACAAGTTGTCAGTCTGCAAATTTACGCGACAGAAATGTGTCAAAGCATGTAAAACTTGGTCGCGACCAAAAATGCTGCAAAAACCTAAAAAGGCCGGTGCGATATTCGAATTTTAATTCCCAAGCCCATTTCACCTTGTGAACCATATATATATACTGTTTTTAGGTAAAGAGGCAGGGAACATCGAGAGCCTCTCTCATGGGTTTCTCTCTAGACTCCATCGCATTTTTCCAGCTTTTCCTACGCATTTTGATTCTTCGTTTTTAGATTTAGAGCGCTTAAGAGCAAGATTTTTGTTTTTATTGAAGATATTTCGTCAGATAGAACAAATATTCGTGATTTCACTAAGGTTCGCATGTTATCACTGGTGCTTTCAAAACTGGATTTTCTCTTTCTCATGGGTTTTTCTCTCTAAACTCCGCCATTTTCTTAGTTTTTGTCGTAGATTTTGTATTTTTAATAGATCTTAGAGTAGTTTTAGAGTAGATTTTTATTTCTATTAAAGAGATTTCGTTATTGTACTCGTGATATTCAATTTATTTATCGTTAAGGCTATGATTTAAGCTCAAATCGGTTTTTCTCTTTCTTTCTCTTGATTTCTTTCTTTCATTTTCTTCTTACTTTTTGTTTGATTAGTGATGATTGGAATCTGAAGAATGAAACATTAAACACCCTCTAGGGTTGGGGGTTTAATTGTTGAACATCTTCAGATTTGCGCTTTTTCGCTTATTTTGTGGGTTTGAATACCGAATTTATATAATTGGTACTTGCTTCATATAATGAATTGTCTCGGAATATTAGTAGCTTATACCCAAAAAAAAGAGTCAGATCTTGCCTCGATTTCCAAGAGGCCCCTCCGAAAGGACACAGTAGATGGAGATTCCCGAGAGTAAAGAATGAGAACTTAGGGGGTATGTTAGACTAATATCTTGGAACTAATGAACTCTGAAAAATTACTTTGATAGATCACTAATTTACTCATGGTGTGAGGATTAATTAGATGATGTATCAATTTAGTTGATAAGAGGTTTCTCCTTAGTCTAATGAAAGGATCTTGATCCCGTGTTAGCAAAGATCTAATCAAGGAGATAGAAAATTTTATTAGATTTGAAGGACGAGATACCAATTACATTGGAGAAGGCTTGCATTATCCTGTCTATGGGGCAAGAATTCTTCAGTCCTAAGAAATGGAGCTGTGAAGTATCAAAAGAAAAACAATCAAATCTAAAGAATGCCAAATTTACAAGTAGCTATTTAGACCCATTTGTCCTGAAAAGGAATATGGTGTGTTGTATAGTGAAATGTATGGTGTATGGATAAATCCGAGCTATACTACATTGCTCTCGTGACAAATCTATAGCATTCAATCCTCACAAATGTTGCACTTTCAAGGGAATGCAAACTGCTTTTGTAAATAATTATCCCCATCCCTAGTGACTTTCATACATCGGAATTAAGTAGTTGTTTATTTGGTAGATTTTTAGGATTAATTTTAAATCAGTTTTTGTTTAATTAAATGATTTTATTCGACATCCTACTTCGTCGCCTAAATAGCGAAGAGCTCTTGTAATCGGGTGATCAAATTCCACCAGAGAACCCTCCAAACTGGTAACATATCCGACTCCTAGAGTCCACTTTATTACTTGTGGCGACTCGTGCACTTGCGGAAAGGGGTTGAGCAAGTTGGTAGTACTTTCATTTTAGTTTTTGAGTACACTTACTTTTGTTTCAAATCAGTTTTTGAGTATTTACCACATTCACTCGCTTGACCATATTTTCACATATACAATCATTTGGTAGTATTAACAAGTTTTATGGCGCCGTTGCTGGGGATCGAAAGAATTTAGTAGATCAATATTCAGACGAAAGAAGGAAATGCTAATTTGGACATTTAAAACAAAAAGAATAAAAATAGTTTTTCAAAGCAGTGGTTATTTTTAGCCACTAACTTTTAACAAGCCATATTGAAAATATTTGTTGGCCTGACTAATCCTATTAATGTGGTGTGTTTTGATTTCTTCGTGGAAAACTTTAATGCATAGAAATTAACACCGATCCGATCTCCAAAGAGAGCACGACTAGAAAGAACACTCTAAGCTTGAGAAAAACTAAAGGGCGTAAAACTCGCCTATGGCGTATGAAAGGCAAGAACAGATCGGCGACGAGGAACACAACCATAAGACCTCCAATCACTGATACAATGGAGTATCTTTGGAGACCTCGTTATTCAGATGATTACTGAATCGTGGATGCTCTTACGATGTAAATAATTTTGAATCGGCCACCGGGACATAATGGTTCAAGAATACCGCCATCGGGTCATCCCACTTAAGACCCAAATGAGCACTGAAGGTTTCTCAGATGGCAAACACGGTGAAGTTGAATGGTGAGACTGAGGTCATAAAATTGCATTTATTCTCATTTTCTCCAAGAGATACAGTTGTACCACATGGTATGAATCTCTACCATATGGTTCTCATGATACTGGGAGGAGTCAGAGAAGCCTACTGCAGATTCTTTTCCCCATCACTCACCTTTAGAGAAGTGAGGGGAGATAATTGTGTTCCGTTGTGGGGAAGATTAGAGCCTTTATGTAGCATGAGAGATTCAAAAGGTTGTCAAAAGATGCCCGATGCATGGAATGTGACTTGAAGACTCGTGATGGACATAGTGTATTTATGCCTTGAATGATACATCTAAGGGCATTATCGATGCTTCATGCCGTGGAGCATTCAAACGTAAGAGTGCCGAAGAGGCAAGAGACTGGCGAGTGAATTTACAAATGCAATATGAAAGCTCCATCGTGAGTTTTCGTAAGAGTAATTGGCAGGAAGAGGAGTTTCATGAGCCGAGCAAGATGACAGCCATGGAGGCCAAGTTAGATGCCATCATGCATAGAATGGACAAGCAAGAGAAGAAGATGCACACTGTTCATGAAATAGGAGCAGTCGAGAGGGAACTATTGAGAGGAAGTGCTGATGTATCCACTCAAGAACCTGCTTTATGATGCCAAGTTATGTTAAGTACTGGGAGCCAAGAAGCACACAAACTCAATCCTAACTCTACCGAAGACACTATCATCCAGCACTGAGGAACCATGAAAATTTTTCATATGGTGGGGGGACTTCACAAGGCCCAAGGCATGGACAACATCCTCAACAGGGATATCAGCAACCACCAAGGTTCTTGCAGCAGCAGCAAGGAGGTGAAAATAGAAACGAGTATCGCAGCGTCGAGAGAGCTCAAACCATTCAAGATCAAATGCCGCAATTCACGGGGACAACAAGAAGTCAAGAACCTCCATGAACAAAGTTTGCACTGTGCCTCTAAATACCAATTCTCACCTCAGAAGACCACAAATGCCTCCCTCAAGAACCCTCGAGACACAAATAGCAACCGCCCTAACCCCGCAAACCAGATGAAAGATGCCTTCCCAAGTGACACAAAGCAGTTAATCCTAAAGACTGTATGGTCGTGCCTAAGAAGTGGGAAAGACTCGAGAAGAAGACAGAAAAGATGAAAGCAACAAGGGGAGAGGGAAGGCCCATTAATAAACACCGGAGAAGGAAAGAAAGGAGGAACAAACTGGCCGTGAGAAGAAGGAAGCAAGAAGAAAACTTTAGAACATAGCACTATTTCCACGTAGGTCGCTAAATCAAAGAGAAGAACAGCTTGTGTTTTTGAAAAACCTTTAAGAAGCTGGAGATCAGTATGCCTTTCACAGAAGTAGTGACTCAGATGCCACTTTATGCAAAAATTTTGAAAGACATATTGAGCAAAAAGAGGAAGATTGCTGAAGAAGGAATTAGAACCCGACCGCAACTGCAAAGGTCGTGATCAAGAGAGGCTTACCAGAGCATTTAAGGATCCAGGAGTTTCACCATTCCTGCACTCATTGAGAGTTTGAGTTTCAGAAAGCTCGTGACCTCAAAGCCGCATCAATTTAATGCCCTATTCTCGCTTGCCAAGAAGTTAAGTTTGGGGAGCTTACTCCCACTATCAGCATTTCCAAATGGCGTATAGAACCCCGGCAAACCCGAAGGAACTGGCAGAAGATGTGCCGGTAAAGGTGGGGGAAAAATTTATTTTTCCGCGACTCATTGTACCGATATGGAGAAGATTCACAAGTTCCTCATGGCCGGAAGGCCATTCCTTGCAACTCCGAGGCAAATTTAATCGATATGCGTATGGGAATTTCAATTCCTCGCAGTTGAGAAGAGATACCGATTTCAATTTAATTAAGAAATTAAGAATTTAGACATAGAAAGGGAAGATACTGGGTCAATAGAAGATGTATATGTCAACAACTCTGAGTTTTACTATGATTGTAATGCCCAATTTTCAATCAATGAAAGATGAATTCACAAAGATCTAGAAGATTTTGATTCATTTCTACACATCGCTTACACCCATCGAGACAGCCGATGAGTCTTGAACAAAATGAGATGGAAAAAAGAGACCAAAATGAAGAAAAGGAATTTCATCAAGAAACCGGTGAAGAAGGGCTAGTTTTAAAAGAGTTGCCAAGTCATTTAAAGTATGCTTACATCTGGCGGCCAAAGAGTAAAACCAGCACACTTCGCTAGACTTAGTGATGCCGAGAAACGTGAGGTTGGCCGGAAATCTTAAGGAATCATGCTGAGTCTATAGCTTGGTCTATCAAGAGTTAAAGGTATCAGTCCATCAATATGCATGCATGTTATTTCTAGAAGAAAATGCAAGGCCGATCGTTGAACATCAAAGGAGACTCGAACTAAAAGAATGAAAGAAGTAGTCAGTGAAGAAGGTGCTCAAATGGTTAAATGTCAGGTTTTATCTATGCAATTTCGTATACCCGGGTTAGCCCAAATTACGTTTGTCTAATGTAGCGGTGGATTTACCGTAATCCGCAATGAAAGAAATGAATTAATCTTAACAAGAACAAAGGATTGTGGATGGAGAGTATGCATTGATTACAGAAGCCACGTTAACCAGAAAGATCATTTCTTTGCCTCATTGATCGATGTTGACGTACTCAATAGACACCCTCATTTTGTTTCGACGGGTATTCAAAGCACAAACTGCATTGCAATCGCACCGAGGGATCAGCAGAGTTCATATCTCATGCCCTTATGGTACCTTTGCCTTCAAAAGGATGCCATTTGGGCTATGCAATGCTCCTGCTACTTTCCAGAGATGTATGATGTCGATGTTCTCAGATTTGGTTGAGGAAGTCATGGAAATTTTTATGGATGATTTCACAGTGTATGGGTCCGGGCTTAACAATGTGTCCGAACAACTCCGGAAATAGTACTTCAAAGATGCAAGGACAAGCACCTAGCACTAAATTGGGAAAAATGCCATTTCATGGTAACAGAAGGTATTGTTCTTGGTCATAAAATTTATGCTACAGGGCTAGAAGTGGACCAATCTAAGATTTCCATAATCAAAACTCTAGCACCTCCCACAACAGTAAAAGCGGATAAGGAGTTTCTCGGGGCATGTCGGATTTTATAGAGATTCATCAAAACTTCTCGTAAATGTTTTACCTCACTATGCGCATTACTCGGAGAAAGACACAGTTTAATTTTGATGATTCCTCGCGTCGGCCGAAGAAATCAAAGATCGATTGGTTCAAGACCTATCATGGCTGCACCCGTAATGGGATCACACCAAGTAATGTGTGATGATTTCGCAATGGGGGATGTATTGGGGCAAAAGAAAAGAGAAAAATATTCAGAGCCATATAATTATGCTAGCGTAATCCCTTCAATGCGAAGCACAAGAAACTATTCCACAACTGAAAAGGAGATGCTAGCCATAGTGTTTTAAGCTTGTGAGAAATTCAGGCCATACATCGATCTCGTGTTATAGTTCATTACTGCACTTTATGCAAAACCATCAAATTATCTCGATGTTAAAAAAGAGGCTAAGCCAAGACTGACAAGGTGGGTGCTACTACTGCAAGAGTTTGATCTGGAAATTAGAGATAAAAAGGAATGTGACAGACGTGGGATAGCCGATCACTGGCCCGTAATAGAAAGAAATCAAAGTGTAAGCAGGGAGGGGATAAGACTAAAAGAGAACTTCCCGCATGAGCAACTATTTCAATTGTCATTCCAAATGCCATGGTATGTCGATATTGTGAATTACTTAGCTTGCGGGGAGTAATTCCTTCAATTCACCACCAACAAAAGAAAGCTCGTGGACTGATAGCGTGTATTATATTCAGATGACCCAATCGTTATTTAAGAGGGGTGCTGATATGATTATAAGAAGATAAAGGTGAGTAACAACGCAGTAATTATGAATGAATGCCATGCATCACCTTCATATGGGGGCACTCGAGAAAGAACAAATTACAAGATATTCCAATCAGATTTTATCGCTCCACCGTTTTCAAGGACTGTATCGAATGGGTCAAATTATGATGGATGCCAAAAGATTGGAAATATCGCTGAGTTGAATGAAATGCCCCTACGAGGCATATTGGTGGGTGCGTATTTTTGATGTATGGGGATAGATTTATGGGATCCTTTCCACAATCATTTGGAAATCTGTATATACCGCTAAATAGCAGAGATTATGTTTCTAAATGGGTGGAAGCAATAGCTTGCCCAAGGAATGATGTTAATACAGTTGTGAGTTTCTTGCAAAAGAACATATTGAGCAGATTTGGAACACCCAGGACTATCATCAGTGATGGGGGAAGCCACTTTGCAAACAAAATCTTCGCAAAGCTAATGAGTGTGTTCGGGATCAAACATAATGAGCCTAGCTTATCATCCCTGTGACACGGGCAAAGCGTAAACAACTGTGGAGATTAAAAGGATCCTGGAAAAGACTATAAGTTCAAGCAGGAAGGATTGGTCTTCTAAACTTGACGATGCACTTTGGGCTACAGGACTACATTCAAAACTCCCATTGGGATGTCTCCATATTATTGGTTTTCTTGGAGCCATGTCACCTCCCTCTCGAATCGAATACAAAGCCATAAAATGCATCAAGAAACCGACCACTAAAATGGCAAAGGAAGAGAGATTGCTTCAACTGAATGAACTAGAAGAACTGAGAAATGAAGCCTATGATAATGCTAGGATATACAAAGATAAGACAAAGAAATGGCATGAGATCAAAGGATTCCAAGAAAGAGTTCGTAGGATCAAGTTCTTCTATTTAACTCCGTATTAAGATTGTTTCCAGAAAATTGAAATCAAAGTGGAGTGACCATATACAGTGATGTCAAGCACTACATTTGGAACAAAGATCATCGAAGACCGAGGCCGGGAAGAATTACAAAAGCCAATGGACAAAGACTCAAAGCACTATCAAAGCAGTGGAGGAGTGAAAGGAAGAAAGGCAGCTGGTCCATTTGAGAGAGAGAAAGAATCAAAACAACAAGTCCAGCTAAGGACTCAAAACTGAGCAGCTGATGGGAGGCAACCCATAGAGACTTTAGTTTCTGATTTTCGACTTTAATATATATATATATATTTTAGAATTCACTTCGTTTGTTTTCTAGTTCCATAATGATTAGTTAGTACCCGAGAAGTTAATTTGTTTAATTAAATCCTTTCTCGAAATGTTGCAGAGTGCTTATGCGTAAATGGCCTGTGCAATAAGGAACAAACTCCGCATAACCCAAAGAATCCTGCGTAAGAGAATCCACAGAAAAAGGGGAGCATTCCTTTCCCTATAGGAAATTCTCGTGGAAATTGAATGTAATTACATGCTTGAATTTCGTGGCCATTTTATTTTCTCGCTTAGGAATAATAATTTCCGTTTCTTTCAAAGAATGTAATTTTTGCATGATCAAGGCATGAATAAAGAAACCGAATTAGGCGTTTATCGCTCGCTTAAATTCGCTTTAATTTCAAAATCGGGGAAATTAGTTCTGTCGATAGAACAAAGTACTTGTTTAAAATAATGTAAGTGACAAGTGAATAAGCATAAGTCTTGAATAAATAATACACATTGGTCAACAAAACCGATGAAACTTTGACATAAATTAGAATATCTTCTGGGGAATTTAGGATTTAGAGTCCAGCGGGCCCTAGAACTGTTTTTGATTTATTGATTGAGGCGAAATCATAGGTAAAACAACCAACAGAAATGATAGAGGCCATTCTCGCACTTGAGCTTTTTTTTTCAACACCAATCTCTCAAAATATGCTTTTGGAAGATATTCCTAGTTCCCGATTTGAGCCAATTAAGCCTTTATTTCTCTTCAATAAACAAATAATTGAAAATCGAGATCCCTTCTAATAAACCCCAGAAGAAAGAACCCAAATTATCCATTTCTAGTTCAGAAAATTTAGTATAGAGAAAGAAACAAGCTCGTGTGGGAATAAGCTATCCTAAAATTTTGACAAAAAATAATCGAAGAAGTCAAAGGCGTAGGCTAAGTGAGATATGAATGTTTTGTCTGGTGGGCCTATTACTCTTGAATAATTAAGCTCGTAGGGGGTGTTTAAACACCTAGTACCCTAAAGCCAACCGGGTATGGGAGTTGCTAGCCCAAAGTTCTCTAAGAGTAATAGAAAGCCTAAGAAGACAAAACATTGCACTATTCCAAATCTAAGAAAAATAAAAGCAAAAGAGATGAAGAACAAAGGAATCTGTTGAAATAAAGTAAATATGGAAGTAGAAATTTCATAAAAAGAATTGAAAAAGAAGAAAAAGAAATAAAGTTAAGGAAACAATGTAGAGACAAGATGGAAACCGGTAATTCTACAACCTAAATTCCCATTTATCTACCCACTACTCTTGCTCAACATTACAAGCTTGAAAGACCTTTATTGATTATGAAGGTTGAATTTACCTAATACATTAGTGGAGATCAATAAGAAAACAAGCATATGGGACTTTGATGTAACACTACGAAAAACTCCCGTAAGATTAACTAAATTCATCATGAAGTTGCAAAGGATTGAAGACCCGCACAATAATACGTAACAAGACTTGTTAAATAACCGTTTGCATACATTAGTTTATCAAGAAATTTTGTAATGGAAGTATATTATGCTCGTTTGCATAAAACTGAAATTTGAAATAATAGTGATATTTCTAATTCCGTAACAACAAAAGAGTTGAATGAGAAAAGCCGTGTACGTAACATAAAATGTCCTTTGCCTGAGGACAAACAAATCTTTCTTTTCTTTGCTTGGGGACAAGCAAAATTTTAAGTTTTGGGGAGTTTGATGAGCTTAAAAGTCATCTATTTTCAGTCCATTTTTCTGATTGATTTTATATAAAAGACCGATTTATATGTGAATATGGAATATTTCACTCAAACTCGGGTCAGGCAGGGAATTCAAAAAGAAAGCAGAATCATGAAGTAAAAGGAGCAGAAGATGACTGAATAAAGACCGGTCTAATTGGCTGGAAGGAAGTTGCAAAGAGAGAGCAAAGGATTAAAAGATTTGATTTCGCGGAAGCTTTTTCTCGCAAGAATCAAATACATATTAAGGTTGCAATCGCAAAGCTCCGCCGCAAATGAAGCGTAATCAAAGACAAAATGAAATGGGCGTGGAAAAGTTGAACTCCAAGTCAAGCAACCAGAAATGATGAAGAAGTTAAGACATACGTCGCGACATCATCTCGCAGGTTGCCATTGCACTAAACCCAAGATAAAGGGACAATGAGGTCGCGACACTAAAAAGAAGTTGCTACAGAAGATAAACAATTGACTGAACATTTAAGTCGCGACATCCGATGCGCCGCACATCAACATCAATCGTAGCGCCGCGATATCGCTGTAAGGAAACGCAGGTCGCGATATCAGGCAAGAGGTCGCGATGCCATCATAGTGAGGTCGCCACATCCTCGCCGCACGACATCATTCAAATGGTGGCGACGATCGGGCCAGACTAGCCGAGGTCACGACAAGATCAAGCCGCCGCGATATCAACTACATGCAAAGGAGGTCGCGACATCACTCGTTATGGCTACCACAAAGAAAAAGAAGGTCGCAACACCTGGTTGTCTCGGCGATCAATTGCAAAGACTCTGAAGTCGGTGACATCAACAAAGCAAGCCGCGACAACAAGCGGTGCGGAAACTGAGGTCGCGACATCATACGTAGGGTCGCGACATCCGCCAGATAGACCTCGAAGGTCGCGACAAGATCAAGCTTCGCCGCGACATCAAATGCATAGGATAAGGTCGCGACGCCGCGAAGTCGCCGCTGACATCGCCCACCAAAGACATGTCGCGACCAAACAAAGGCTTCGCGACCAAGATCGAGAGACAAAAAGAAGCGTCGCGGCCAGATGTCGCCGCCGGACAACATCAACATACTACGCCAATTCAAACAAAAAAGAGGTACATCGAATAGGGCCCAACTAACCCTATAAATACACGTTTCGTTATCGAAGGAACGCAACTCTTGGCTTAATTTGAAAGAGAGATCAAGCGTCGCTGGCCCCGTATTTTTAATTTTCTTTCTTCTTTAATTTTTTAGATTAGTTTGTATTTTCGTTTTTAATTTGGATTTGAACATTAGCTGTAAAGGTGTAGCTGAATGCGGATTTATATTTCTTCAAATTACTGTCTGGTTGTTTGAATTCAAGACAAATTTTTGATTTCGAACTACCAGCTCGATTTCATGCTGGGTTTTCTTGGATCAAGTAGTTACCGTATGGTTTAATCCAATGATTTAGAAACCCAACTCCCATTGAATTGACGTCGAAATTATCTTTCCCGCAGTAAATTTATTCCATTATCACGAATCCTATTGAAATCGACTTGCCGGGTTTTGTGTGTTTCCTGAATTGATCCTAATGTCGCCTCCTATACTTCCATAATCTGAAATATACCAAAGCTCGATTTGTGAGTTCTCGAGGACACAGAAGGCACTTCGGCATCGATGAACACCGAGGGCATGAGAACCGATATTGATGATCTAATGTGCTTCCTCAGTAATTAAATCGAGAGAGATCTCTTCTCATTTTCTGAAATCGAGAACGAAGCGAGCGGAGTTATCAATTTACATGCAGAGTTCCGGCCTCATTTGAACAGTGACTCAATCCGCAGCAGTAACGATCTAATCAAGAAAAAGAATGAGTCGTTCTAATTTTGAGTGAAAGAGGAATAAAGATATGTAAACCCATGCAATGACTATATTAGTGGGAGCAGTTTGATACTCATGTTATGGGGTATGAAGTATTGAGAAGAAAATACCTGCATTACCTAGACGCTAAAAGTAGTTATCGCCCATCGTATCTCGGTAGAAACGGAAGGTGAGATGATGAACGGTGTGGTTTGGAGAGATCCAAATTTCAGACTACATTATCATATTCCTTGGACTAGTTTTAAAATCAGGGTTCGTAAAGCAAAAATTATCATACAGTTGATTCTTCATTAATAGTTATTTCCAATGTTCTCCTTATAGATAACTGTTCAATCTAAATTTGTCATTTCATTATTTCAGTAGTCATTCATTTGTTATTCATTCATATTATTTTTTGGTTTTCATTATTTCAAGGCTTTTACAGCTGATTCAAATTGTCTATTATAGTCCAAATAGTATAGAGCTTGAGTAGTTGGGGTAGTTGATTGAAAATTCTTGAGATCTCTGTGGGATCGATATCTGGACTTAAATCCAATTTAATACATTTGTTGTGACCTGTGCACTTGCGTGATGATGGATTCAAACAAACTTAACACAATGATTTACTCTTAATAAAAAAAAATGCTCTTAATGAATACAATAGTTATAGAACACAAAATACAAGTTGTTAGCATTATTGCTGGGGATTAGACAATAGTCCTTTGGTAATAGTGCAATAAATTTGTATATGTCTTTGGTCCAACCAACAGTGTACATATCGAACAAGTAATAAAGTGGATTTAAGTCTAGATATCGATCCCACAGAGATCTCAAGAATTCTCAATCAACTACCCTGACTACTCAAGCTCTATACTATTTGGACTATGATTTGCAATTGATATATCCCTAGCAACTTTGAAAGTAATGAAAAAAATAAGGATATGTAAACTAGGAGAAAATGAAATAATGCTTACACTAAAATAAAAAAATTAAAGAATTGGTCTAATCAGTTAGCTTTTAAAGGGAACATTGAAAAATACAAATTATTGTGAAACATCACCCCGCAGACTACCCTCGGTGAATCGGCTTCATGAACTTCGGGATGAACTGGCCCACAAGAAGGTAATGCCATACGGATCTCTCCTAATGACATATTTCATCATCTAATCTTCCCTGCTTTTCGAATGCAGAGAGGATTAGATAACTACTTTTAATCCGCAGTTGCCTTGTTCGGTATTTTCTTTTCAATAATTCATACCTGCAATTACGGAATCGTGAACCTTAGCTTCTAAGACATAGGCTAAGCACGGGTTTACACTATACTGGTTTCTCATCCTCAAAATTGGAACAATTCATTCTTTCCTTGATTAGATCCTTGCTAACACGGGATTGAACTTACTGTTCGAATCGAGGTGAACTCGCCATTTTAATCGATAAGTCATTCAACCTCATTCCCTAAGCCAGCGAGAAGAAGATTTATCGACAGACCACAAAGCCCATTAGATCCCCAATATTAGGTTCGCATACCCTTCAGATATTGTTCAATACTCTCAGGAATGCCTTCTCTGTGTCACTCAGAGGGCCCCTGGAAATCAGAGCATGAAACAATCCCATTACAGGTATAGGGACACCGGGATATATTTGGATCGACACAAAATAAACAAACCAAAGAAGCGTATTCAAGATCGGGGTTCAAGAGACTTCGATAAATTTATAGAAAGATAAATTCTAACAATAAGAGTAAATTCAACGGAAGCTGATTTAAATTACTTAATTACACTAACGGTAGCTCCTCGATCGAAGAACTATCAGAACTGAACTCGGAAGTTCAATTCCAAAATTGCTTGACTTCAAACTAATCCAGCAATAATTAAGAAAATAACATTCTCGTGATCCGCCAACTTCAACAACTAACTCCCAGGTCCAGAAATAAAAAAAAAAAAACAATCTAATCTAAAATAACAGCAAAACAAAGAAAAAGAAACAGAAAATTAAAATACACGAGCCTCGCTACCCGCACTTCTCTTCTCTCGAGCCGCTAAGAGCCGCTTCTTCGCAGCGCCGCAGAGATTTATAGGGTTTGGAAGTTGGGCCCTAACTTCGATGCACCTATTTGTGGATTTCAAAATAACTGGCCCATTTGTTTGTTCATGTCGCGACTCCATTTGTTTGTCGCGACTTTGACTTGATGTCGCGACCTCTCTTTCACGTCGCGACTTCACCGTTTCTTATGAGTCGCTTGATGTCGCGATTTCAATCATAATACGTCGCGTATCACCTTTTATGCATTGTGAGTTTCTTTGAGGTCGCTGGATTTCAATCATACCGTCGCGAATTTCAATGTTATGCTTATGAGCTCTTTTGATGTCGTGGAAGCTTTTCTTTGTCGTGACTTTCGAAGATCTCTTTGGATATGATGTCGCGATAATCTGAAATGATGTCGCCAATTTCCATTCTTTGCGGAATCGTAAGGTCGCGATTATCAAGGACGCCGCGATCGCTTTCTAACCGCATGTTGCACAATCGGGCTGACGCCGCGACCATGACTCCTGTAACCACGTCGACTAATGACCGATGTCGCAACCATGATACTTTGCGTACCATGTTGTGACCAATCGCTGACGCCGCGGACTATGATTCCCGTAACCGGATGTCACACTCGATACCTTGCGCTGATGTCGCGACCATCGATCATCGATGTCGCTGACCATCGACTGATGTCGCTAATTATGATATTTTTGCAAACATGTTGCGACCACTAAAGGACGTCGCGACATCTTCTGATTCATTGTTTAATGTCTCTATCTGTTCTAACTGTCGCGACCTCCATGTTCAGCCTCTTTGAAAATCTTTTGTCGCAACTTCTATTCAGTGTCACTACCTCCATGTCTACTTCTAAGTTTTCATTTATGTCGTGACCTCGAAGTGGTGTCGCGACATCATGTCTTCTTCATCATTAATTCTTGGTCGTCTGATTTGGAGTTTCTGTTACGACCTCATTTACTTGATTACTGTCAAGGTCGTGACCTCAAGTCCTTTCTTTCAAAATTAGTTTGCGACTCGCTTACTTCTGGAGGCTGGCTTCTTCTTGTGGCTTCGTAGTCAGCTCCTTGTCGCGATCTCATGGTGGTATCACTACTTCATTTATCTCCCGGCTATGTTGCGACGTCGCAATGATGTCGACATGAACTTCTCTTCATTCGACCGTTTCTTTATTCTTACCAAGTCATATTTTGTCTCCACTTTTTCTTCAGTCACGACTTCACTTATTCACTCTTCGCTTTCTTCTTCAAAGCCAAATTTGTTGAGGTCGTGGACTGAATTGCCGAAAACCGCACTTCCCGCCGCGACTTAAGTTCCAAGCTTTAATTTCAAATTCACAAGTAGTCATTTTATGATTTTTGCTAAAATTTCTTCTCACAGATTTTCCGCAAATTGAATTTGATTCAATTATCGGGCCACACACCATCATTATTCTCATTATAAACTCAGAAAAATGGATTAAAAATCTAATGAGTTTTTGGACTCATCATGGCTCTATTGTCATCCCAATACTAAAGTATCATATCAATAATGCTAGGGACCCCTTCCATTTCATAAACTACCTTGTCCGAACCACTTATGTAGTTGCCATCGGAAGCAACGATGTACTCTGATTCAGTTGAGAATCCACAATCACCTCCTCTTTGGAACTCTTCCAACTGGTTGTGCCACTACTCAATGTGAACATTTAGCTTGATGAGATTTGGAGTCATCTCTATCAGATTAGCAGTTGGCATATTACCATAAGATCCCTATCTCCATCAAACAAGAATACATCCTTTGTCTTTCTCAAGTACTTAAGGATATTCTTGACAGCCACCTAATGACCCTTAGCTTGGTATGATTGGTATATGCTCGTGATTCTTAGAGCATATAATACGTCGGGTCTAGTACATTACATAGCATACATGATTGATCCTATAGCCAAAGCATATGGGGTCATACTAATGTGTCTCCTCTCATCTTGTGTTTTTAGACACATGGACTTCGAGAGGGTGATCCCACTCGACATAGGAATGTATCCACTCTTGGATTGTTCTATGCTAAACCTTTTTAGCATCTAAGCCATGTATGTAGACTGTGAAAGGCTAAGCAACCTCCTTGATCTATCTCCATAGATCTTATTCCTCAATATTTAGGTTGCTTCTCCAAGGTCTTTCATGGAGAATAATGACAGATTGTAATGTTGAGACGTCGTTTCCAATAAGTAGTATGTCATCCACATACATCACTAGGAATACGACTGCACTCCCACTACCTTTCTTGTACATACAAGGCTCATCTAAATTATGTGAGAAACCAAACTCTTTGATCATCCCATCAAATCGGATATTCCAACTCCTAGATGCTTGCTTCAATCTATAAATGGATTTCTGAAGCTTGCATACTTTACTGCCATTTCTAGGTGTGAAGATCCCCGGTTGTGTTGTGCACACATCCTTTCTTAGGTTTCCTATATAGAAAATCGTCTCCACATCCATTTTCCATATCTCATAATCATAATGAGCAACAATATTAAGGAGTATCCATTTGGATTTAAGCACAGCTAACCGATTAAAAGTTTCATCACAGTAAATTCCTTGTCTTTGATGATAACCCTTAGATATAAGCCCAGCTTTATAGGTAATCACATTACCTTCCATGTCTGTCTTCTTTTTAAAGATCCATTTGTACCTTATGGGTTTTCTCCCTTCGTGTGGTTCAACCAAAGTCCATACTTGGTTGGCTCACATGGAATCCATCTCTGACTTCATGGCTTAAAGTCATTTGTCAAACTCTAAACTATTCAGAGATTCATCGTATGTAGTAGGCTCATCGACCCTAGTGAGCAATACATCCCACTGTTCTCTAATGAGAAATCCATATTTCTCTAGAACAATACGTATCCTACTTGTGCTACGATGTGCTTGTGTTTCAAAAGGTTTAGTTGCTACTTCATCAACATGAACAACAACCTTAGATTAATTCATTTGACCCGCTTCTATTTGAGCACTTTGAACTTCACCAAGTTCACCCTTGTTCCTAGTGTCTTCTCTTAGAAGAAACTCTTTCTCTAAGAAGACTGTATACTTTGAAACACACATGTTTTGTTCCAAAATGTTGTAGAAATGATATCCAAAATTTCCTTAGGATATCCTACAAACATACACATGTTATATTTAGCCTCCAACTTGTTTGACAAATTTCGCTTCGTATAAGTTGGATAACCCCATACTTTCATGTGAGAAATATAGGGCTCATTGTTAGTCCATATCCCATATGGAGTAACCTCAACTGACTTGGATTGAACTTTGTCTAACACTTAAACAGTAGTCTCATGTGCATACCTTTAAAGAGATTTGAGTAGATCCGCCTTGCCCATCATAGACCTTACCAAGTCCATCAAGGTTCTGTTTATCCTCTTAGCCACACCACTTGATGTAGTGTGTTAGGTTGAGTCCAATTGGATAAAATCTAATTATCCTAAAGATAACCTAGAAACTCTTGGGTTAAGTATTCACCACTTGGATCTCATCTAAGTGAATTGATACTTCTCCTAATATGTTTCTTTTTGCTTCATTTTTGAATTCTCTAACCTTTTCAAAGGATTCAAATTTGTATATCTTCAGATACAAGTACCAAAATCATGAATGTTCATTAACAAAGGTTATGAAGCAGATAAAACCACCTCTGGCATGTATGAACATGGGACCATATACATCCGTACGTATTAGGTTTAAAAGTCCATTAGAACGTTCATCATTTCCGACAAAGGGCAACTTGGTCATCTTTGTCTAACAAGAAAGATTCATATTTGTCAAATGAATCATAATCAAATGACCCTAGGCTTCCACTCTTGTGTAACTTAGTCATGCACATCTCACTTTTATGGCCAAGGCGACTATGCCATGAGTATGATGATTTTTTATTATCTCCCTTTGGCCTTTTATTGTCATTAACATTTAAAATTGGATTGGACAAATCTAATATGTAAATTCCATTGCTTAATGTACCACCAGCAAAAAAGACATCATAATGTAAAAACCATTGTTATAAAATATAAATGAGAACCTTTCTTGTTTAAATAAGAAACTGGAAAATTGTTCCTCATCAATGTTGGGACATAATAGCAATCATCCTAATTTAAACCAAGATCACTTGGGAGGTTAAAAGCATAAGTCCATATAGCAATGGATGCAACTCTTGCACCATTGCCCACTTGAAGGTCAAACTCTCCCTTAGTGAGCTTCCTATTGCTCCTTAGGCCCTTGATATTAATCCATATGTATGAGCCACAACTGGTATCATATACTCATATGTTGTTAGGAGAAATAGTATTAGCCTTAATGACATAAATACCTGAAGTAGATGGAGCATTTCATGCCATCTTATTCTTGGATTCCTAGTAGGCCTTGCAGTTCCTTTTCCAATAGCCAACTTAATGATTCGCAACCCGTAGGGTATCTTAAATCAACAAAATTTATAGCCTAATACCTCATACTACCGTAGCATAGCTACTATAGTATAGAGGCTCTAGGATTGTCCATAGGGATGGGTTTTCTTCGTGGGAATGACTAATACTGAGGTTTACACTAGTGATTGTGGTTGTGATAAAAAGGGGTTGTTTTTAATGGTTATCATTGAAAATAAAATAGGTTAGAATATGGAAAGAGGTCCCTTGAAGTATTAGGACACTAGGCTTAGGTTCCTAGGGAAAATGAGGGTTTCTCGGGGTCATTTCCTCGCATTGGGGATAGTAACATATAGTTACTTCCTCGAATCAGATCTTGGTTTAGCTATAAAACTTAACCCTCAATAACTATCCTTTGAAGATGGCATTCACTTAGCATTAATATCTCAAATAGTAAAATAGCGTCTCCGACTCTCACCTTCCAACAGCTGGGCCAAAATGATAATTAACGAACATCATTGGATCTAGCAATAAACATCCAATGAGCCCTGAAAGCTTACCAAGTACTAACCATTCAAGGTGACTCGAAGGGATCTAAACCTAGAGTTTAAGGAAAACATAAATGTCAGTGAATACCTACGTTGAAAACATGAGAAACCTTCATTTTCCTTAGGTTCCTTTGCCCCGTGCCCCTTTATTTCAAGGAAGGAGGGGGTTTAGCCACTCATCCTCTGAGTTGTCATCCTCAGAGGGTGTTTGGCTAGTGAGAAAATGAGAGAAAATGAGAGAAAAAGGGAAAGAAAATGGGAGCTTGTTCGATAAGCCTCCCAAACTTATATAATGGCCAATTCAATCCTTTACAACGCGTTGTTTGGGCATTATCTACCACCCAACACAATACAAATTACCAAATTGTCAAAAGAAAGTATCTATTACATAGGGATAGTTTGGGAAGAAATAAAAAAGAGCAAATAAAAGCATAAGAATCATTTAAGAATCTGCAGTTATGGTGGGTTCGCAGCTCGTGAAATTTCATTGTGCTTGATTCGCAAATTTCGCAAAGCTGCGAAATCGGGTATGGTTTACTTTTCTTCTCTCGCTTGTTTCCTGTCTCCCGCTCTTCTCGTTTTGGTTTTGCGTACCCGTGTTCTAATTGATTTCTTCATGCTCGAGCTTCATCCATGTCTTCAATATAAATAGCCTGTGATAACTACAAAAACAACTATAAAATTGATTAGAAGCATTGCTAGGTACTTAAAATGTTCCAACCTGATCAATTCGGCCGACACACCAAAAAGTGCTCAAAACCCTGGAGGAAGAGTTGGAACAACGCTATTCGGGGGTAGTAATCACTCCCTTAACCAACACATCGCTAGTCCCTTTAGCAATGAAAGAAGAAAGAAATTAAAAGCAAGATGAACTTGGAGTATATGTCCATAAAATATTTTGCAAAAAAAAAGAGGACACACTTAATCAACAAAGAGTCACCACCCACCCAAAGACTATCTCAGAAGAGTGGTTACGTATAATCATGCATCAAAGAAAGCCAACCCTAGAGAACCAACCTGAAACCTTCCACAAAAACCTAAGTGTTAACTTGATTAATTTTCAAACATAGTATGCCAAACTGTACTCTCCCCCCAACCTAGTTCTTTCCTATACATAGCAAATTAACTAACCTCAATAGATCAGGACCCTGGCTTTATTTTACTAACTCTTTTTGTGTTGTAGGGGTGCAATGCTGAGACGAATCAAATGTCCATGTAACTGGTCCACCGATGTCTCCTAACCACCAAGGCTTGTGTGGCACGTCATAAGGATCTTCAACCACTAACTCTTCAAGCTTCACTCGACTTTTAATGAGCTCTTTAGTGACTCAAACATCTGCCAATTTATTAACTCCACCTTATCCACTCGTAACAAGCAACAAAGTCGGTGACTCCCAACTAGTTGGTTTAAAGCACAAGGCTTCTAAAGATTTTCGCCATACTCCCTGACTGTGTTTGGTTTCTGCAAAGTGTCATAAATTTTTTCTTTTTTTTCTTTTTTCTTTTTTCTTTTTTTTGAAAGACTCATTGGATCTTTATTCAGGTCCCACTATTAAAGGTGTCAAAAAGTGATTTTGTGTGCTTTGTGGAGCAAAGTGCTACCTTATAATTGAAACCCAATGTGCTAATGTGTTAGCTCTGAAAAAGTGAAGATATGGCGTGTCGTGAAGACAGAGAAATTTCTGTAATAACATTCACAACTTAAATAGCTACTAACACCATCATAACATCAATAATACAAAAGACCTCCCAATTTCTTATAGAAGTCGAAAGTATTTACAATTTTTTTCTCTATGAGGAAATTTGGAGTAAATAAATAAACTAAAAAGTGTGTTGAAAACTAAAAAACATATACTTGTACTGTAAAGGAAAAACAAAACTTTAATAGAAAGTCATTCAACTAAAACAAATGAACTTGCTTCAAACATGTTCTGGTACTTCTCTATTAACTATCCCCAACCGAATTTGGACATTGTCCTGGGCTGGGGTCTGGAGCGAAACTTAAAGAAGTAAACATACCGCCAAGTAGTCGTGGAGGGTGGAACCTCAATCTCCTCTTGTGTTTGAGCCGAAGCGGAGGGATGAGTAGCTGGTGGAACCCACAAAGCTATAGGATCGATAACCGCTGGTGGCGGGATTCGTTGTTGTTGAAATGACGGTGGAGTCAGAGGGGGCAAGCCTGTAAGTTGCTGAACCTCGGTACCATGGCCAGATTCCAGCAAGAGAGTCGCGCGAACCATCCCGCTGGCCAGCAGTGACAGGCAAGAATAAGGACTGGAAGTAGTTGTAAAATTATGGACAACGGCCATGATGGCAAAAAAATCCTTAGCAGTGATGTGAATAGATGCCACTGGTGGTAAAGATGAGCTGGGGCCAATGATGAGTCAAAAAATCATTGAATTTTTAGTGCATTTTTCTTATTGTTCTTACAATGTAATTGCTTGTTTTTATGCAGAAATATGTTTAATTTACCAAATTTCTATTTTGTAGAAGTAATTGGCATAAATGAAAATTCCACATGACTAAGTGGAAAATGTACTCAATGGCCATAAGGTCAGCGACAGAGAATCGAGACGCCACCGTCATATTATGCCGAATGAAAAGATGTCGCTAAAAAAAGTTAATTTTGCCGAGACCATGACAGGAGGGACTTCAAAGAATTGATGTCGCGACATCGCCTTTGTTCGCGACATAAATTTCGGGAAGAAGGAAAGAAACGACTAGGTCGCAACCTGAACCGTCGATAATGAAACAAAGAGTGCCGCTCACTTCATATGCAAATACATCTATTGAACATCAACAAGATCCCCGCTATGAGCGCTTCTTTGAAACGCGATGAGGGCTTTGAGGAATACATCACCAGTCGCAACATGGAAACCCTAAGTCTGATAGAATTTATCAAGGATCGTAAAAACATTGTCGTGAATAAGGATCAACATAACTCGGGCAACAAAGAAATGAGGTCGCGACATGCTTTTGAGGTTGCGACATATATTCCAAAAACGTAAAGTGTAACAAATGCTGCGACCGTAAATAGAAAAATTGAAGGGAACTCCTGAGACTAAGAAAATGAGGTTGCGACTAGATGTGAAGAAGCGGATGGTCGCGACATACTTTTGAGGTTGCGACAAGAATTGCAGTGTTTAAAGAAAATACTGTCGAGACCTAGTTCAACGGCCGGCGACAAGAAAACAAGCGTGACTAGTAGTTTTAAGTCACGACCATTCAGCTCAAAGGATAATTGAGATGTCGCAACATATTATAAGTCGTGACCAAGAAGCAAGGAGGATGACAACAGAAATGAGGTCGCGACATCAAATCGAGGTCGCGACATAGAAATGCAGTGAAGGCAAGGAGAGTGAGGTCATGACATTGAATTGAGGTCGTGACACCAATCTCTGGAAACAAGAAAAAGGAGGTCGCACAATCGTAATTCTCGCGACACATTAAATATGGTCACGACATGAATTTGCAGTCGCGTAATTTTCATACTTAATCAAATGCAACTGCAAGAAACATGTCACAACAGAAAACATCAGGTCGTAGCTCAACAATTGCAAGAACAAAATGAAGAGACGCTGCGACCAGTTTCATGAGGTCACGATAGACTTGACAAACCAAACCAGGATTTTACATCGCGACTAGCTTCTGAGGTCGCGACCTAAAACAGTGAGCTGGGTCATTGATTTTAGGGAAATCCACTTGGAGCCTTGGAATAAGGCCTAATTTCTGAAAGTTATAAATAGGCGTACACAGTTTTAGTAAAGCAGTTTTTCTTTTTGGGAACCTGCATCGTGGAAGAAGAAAAACTCATCAGAGTATTTTAGAATAGATTTTTCTTTTCTTTTCTTTTTATTTTCTTGATCTCGAACCAGCGATCTGTTAAAATGTCGAAGCTGGAAGCAATATTTCAATTTATTGCCTGAGTTTGAATGATATCTAAGACTATTTATGAAAATCGTTTCTTTTCTCGCCTTATTGCAAATCGTAGGGTAAATTATCAATGCTTCATTGTCGATCTAATGCGCTACACAACTTCCACTAGTTTGAATTTCTTGTAAGCTATAGTCTTTCCTGCATAAATTAGAAGGAAGTACTTGGAATTTGGGGAGGATTTATTTGATTGATGTGTTTTTTTCATGAAATTGTTCCCAATAGTAGTTTCAATTCAAGTAAGTATTGTATCCCGCTCCCGATTTCCTCGGGAGGCCCCTTATGACACAAAGATGGCGATTCCCGAGAGTTAGAACATTCTAATTGTGGGGTATGTTGACCATTGAAGAACTATTGAGCTCCGGGAGTTCACTTAGATAAATATATATTCACCATAATTGATGTTGAGGGGAATATTTATCAATCTAAATAATCGAGAATTCACCTTAACTGCTGGAAAACTTCGACCGTGCTAAGGCCGTGATCTAATAAAGGGAAGAGAAATATTCATTAGATTTCAAGGCTGAGTCATCAATCAGGTTGTTGAAATCTTGCTATACCCATGACTTGGGAAGTAAGTAATCTACAATCTCAAGAAATGGGTATGAAGTATTGAGAAAGAAAAATAACTAGATCTTGTGAAGAGTGTGGAAAATACAAGTAGATGGTTAAACCCTTGTCTTCTAGGTAAACATGGTCTTCTAATTGGTGAAGTAAAAGGAGAAATCCAAGCTGCATTAGTAGGCATCTTTGACAAATCCCTACCCAAGTTTAGGATAGAGTTTTAAATGGGATACAATGCAGAAATTGACTGTTTCACAATATTTTCTTGTTAGTGTCCATTTTTATAGAGAATTGATTCAATCCAATTCATTCTAATTAATATGATTTAATGAGCTTAATTTTAATATCCTAGGGTGTAGATGTCTTCTCTAGGACAATTATATTTTAATTTATCGTTGATAAATCTTATAATTGAGGTCCAGATAGTATGGTCTTGGAGTAGTCAGGTAGCTGGATTCGAGAATCCAAGTCAATCTCTATGGGAATGATATCTGGACTTAAACCAAATTTTTACTACTTGAATGACCTGTGCACTTGCAGTGTCATAGACTGAACCTCATTATTAATTTCAGAACATAAAATTAGTTTTATTCATTATCAAAGAACTCTATTCAACTTGACATTGATGCAGAAGAATTGTAAGGCTTCTGTATAAGTGTCAAATTGAGTGGTTTAGTATATACTCTCACAGACAGTAAAGTTTTATGGCATCATTGCCGGGGATTGAAAGGATTTGAATAAATCAATATTCTGACAAAAGAGAGAAATGCTAATTTGGACATTTTTCTTCAATTTATAAAAGAAATACACAAAGACAGTTTTGACAGTAGTGGCTGCATAAGCTACTGAACTTTTAGAAAGCTTAAAAGATATATGATTAGTGATACCACTATTCCAATTTATTTCCTTATATCTCCATTTCAAGAAGATAATTAATGCACATTGTTGACTGGACCATATAATGTATACAAATTTATGACGTTATCACCAAAGGACTATTATCTAATCCCTGGAAAAACGGCGCCATAAAACTTGTTGACTACATCTATAAATTGTTATGGATCAAAACGCCCATTAAAATTTATGACTTATTACCCAAGGATTATTATCTAGTCCTCGCAAATAAACCATAAAACTCGAAAGTGTGGGTTTCTTTATCTATAGTGTTGATTAAAATTTTTCATAAAGAGTGTAAACCATTTTCTTTGTGGTTTTGATCCAAGATACCGCAAGTGCACAGACGAACAAGTGTTAATTGGATTTAAGTCCGTATATTGATCCCATTGCAGGTGATCTCAAGAATTTTTACCAACTACCCTAACTACTTAAGCTCCATACTATTTGGACGATAATACGATAATGGATTTTGCTTTGAAAGCTTTGAAAAGAAATGACGAAAATAAAATGAATGAATAACAAATGAATTTGAATAATGAAATATTAAATAACAAATTTAGATTGAATGAATATCTCTGAAAGAAAACATTGAATAATCGCCATTGTGAAGAATCAATTCCTACAAATCGCATCAGAACTTTTGCTTTCTTAACTACGCATTTTTAAACTAGTCCAAGGATTAAGATAGTGACTGGATCTCTCCAAACCACACTGGGCTCTCATCATTATTTCACCTTAACTGCTTTCTCTCGAACACGTAGGGTGAGATAACTACTTTAAATCTAATAGCCTTGTTCTCGTATTTTTCTTTCTCAATACTTCATACCCATTGAATACGGACTCCGCAAACTGAGCCCTTCAATATACTACTGCAGAGGTTTGCACTATACTGGTTCCTCATCCTCAAAATTAGAACAACTTACTCTTTCCTTGATTAGATCCTTGCTAACACGGGATCGAATTCACTATTCGAATTGAGGTGAACTCTCTGCATACTTAAATTAATAACTCACTAACTCATTCCTGCTACAAGTGAAAAGAGGATTTATTGATTTAAATATACAGAGTTAATATTAGATCGCCACACGTTCAAATACCTTCCCAAATTGTTCTTACTCTCAAGAATGCCTTCTCTCAGGTCACCGGGAGGGCCTCCCGAAATCGAGCTGAAACAACCTCGTTATGGGTACAAAGAGATCGACATTATCAATTCCTAAGAACAAGCAAAACTCAAGAAGTCGATTTAATATATGTGTTCGCCCATAATGAATAAAAATACTGGCAGAAAGATAATTTCGACAATAACGTCAATTCAATGGAAGTCGTTTCTAAATTACCGATTATACCATACATCGTCACGATCAAGAAAACAATCAGAATCGGAAACTGGTGTTCAACTAAAATTTGTCCGAATTCAAACAATCCGCACGCTAATTTTAAGAAATATAAATCGCATTCAGCTAAACTTCATACTAACGCTCAAACTAAATTAGAACGACACAAAACTAATCTAATCTAAAAATAAACGGGAAAAGAAAACGAAAAACAAAAAGAAGGAAAAGAAAATAAAAGAAAAAATAAAATACAGAGCCTTCGAAGAACTCAGACTTCTTTCAAGCTCGCAAAGAGTCAAGGCTTCTTTTGGTAAAGTGTTCTCTTCAGATGCATGGTTCTCAAGTCGGGCCCCTATTTCCCGATGCATTTCTGACTTTATTTAGCTGGCCCAAAGAAAGGATATCACGCGACATCGAGCCTTGTCGCGGCCCTCGCTCTTGTCGCAGCCCTTGTCAAGGTCTGAGCCTTCTATGGCTGCGACATGTCTTGCGAGTGGTGTCGCGACAAACTTGATCTGCCGCCAATTCTCTCTCTTTGGAAACTCACGCCGCGACAAATTATCGACGCCGCCGACCTTCTCGTCCATGCGTACCTGGATGTCGCCATAAATCGCGTTGTCGCTACTTCCATTCAAGATATTGTTGTCGCGATAACCCGATGTTGTCGCCAATTCACGCTTTCAGATGTCGACAACCAAAAAGTTGTCGCCAATTTTATCTTCTCGCGGAAATTGCTGCACGCGAACTTTCCTCTTTCAAACCGATGTCGCGATCGCTCAAGAGAAGTTGATGTCGATCGCATCCGCATGTCGCGACATTGTTTCTTCTTCTTCTTCACTCCCCGGTTGTTTAACTGAAAGCTTCTTTTCTACTCCCAGCTCATTTCATTTTCACTAAGATTCATTTGGCGACCGAGTTCCACCGCGTAACCCGACACGCGATTTTGATCGCTTCTCGCTTAGCAACATTTGGTCCTTTCATCCTTGCGCGCCGCTCTGCTGCCACCGCTTCATCCCATTATATCGCCCGCTGGCCACATTCTCGCCCTTTTATTGCAATTTCAGCTGGGATTTCCCGCACGTGACGTAAATTGGGTGAAGGTTTATTCCAGCATTCTCGCATATAACCGCCGTCGCTTTTTATGTAAAATTAATCAGAAAATGGACGAAATAGATGACTTTTAAGCTCATCAAACTCCCCAACTTAAAATTTTGCTTCGTCTCCCAAGCAAAGCAAGAGCAGCAAGATCATATTTGTCTCAAACAAAAAGGACATTTTTTCTGCTCTATTTTCAGGTCAAGTAACCAATTTAATTGAAAGACTAGAAATTGCATTCTTTTCTGTGTATTCAGCTTCAAGTCCAAATCAAGATTAGTTTCTACTCAATCAGGTGTACATAACGAAATTGTTGAATTTGTTTTATAAACAGTAAGGTCAATTGATCCTCGCTAGGAGAGTAAGTTGGTTTCCTTTCTCATTTCTTAACGAGTCAATTAACCCCTTAGAGGATGTTCACCGTTGATCTTTCCCCGATTTTCCAAAATTCCATAGGCTTGTTGTTCATATTGGACTTCACTAATAAGGCTATTATTACAACCTTCTCAAGATCAATCAGGTCTTTGGGCTTGTGGTTGCCTGGGCTCTCGGGTGTGCGGGTAGCATGGACGGGATTTCAGTTAAGATTTACTTCAATACCATTTTCCTTTTCACTCACATATTGCCTTTTCTCTCCCTTTTGTGTAGTTTCTGATAAAACTCTCCAAACTTTATGTTTGGGATACCACATTGATTTTCTTCTCTATTCGTACCGCATGTCTCCATTTCTCATTCACAAATTCAAACTCGGGAATTTTTTTTTTTTTTTTCTTTTTCTATCGCCATTCAGGAATAATACAATGTTTTGTCTTCTTAGGCTTTCTAACACCTTAGCTAACTTTGGGTTAGTAACTCCCCATACTGCATGGCATTCGGCAATTAGGTGTTGAAACATTCCTAAGAACTTAATTGTTCAAGAGAGTCAGCCACAAGACAAAACCTATTCCCTTTGAGCTTTCTTTTCCACTCAATGTATTTTCTTCGATGTAGATCTTTTCTCCTCATTCCCTTTTTTCTATATTTTCTCTTTGAGTTCCTAAAATTTATGCTCCCCAAACTTTATTTTCCTCTCCTTTGAATTCCTTTTGGTAATCACAGGTTCTTTTTGGAGAATTGATTCCTTAGGACGGAATGTGGGCCTCTATTGGTCGATTTTGAAAATAAGGCTTGTTTTGGCTCAATTTCAACTAAAGTATATGCATCAAGATATAAGTAGGGATGGCTAGAATAGTCTAAACTTTCAAGGATGGCCTGCATCATTTTTGTCAAGTTGTATCACTCGTGATTTCGCCTTGATCAATAATCTAACAAGTTCTAGAATTTGCCGATTAAACTCGTGACTAACCCCGAGGATTTTCTTTCGTCACATTAGTGGATGAGAATTTAAATGATGTTATTTCCAAATGTGCCCTCACACTCAATCGTTAATACCACAAACTCAAAAAATTGTTTTGTTCCCTTCAATCAGAGCAATTTATCCCGACTTATTAACAAAATTCAAACTAAATCAAGAATTTATGCTTCAATTAAATTGCCTGTCATTTGGCTCTTATTCTGCATTGTGCAAAATTATTAAATTGATTCCCAATCGGGAAACTAAAATGAAACAGAAATATAATCTCGGGATATCATGAACAACCAATTGCATAAATCGAAGGAAATCTATTCAGAGTATCAAACATTTCGATGCATATATGTTTTCTTACAGCTGCACTGTATCTAAGTTCGAGAAAACCTTCATTGATCTAAATCCTTATATCTTCAAGAAGAAGTTGCTCTCAGCTCAAAATTTGGTTCACTAGACCTTGGAGTCCCTTCAAGAGTGATCGGGCTGTTAACAAGGTTGTGCAAACAAATCAGCCTTCTCCTTTTTCGTGGAGCTTCTCGTCAGCGGATTCAATTAATCCATATTCCCCTTCCATCAACCATTCTTTTTATTACACAGCGTTTTATGGAATGAAGAATGGAATTTATTTCTTTTCCGACTCCATTCATTCCATAAAACTTGTGTTCAAACCCTTGAGCTCTTTCTTTCTCTCATTCTCCCTTTCTTCATTCTCTTGCTTGCTTTCTTCCGTCGCTCTCCATCTTTTATGCTGAATTTCGCTTCAGGGAAGAACAACCATTTATTCTTTCTTTTTATTTTCTATGAATGGATTAAATGAGATTCCTAACCTTGCTCTTCCGGGTGTTTCCAACAATGTGTTCGTTGTTTTGATATATAATTTTGAACGCTTTCCTCAAACTCATTAATTTCCCTCTACATTCCCCGAATCGAAAGTGTATTAAAACACATTAACTAATCGAATTTGAATTTCGCTTTCGCACTAATCATCATTTATTACTCGCTCACCAGGCTCTTCTCGCTCTAACTTCAGCCGAGAATGTACTGGGCCAATAAATTTGGGCAAAATTGGAAACCGCCTAGCCGCAAATTTCCTTCTTTCGGCCGCGACAATTTAATGCTTCATTGGCCGCGACAAAGAACCTATCTGGAGGACAAGTCATCCTTTGGCTGCGACATAAGATGCTTCATTTAAGATGTCGCGACCACATCACTCTTTTTGAAGGAATTGATCGTGTCGCGACATAAGTGTTTTGTCGCGACATAAGTGTTTTGTCGCGACATTCAACTCTATTATTTTTTTTATTTTTTATTTCCTTCAATTCTGACTAAGTCACAACATCGCCATTTTACGTAAGTTTTTGTCGCGACTCCAGCCCGCATTTGCCTTAAATTTAAGGAATAGAGAGCTTTTCTATATTCTTATCGCTTCAATTTTCAAGAGTCATTCAAATCAATTCCATACAAAGAATTCAAACATATATTCTATTCACTTTTCACAGAATTTGTATAGGGAAAAGAATGCCCTTTTTTTCAAAACTTTCTTCCCGGAATTGTCGGAGTTGTCCTCGAATTGTTCATTCTCTCCCTTCCCTTTACCTTTCTGGCCACGCCTTCGCAACATTTACAAAGGATTTAATTAAACAAAATTAACTTCCATATTACTAACTAATCACTATAAAAACTAGAGAAAAACAAAATCAAGGTGAATTCTAAAATATCTCATTAGCCTAAAAGTAAAAACAAATTAAAGTCTCTATGGCCTCCCATCACCGCCAATTTTGGAGTCCTTACCGACTTGTCGCTTTTGATTTTCTTTCTCTCAATGAACCAAATAGAATTTCTTCTTTTTCTTTCTTCCTCGTTTGATAATGTCAAACATTCATTGACTTTAAATTCTCCCCAAAGATAAATCTTGAGTGTTATCAAGCCCAAAGTAGTGCTTGACACCATCGTATATGGTCCACTCCACCTTGATTTCAATTTGCCTCGAAACAATCTTAACTGAGTTAAATAAATATAACTCGATCCTTCTCTCTCAATTCTTTCCTAAGAACTTTGATCATGCTTATTTCATTTTGTCTTTTGTAGATCTTAGCATTATCATAGGCTTCATTTCTCGCTTCTTCCAGCTTCATTCACTTGAAAAGAATCTCTTCCTTTTGCCAATTTGAAATCGAAATTCAGCTTCACGGCCCACATAAATTTTCAGATTCTAATTCAAAAGCGGAGGTGACATGGCTCGCTAAATACCAAGCCATATGGGGACATCCCAATGGAGTTTCTACTGCAATCTCAGCCCAAAGGCACCAACAAGTTTGAAGACCAATCCTTCTTGCTTGAACTTACAGTCTTTTCCAGGATCCTTTTAATCTCCCTGTTGGAAATTTCGTCGTTTCATTAGTCTCTGGGATGATAAGCTAGGCTCATTATATGTTTGATCCCATATTCGCTTCTCATGAGCTTTGCAACAATTTTCATGCAGAAGTGGCTTCCCCCATCACCGATGATAGTTCCCAGTGCCCAAATCAAGCCAATATGTTCTTTTTGCAGAAACTCACAACTGCTTTTAACATCATTTCGTGCTTGGGCGGCTTCCACCCACGAAACATAATCCACTCGCTATCGCATATACTGTGTTTCCAAATGATCAGGAAAGGGTCCCATAAATTCCAGTCTCCCATACATCAAAAATTTGCACCACCAATATGCCTCGTAGGGGCATTTCATTTTTGGCCGATATTTCCAATCTTTTCGCATCTATCACATATTCTGACCTATTCAAAGATACCCCTCGAAAACTGGCGCCAATAAAACCCGATTGAGTATCTTTTGAGTTGTTCTTTCTCCAGAAAATGCCCCCTATATGGCGATGTATGGCATTCATTCATAATTCTTACTTGTTTCACCTGAACACATCTTCTTATAATCATCGCACCCCTCTTAAACAAAAAGTGGGTCATCCCGTATATAATACCCACCGTCACCCCGAGCTTTTCTAATTGGTCGACTCTCAAGGAACTACTCCACAAGCTTAAGTAATCTACAATATCAGCATACCATGGCATTTAATGACAATTGAAATAGTTGTCTATCCGGGGAAATTCCCTTAGTCTTATCTCCTCCTCTTCTCGCTTGATTTCTTTCTGGCCTCCGGACAAGCGATCAGCTATCACATTGTCACATCCTTTTATCCTAATCTCCGCATCAAACTCTTGCGTAGTAGCACCCACCGCATCGCCTCCCTGCTTAGCTTCCTTTTTGACATCGATATTTGATTGTTGCATGGTCTCGTGTGAACTATAACATAGGATCCCGTAATGTATGGTCTCAATTTCTCGCAAGCAAACACTATGGCTAGCATCTCCTTTCGCTTGTGGAATAGTTTTCAGGCTTCATTGAAGGTTCTCGCTAGCATAGTATAAGTGGCTCTGAATATTTTATCCTTTCGCCCCAATACAAACTCTATTGTGAAGTCACCGGCATCACACATTACTAACTCGATCCCATTCGTGCCCATGATAGGTGCTTGAACCAATATGATCTTGATTTCTTCAAAGGCAAAATTTCAGAATCATCAAATTAAACTCGTGGTCCTTCAAGAACTGCATAAATGGTCCTGCTATCCTTGAGAAATCTTCGATGAATCTCCTATAAAATCCAAAGATGCCCCAAGAAACTCCTTATACCTTTACCCGTTGTGGAGGTGCTAAGGTTTTGATAATGGAAATCTTGATCGTCCACCTCAAATTTCAATAAATTTGCATTCAAGAACAATACCTTCACACCATGAAATGGCATTTTTCCCAATTCAATGCTAGCCGTTTGTCCTTGCATCTTTGAAGCATCAAGCTTCCGTGCTGCTCGAGACACTATTCAAAACTGATTCCATACACCGCGGAAGTCATCCATAAAAATCTCCATGACTTCCTCAACCAAATCCGCAACATCGACATCATACACTGAAAGTAATAGGCATTACACCCCAAATTACATCCTTCCGAAAGCAAAGGTACTATAGGGGCATGTAAATGTAGTCTTTCGTCCTCAGTGCAATTGCAATCTGGTCAGAGCTTGAATATCCATCCGTAAAACAAAAATGATGATGTCCTGCTAGCCTGTCTAGCATCTGATCAATGAAAGGTAAGGGAAAATGATCTTTCCCGGGTCGTGGTTCAAATTTTCCTATAATCAATGCATATTCTCCATCCGTCACCGTTTGTTGGAATCAATTCATTTCGCTATTGCGGTTACAAGAATCCACCTTTCTTTGGAACTACATGGACTGGCTAACCTAAGGATCGCCCGAAATTGCATATATAAAACCAAAGAGATTTAACCATTCGAGCACTTCCTTCCTAACTACCTCCTTCATGATTATCTAATCTCTTGATGTTCAACAGCTGGTCTTGCACTCTCTTCTAGGAAGTATTTGTGCATGCATATTGGATGGACTGATACCTTTAAATCTTCAATAGACCATGCTATAGACTCTTTATGCTTCCTTAAAATTTCCAAAGAAACTTTGTTCCTCACATCACTAAGTCTCGGTCGAAATTATCATTTGTTCTTTGCGCCCAAGTAAGCATACTTTAAAATGACTTGAGTAACTCTTTAAAAACTAGCCCTTCAATTAGTTTCTGATAAAATTCCTTTTCTTCATTTTTGTCTTTCGTTTTTTATCCCATTTTGTCAAGACTCATCACCTCTTTTCAAATGAATGTAAATTGGATGTGTAGAGGGTAATCGAATCAAAACCTTCAGACATCAAAATTCATCTCTTTTTCATTGATTGAAAGTTGGTCATTACAATCATAGTAAAAATCAGAGTTGTTGACATATACATCTTCTACTGACTTGATATCATCCCTTTCTATATCTAAATTCTTCAAACTTCTGAGTAAATTGAAGTCAGCTGTCTCTTCTCCAACTCTGAGCGTGAGAATTCCCTTCTGCATATCGATTAGAGCTGCTCCAGTTGCTAAGAATGGCCTTCCCAGCAACAGAGGGACTTGTGAATCTTCTCCTACTATCCAAAAGATAGATAAAAGTCACCGAAAAATAAATTTTCCCACCTCGACCAAACATCTTCTATGATTCCTTCAAGGTGTTTTGCCAGGTCTTCATCTCGCCATTTGAGGGTGACAAAGAGGGAGTAATCTCCCCAAACTTAACTTGGCAACGCACAAGGCATTAAATTTATACTGCACTCCGAGTCACGTGAGCTTTGGAACTCAAACTCTCCAATGGTAGGGAATGGTAAAGCTCCTTAGATCCTTCATCTTTTCTGGTAAGCCTCGCTTGATCACACAATAAGAAGTTGCGCTAAATCTACAATTCTTCTTCAACACCTTCCTCTTTTTGCTCGCATAGTCTTCTTCAAAATTTTTGCATAAAGTGGCATCTAAGTAACCACTTCGTGGAAAGGCATGCCGATTTACTTCCGAAAGGTCTTTAAGAACCTTGCAAACTGCTCTCCTCTATTTTTGATTTTCTCGCAAATGATTCGTGCCACAACAGGTGATCCCGAATCAACAAAATTTATACCTGTTTCTCCTACCGCCGTAGTCAAGCTGTCACCGCAGCACAGCTGGCTTCAGTGGTCTAACACGTGGATGTGGGTTTTCTGCACAAATGATTCGTTTTAAGTCAAAAATGGTGAATTAAATTCGATTTTATGCGGTGATAAAAAACAAGTGGGTCGGGTGGTTTGGACACCAAAATAAACAAATAAAATGTAAAATAGAACCCTTGAAGCATCAGCTCACCGAAGTTTAAGATCCAGCAACCAAGAGGTCCCCGTTAATTTCTCGTTGGGGAGAGGATGACATATAGTCATCTCCGAACCTGACTTTCATTCGCATCAAAACCTAAACCCTAATAATTTTCCTTTGATAGAAAGCATTTATTTAACATTTATGGTTCCCATGCTGAAAATTCATCTTGACTCATCCTACAATGATTCATAAAGGGCAACTAATGAGTCTCAAAGGGATCTAAAAAATAAGAACTAATCGAATCTCAAAAGATTACCAAGTATTTATCAAAGAGGATGCACTTACAAGGAAAACATAACCTCTTAACCTACTTCAAGGCTCGTAGTATAACTATCGGATATCGTTGTATCTAAAGCCAAGAATACACTGAACCTAAAAGCTTGCCAAGTATTGGCCAAAGAAAGTACATCAAAAAAGCTTTTTAAACCTAAAGTTAGAAATTGGGAACCAAAATGTAAAACTCCGCGTGAAAAACAGGAACCACCAAATATACCCTCAGATCCTTCCCGTAGCCTTTTACTTCAAGAAGGCGGTTTACACCATTCCTCCAAGTTGTCATCCTCGAGGGTGTTCGCAACCAAGAAAGGGAGAGAAAAAGGAGAGAGAGAAGAGAGGAAACCTGAAACAAGTCGATGCATCGAAGATTAAAGCAGTTAGGTTGCGTCATGGGGTTTATATAGTACAAACCAAAGTGTGAAAATACTAAAACACCTAAAATATGAAATTACATAAGGGCTACAATGGTAATACACCAAAACGTGGTCGTTTAAGATCAAATATACAAAAATCACAGGGGCAGCAATTTCGCTATGCAGGAGGATTTCGCTAGCATAGCGAAAATTTCGCTAGCCTAGCGAAATTTCGCTAGCCTAGCGAAATTCCACAGAGATAGCGAAATTGAGAAATTTCGCTATCAACTGAATTTCTCGCTTAGGTTAGAGAAATTTCGCTAGCCTAGTTTAAATTACTTGTGAGATAGCTTAATTGAATAATCTCGCAGCACAAGAAATTTCACAATTTAGCTAAATTTCTAACCTAGCGAATTTTTCACTCTCGCTAGGATTATAAATTTCGCTATGATTATAAATTTTCGCAATCCCAATAAATTTTCGCAATCCCAAATAAATTTTGCAATCATAGCTAAAATCCCGATCGCCTCGCTTTGTCCACCGCATCTCTACTGCTAGCCTTCATCACTTTGCCTTCAAAATCCAATTTCAAATTCCTTTATTTTCGATGGTTGAAACACGTTGATTCAAAGATTCGCACATATCTTGTCATCAAACTTAAACACAGTGGCTGAGGTACGCAAAGACCTACAAAATCACCAAAAACAAGCACGAAATGACATCAGTGGAACTAAGTGGACTCGCACACATCAATGACTGACATTGATATGATTAGTAAGAAAGCACTCAAAACCTATCTTGAATGTGGCTCAAAATAGCCTTTGGGCACTAATCACCCCAACCGACACGTTGCTAGTCCCTAGCAATGCTAAAACAATAATGGATGCATGTCAGGATTTTACAAAAAGTATATATATGGTTCAAAAAGTGTATGTACAGATAAACATTACCTTTAAAATGAACAATTTACACCCTATTAGAAAAACCGACATGAGAGAACAAAAACCATAAGAACAAGTTTTAGGCCAACATTGATCTCTAGGAAATCAACTCGAATTTCCACCAAAATCTAATGATTCCTGACAAACCGCATTGATTAATAAATCAAAAAATTATTCCTCCCCAACCTAGCTAATTCCATGGCCTTAAACCGACCAACCTAAATAGATTAGTCTACACTCTTATTTCTTTATTTGACTACATCAGGTGGGTGCAATGCTAAAAACTCACTTCACCATAGTCCGTAATCCGGGTCCACCGATGACTCAACACTAAGGTTTGTGGCATCAAGCCAAAAGGATCACTTGACCACAAACCTCGCAGGTTTCACCCTGCACTGTAATGACTTCGAGAATCGAGCACCTACAATTCGCTAAACTCTACCCATCCACCCATGGGACGAACGATGCCGTCAGTGATCAACAGTCGGTCGGTGGCCAAAGTTATACTTGATACTTCATTGTTTAATCATGAAGGTTTCAAACGTCTCATGCTCGCCCTCCTTCTTCCTTTTATTTTTCTTTCCTTTGAAGACTACATTGGTCTTCATATATGGGTAACACAAACCTATTATGGATCGTCAACAGGTCTAAGGCCGGCTTTGCAAAGTGAAGGGAGGTATATAATTTTACAACCTATCAGAACAATCTGGTGTGCAGTGTGTGAATTAGCTAAAGGGGGAAATGTTCAAGGTTGAACATGCTGAAACTTTCAATTGACCAAAAACTAACTCATGCATGGAATTGCTCTAACATTAAGGTAACATACAGGGTTTCAATTTTTCAATTAAAGGCAATTCAATTTTTCAATTAAAAGCAATTCAATTGTTCAATTGAAGACAAAAGTGGATACACAGCGAGGCAATAAAAGTGAACGTAAAAGTGTAATAAACTCAGATATAACTCAAGAAAGCTTTTTAATATAACCAAAATGACTAAGACATGCTTAATATAGCCGAACACAACAAAAGTATCTCCACTGATCTACTACCACATGCATCCTATACAAAATAAGTATAAATTAATAAAGCTAAAACAAAACAAAATGTGATAGATGACACTTAACTCTAACTTTTCCCCCAACCAAAGTATAAATCCATGTCTCCAATTGGAGTAGGGATCTAAAGTTAGAGAAGGGAGTGCGACCACCACTCTGTATGGTGTGGATGCCTGTGAGATTCAAGCTTCAAGACTGCCGCCAAAGACATCCAAGAGGTCAGCTGAATCTGCTGAGCCAGAATGCTCTGGTTCGGTGCTCCAACCGAACCAAGACCAACCAACCATCAGGCCATGCGATGAGCAACCGCTATTGTTTCTTATGTAAGGCAAATGCACAATGGCCACTAACTTCCTTAAGTTTTTCAAGACGGGGCAAGGATGGGTCGACTTACGTAAAGGAGGTCGCTTGTGTCGATTTTGGTGCGTGAAAGGTATCATACACTTGGTCATCCGAGGGGATTCATCGGGCAAGTGGGTTGCTTGGGGTATCGCACTTTGGCTCTTCCCCTGGTTCCTTCCCATTACTTTCCTCACTCATAAAGGGAAGGATCTGTTCTTCTTTTTTCCAAGGCCAAAAAGTAACACCTGATTCTAGGGCATCCTGCAGTTCCTCAGGAGCTTCTACTGATTCCTGCATCACTTCCTCTTGGCTAGTTAGCCACTCTCCCTCTAGGTTCTCCTCCTCTTGATGAACAAGCTGATTGGCAAGCTTAAATATTGAACACTGCAAGTTGTCCAATTTCAGCTCCATTTCACTTTGAAGTCCATCAATCTTCTCGTCTGTGTGAGCCTAATCGTGTCAATTTCCTTATTAGCATGGACAACCACTCCCTTTGCTCCTCTATGAAATTATCCACTTGTTTGCTCAAGTTCAGGATGGCTTGTTCAACAGGGGATGGGGTTGGTGGCTGTGGTGGCTGAGGAGTTGAGGTAAAATGTGGAGGCACCATGTAGGAGGGTGCACTCATCCAATGGTCTCTGTAGTCCCTCATGGATCTAGGTGGGTTTGGATTTCTCTCCCAAGGTTGCAGATTTTTCCATGCGAGGTTCCTATAGTCCCTCATCATTACATATGCCCTAGTGGTTACTCTCCCGATCGTATTGCTCTTCACGCTGGGGTTCCATTTTCTCTCACTTAATTTTCCACATAGTTCCTAATCAAGTCATTTTAGAATTTCTTATCTGACCAAAATGATTCCGCAAAGAAAATAATGTGCAACACAAGACAACACAAAACCAGAACAAAAAATCCTGCAGCAAAGGTAAAAACAGGACAACACAAAAGCAACAAAGATCCTGCAGAACTTTTTTTTTTTTTTTTTTTTTATAGTGAAATTTACTAAAAAAACAAACCGATGTTGAAAATAAAAGGAAAAATTCACTGTAATCCTGTGGATGAGACCAGGGTTCAACAAGTCATCATATGCACATGTGCACCATCCTAATCCAAGGCCATTTGATTCGTGCCACGCAGGTGATCCCGAATCAACAAAATTTATACTCTAAACTTCTATCGCGTAGTCAAGCTAACAAGTAGCATGCTGGTCTAGGGTCGAACACAGGATGGGCTTTTCAGACAAAATGACGGAGTGAAGTCAAAAATGAGGAATTAAATTGATTTTGGCGCGATAAAAACAAATGCGGCCGGGTGGTTTGACACCGAAAATAAATGAAATAAAATGTAAAATAGAACTCTCACATCACACCGAGTTTAAGATCCTAGGCTAACCAAGAGGTCCCCAAGCACTTCTCATGCCGGAGTGGACACATATAGTCATCTTCAACCCGATCTTCATTCGCATTAAACCTAAACCCTATACTTCCTCGGGACAGTTTTACTTTATTTAACATTTATGGTTCCCATGCTGAAAATCTATCTTGACTCATCCTACAATGATTCGTAAAGGTACCACGAGTCTCGGGCGATCTAAAAATAAGAATCCATCAACCCTAAAAGATTACCAAGTATTTATCAAAGAGGATGTAATTTTACGCGGAAAACATAACCCCTTAACCTACTTCCCAAAGTGGCTCAGAAGAGCAACTAATGGATATCAAGTATCTAAAGCTAAGAATACACTCAACCTAAAATTCAAGGCATTGGCTAAAGAAAGTACATCAAAAGCTTTGAACCTAAAGTTAGAATTGGGAACCAAATGTAAAACCTCACAAGGAAAACAGGGGAACCACCCACACTGGTATCCTTCCCCGAGTCTTTTACTAAGAAGGAAGTGGTTTTAGCCACTCATCCTCCAAGCCGTCATCCTCGAGGGTGTTTGGAAACCAAGCAGCTGGAGAGAAAGAGGAGAGAGAAGAGGAGGAACCTGGAAACAAAGTTGTCTGCACCAAAAGATTAAAGTTAGTTAGGGTTACAAGTTTGTGGGGGTTTATATAGTACAAACCAAAGTGTGAAAATACTAAAACACCTAAAATATGAAATTACATAAGGGCTACAATGGTAATACACCAAAACGTGGTCGTTTAAGATCAAATATACAAAATCACAAGGGCAAAGAATTACTTATGCAGATGATTTCATAAATTTCAGCTTAATTGCTAGCCTAGCTTAAATTACAGAGATACGAAATTCGAAATTTCGCTATCAACAAGGAATTTCGCTTAGCTAGAGAAATTTGCTAGCCTAGCGAAATTATTGTGAGATAGAATTACTAATTTGCTAGGCACAATAAATTTCACTAGTTTGTGCGAAATTCGCTACCTAGCGAATTACTTTCGCTAGATTACAAATTCTCGCATGATTATGGGGTTTAATCCCAAATAAATTTTCGTAATCATAGCGAAAACTCGATCGCCCCGCTTGGCTCCACCGCATCTCTACTGCATCCTTCTTCATCACTTTGCCTTCAAAATCCACTTCCAAATCTTTATTTTTTATGGTTGAAAACATCGCGATTCCCCACATTCTAAGACATATCTTGTCATCAAACTTAAAACACGTGGGTCGAGGTACGCAAAGACCTACAAATCACTCAAAAACAAGCACGAAATGACATCAGTGGAACTAAGTGGACCCGCACACATCAATTGGTTTAATTGATATGATTAAGGCAAAAGCACTCAAACCTATCTCGATGTGGCTCAAAATAGCACTTTGGGCACTAATCACAGCCTCAGGAAATGGGACTGCAGCCGATTGTCTGTGCTCTTCTTCTTCCTTCCTTCTTCTCCGACAAATTGCTCCTTCTTTCTTTTCCTTCCAAAGGTTTCAAAGAATTTCTAGCCTTCTTCTCCCTGTGGGTCGTTTATATTTTTTTTTGTCTTCTTCTCCAAGTCTTTCCCACTTCACGAATGTCATATGCCTTTTGGATTCTTCTGTGTCACCGAAAGGCATCTTTCTATCTCGATTTTTGCGTGTTTAAAATAATTGTCTCTATCTTGTGTCTCCGTGTTCTTGAGAGAAGCATTAGCGGTCTTCAAAAATTCAGAATTGGCATTCCGAGGTTTTAATTTGCAAACTTTTGTTCATGGAGGTTTAATGTGCTTCTGTTGTCCCCCATGAATTGCAAAGAATTGGATCTTCAAATGGTGGAGCTCTCCTCGACCGGGAGACCATTTCGCTTCCTCCTCCTTTTGCCGCTACCGTTTGGAACCTTTGCCGCCGAGCATCTCGCGAGGATGCTGTTTCATGCCTTTGTCTCGTGGAGGCCCCCACCATAAGGAAAAATTTTCATGGTTCAAGGCCGATGATAGGGGCCGCGGTGTTAGATTTGGTTTGAAGTGATAACTTTCGCTCTCCTAAGTACTTAACCCCGCATCATAAACAAGCCATGTTTCAGCACTTCCTCTCAATAGTTCCTCTCAATCAGGCTTGGTTTATGAACAAGGTGCATCTTCCTCTCTGCTTTGTCCATTCTATGCATGATAGCATCTTAGCTTTGCTTCCATGGCTGCCATCTTGCTCACCCATGACTCCTCTCCCTCTCGCCAATTACTCTTGGAAAACTCGATGGAGCTTCATATTGCATTTAGCCGTCCCTCGATCGACCTCGCTTCTTCGCACTTTCACGTCAATGCTCCACAACATGAAGCATCAATAATGCCCTGGGATGTATCATTCAAGGCATGATACACTGCGTCCATCCGAAGCCCTCAAGTCTATCCCATGCATCGGACACCTCTTTAGCAACCTTTTAAATCTTCCCAATCTACGTAAAGGCTTTCATCTTCCCTCGGGCTGAACACACTATCTCCTCCTCAGGTGAGTGAAGGTGTTAACCCACCCAAGCAGTTTCTACAATCTCCTCCCATGTATCAACAACTACATGGTAGATTCATACCATGTGGCTGCCGTGATTCCCAGAGAAAATGCAACAATGTACTTATGACCTCCTCGGGTCTCACCCCCATTCAACTTCACCTGTCGACCTATCTCCGAGAAACCTTTCCGTATGCTCATTCGGGGTCTTCGTGGGATGACCAAGAAAACCGGTTGTTGCTGAACCATTGTAATCGTTGTTGGCTTCGCTTCAAAATTATTAGCATCAATTGCGTAGTCAGTTCGATTGCGTAGTATTCATCCCGAATAATCGGGTCTCCGTAAGTCCTCTATCAGATTGGATTTGAGGCTTTCCTGCCGCCGCTCGTTGTCCTTCACCCGTCCGCCTTTCATTTGCCATGGTTATTTTCTCTCGACCTTTTCGCCTTCTAAGCTTCGAAAGTGTTCTTTCTAGTTCAAGACCGCCGAACCGATCGCTGTTCTCGCTTTCCTATGCATTAAAGTTTTCCCCCCCGAAATCAAAACACTTACATTATCAGATTAGTCAAAGCACAAATATTTTCAATATGTTTGTTAAAAGTTAGTGGCTAAAAATAACTACGCTTGAAAACTATTTGTTCTTTCTTTTAAATGTCCAAATTAGCATTTCCTTCTTTCATCGAATTTTGATCTACTAAATTTTTCTATCCACTTCTGTAAGAATCGCACTTAAAACTTGTCGACTGTGACCATATGACGTATACAAATTTACGACGTTATCACCAAAGGACTATTATCTAATCCCTAAAACGCTACGATAAAAAACTTGTCGACTACATCTATAAATTGTTATGGATCAAAACGCCCATTCAAATTTATGACTTATTACCCAAGGATTATTATCTAGTCCTCAGTAAATAAACCATAAAATTTGAGTGTGGGTTTCTTTATCGATAGTGTTGATTAAAATTTTTCAATAAGAGTAAACCATTTTCTTTGTGGTTTTGATCCAAGATAATCAGTATGCAATGCATCGAACAAGTAGTAAATCGATTTAAGTCCATATATGGATCCCACAGAGATCTCAAGAATTTTTCGCTAACTACCCTAACTACTTAAGCTCCATACTATTTCGATCGATAATACGATAATGGATTTTGCTTTGAAAGCTTGAAAGAATGATGTAAAAGAAAAAATGAATGAATACAAATGAATTGAATATTGAAATATTAAAATAACAAACATTGAACAATTATCTCGAAGAAAACATCGAATAATCATTATTTGCGGAAGAATCAATTCCCACAACAGATCGTAACTTTTGCTTTCTTAAACTACGATTTTTAAAACTAGTCCAAGGATTGATAGTGTGACTGGATCTCTCCAAACCAATAACTGCTCATCATTTCACCTAACTGCTTTCTCGAACATGAGGGTGAGATAACTACTTTAAATCTAATAGCCTGTTTCCGGGGTATTTTTCTTCAATACTTCATACCCACAACATGGACTCCAAACTCGAGTTCCTTCAATATAGTCATTGCAGAGGTTTGCACTATACTAGTTCCTCATCCTCAAAATTAGAACAGCTTACTCTTTTCCCTCGATGATCCTAGAGCAATACTGATCGAATTAATTATTCGACTGAGGAACTCTCCTCGCATACTTAAATTAATAACTCACTCAACTCATTCCTACTACAAGTGAAAAGAGGATGTATTGATTTAAATATTATTGCAGAGCATTATTGTGATCAGCAATATCAAAGTTCAAATACCTTCCCAAATTGTCTCTTACTCTCAAGAATGCCTTCTCCTGTCACCCGTAGGCCTCCGAAATCGTATCAAACAACTCGTTATGGGTACAAGGACTCCATATCGATCAATTCCAAGAAACAAGCAAAACCAAAGAAGTCGATTTAATATATGAAGTTCACCATAATGAATAAAATAACGCATGAAAGATAATTTCACTACAACATTAATTCAATGGAAGTCGGTTTCTACCATCATTATACCATACATTGGTTTGTTTGACCAAGAAAACCATCAGAATTTAAAATCGTGTTCAAACTAAAATTTTCCGAATTCAAACAACTGACAAAGAATTTTAAGAAATATAAATCGCATCTCGCCCAAATCCTTACGCCTAACGCTCAAACTAAATTAGAACGAATACAACCAATCTAATCTAAAATAAAATGGAAAGAAAACGAAACAAAGAAAAGAAAGAAAGTTAAAAGAAAATAAAAATACGTGAGCCTTCAAGAACCTGTGATCTCTTTCAGTCGCCAACACCCGCGCTTTCTTTCGCAGCGCTTCGTGACATAGGTTCAAGTCGGGTCCACTTCGGATGCATTTCTGACTTTATTTAGCTACCGGCCCAAGAGGTTTGATACCGCCGCGACATCGCAGCTCTTTGTCGCCTCGTTTCGCTGCACTCTTGTCGCAGAGCTCTATGTGGCTGCGACATGTCTTAAGTGAAAGTGGTGTCGCCGGCGCCCGATCTTGTTACACTGGTCTTCTTTGAAACCACGCCGATACTTCATCGACGCCGCCGAATCTTCCGTCCATGCAACGACATATGTACCATACGTCAGGTAAGCTTCACACCACCGATGCCGTCGCGACCTCACGCCTTCATAATTGATGTCGCTAATAACCGTGGTCATGCCGCTTAATCTATCTTCTCGCGGAAATTGCTGTCGCCGACAACTTTCTCCTTGCAGAACCGATGTCGCTGATCGCTTCGTTGTTGTGTTGATGTCACACGCATCCGCATGTCACGACATTGTTTTCTTCTTTCTCTACCTCGTTGTTTAACTTCAGTTTCTTTCACTCCCATCTCATTTCCTCGTTTTCACTAAGATTCACTACACTGGAGTTCCACTGATGTAACCTGAATACGCATTTTGATTGTTGTCGGTTAGCAACACTCGTCCTTTCATCCTTATGCTGCTCTTGCCGCCACCTTCTTCATCCCATTCTATCGCTCCACTCGCCACATTTCTCGCTCCTTTTATTGCAATTTCGCTTTCGATTTCGCCGCACGTAAATTTGGTGAAGTTTATTCCCATTCCCAGATATAAATAAGTTTTTTTATGTAAAAATTAATCAGAAAAATGGACTGAAAATAGATGACTTTTAAGCTCATCACACACGAAGCCAGAATCAGATCTATTTCTTGTAGACATTGAATTGGAAAGAACACTAAGGAGCTTAAGGAAAGTCAGCAGAGCAAAAAAAGCAACCATGGCAGATGAAAGAATTGATCAGATAGTTGAACAAGAAACAACAGCAGAAAGACTTCCAATGCAAGATACAATGGAGGATTTCTGGAGGCCTGTCATTCAAGAAGAATATCATAATGACAAATTTCGCTATGAGGCTAACAACTTTTGAAGCAAAACTATGATCACCATGGTTCAAGAGAATCACTTTACTATTATCCCACCGAAGATCCTAATGAACACCTTGGAAGATTCCTCGTAGATGGCAAACATAGTTAAGTTGAATGGTGAGACCGTGAGGTGATAAAGCTTACACCTCTTTTCCTTTCCTTAAGAGATATCAGCCCATTACGGTATGAATCATTACCATATGGCTCTGGGCTTGATACATCAAGAGTCAGGAAGCATTTTAAAGTGCATTTTCCCCTATCCTCACAACCTAAAGAAGAAGGAATCATAAGAACTCCAACCAAGGAACAAAATATCGTAATTACGGATATATCGTACTTGGATTTAATGGAATATTTTAAATATCGAAAATATCATGGATATTTTGACAAAATATCGATAATGCAAAAACTCAACAAAAATACTTTGAAATTCATGGAAATACTTTGTTGGAACTTATAAAAATGCATAAATAAGCAAATATACACTTGTCAAGACGATATTCATTATAATTCTAATCGAAAAATTACATCACAATAGCCATTTAAAACTAAAATGAAGACCGATGTGGCTCCATTACATTATTCGACGGTGGATCCCATCTCGATGAAGACAATATCATAGCCAAGACATAGTGTTGCACACATTGATTGTAACTTCGAACATGCCATGCATAAATATGTCGACTTCTACCTTCAACAACCTCTCCGTGATAGAAATTCGAGGTTCACCCATTACCGCTTTGAAATCCTTCTTGGCATTTGATATGGAATTTGGAATGGCATTTGTGGATCAGAGGATAGTTAACTATCTCCATATTTCTTCACTAATAACCCGAAGGATGTGAAGAAGGCTGACCATAACTCATTGTATAAGGAGGAAATATGTTGCCCCTATCTGACTGAATCACCAATTGAGTTCCAATACTATGGACTCAAACTCCGTCGAGAACGAATCCTCATTGTATGGTGCCATCTCTTCACTGCCTTCCCTATGGCTTTCCAAAGGCCTCCAATACCTGCCCATTCTCCTTGTGACCCATGGTCTTCATCTTGTGTAGCATGAGTGAAATCATCTTCACCGGTGAATGGGCTCAATGGATATTGACTTTGTTGTGGATCCGCAATATCCCCACCATCATTTCCAGTATCACTACCATCATTGGTCCCCTCCTTGATCCATCATAATCAGTAGGTTACCGTAAAAAACTCGTCCGCTACTATGTTCAACACTGAATCAAAGAGGGTCAGAAGTAACAATTGTGCTTGAATGGGAGTCCACCGTCTTGGACTAAAACTTCACTATGAACTTCTTCGCATAAAAACCCGTCAACATTAACACCGCTAACAAGTGCAAAGAATTTGTGGATCAGATTTATCTTCATCATCTAAATGGAGGTCTAACCCATTGAAATAGTTTATTCTCTCTTCACCAAACTCGCTGAAATTTCTAATAAATCGAGAAAATTATTTCGCAACTTTATCGGCCCCGCCTCCATATCAATAATCTTAGTTTCATGTTGCAATAACAAACCAATCGCTGGTTTCCAGGATAAGTAAGCCGATTGTTTGGTATGAATTAGAGCAATGCTCCACTTCTCTTACAAGCTGAAGATGATGTGGGTTTAGAAAGAACCTTAAGGCCAAACTCCAATGTTGGAGCGTGATTTACAAAACCACCATTCAGTCGCAGCCATTAAAATTACTTATATTCATCATATAATAATAAAATAGCTATAAAATTTACTTATAATGAGAATTAACACTCACCAGAACCATTTTCGATATCGACGCTTATTGCCGCCTCGATCACCAAATCCTTTTTTTTTTTGCATCACGAATAGTATAAGTCAAATTGAAATGTCAAAAATTTAAAAATAAAAATTTATCGAGGAAATTGAATCAATTAATTAGAAACTCATTAATTTACCTCGTTTCCAAAATTAGAAAGGCCTTCAGCATTAGGATCTAATTTAGAAAAAACATCATGAACAACTTGAAGTAGCTCAGGGTTGGAACCAACTCCAGGTCTGTATTGAAAAATTACTAGATAGTATGCTTTAATAGTGATTGAGAATTAGTATATAATAATATAAAACATAAAATTATTGTATGTGAATATCGCGAAGAGGATATTAATTAGTTAATTGTCGCATGAAGAGGATGCTTAAGAGTTCATACTGAATGACCGCGATGATAAGTTTCACCCACTCTTTAGCTTTGAGTCGATTCCAAATTCTTTCCTGTATCAACCTAATCAACTCAGACAAATGGCATGGTTGGGACGACTTGAATCAACAATGCAAAGACCGTGTATAAGGTCTTCATAGATGGACACCAGCTTCTCCACCTTCTCCCAATATCCATGATCAAACATGAGTCTTTCGACCATGCCCAACTACAAATCCGCTAAGCTGTGAGATGACTATTTCATTACTAATAAAGACTTTTTCAAATCAGCCCCTTTTAGAAGACTGGTCAAGGGGCAATATAGTTTGTTGCAAATCTTGTTGCTCCAGGACGCACGATATCTCCACTACATACCGTCAGATACAAGTAACCAACCATGATTGTAAATGAAGCATATCTTCGACCATTCCCGATCAACTGAACAACACTATCCCTTTTACCAATGTTCAAACATTAAATCAATGCAGTGTGTTGCACATGGAGTCCAATACAGATTGTATTTCTTCATCAACAACTTTCCTCGCTTTCACAAATGCCGATCCATTATCTGTTACAATTTTGAACCACATTTTGCTTCTCTCCAACTCTTGATAATGTCCTCTTCAACAAACCATATATGTATTTGTTGTCTTTTAATCTTATCCACGACATCAGATTTTGAGGAAAATCAGGCTCTCTTTGAATATACCATGAAATTAATTATGTTTCAATTTAGTTGGCCCTACTCCATCCATCGCATAATCAGACACATCCATGTCTCCCCATTTCTCCCTTTGCAAGTTGACATAAGCTTCCATGTCTTTATACTCCATTTCCAAGTACTTGCTTTTGATTTCATACGGAGATGGTGGCTCAATGCCCATCCTTACATATAATAATTCAAGGAAAGCTGGTTATTAAAACATATTTCATATGGAGATAATAATGTCATTATTAAAACATATTTCATATGGAGATCATAATGTAAAATATATTATATAATTAGATCCTCGTTTTGTTGTGCACCAAAACTACGTTTTTAAATGGTGTGAGTCCGGCTTTTGAGGTGGATCACTTTCATATATGAACAGAACTTGCTAATTAATCGTCCATTGTTTCAGCAGTTGAACCACCTTTGAACATATTTTAGGCTTTTTTGTTTCGCGACTGAAGACTTGTATAATGATGGTGCAATTGGCGTGATGGATCCAGGTATGCGAATGCTTTGTGATCTTTATCACGTCTTGATGGATCACCCTGAGTGAAGACTCGCCTATTGCAATTATGCAAAAAATAAAATCAACTTACATTATTTTATACATAATTACGTGAAAAAATGAATTAGGTATAAAGATTTACTAATTTTTCTTTTACCTCTCATAAATCCTGCAACCTGATCTCTGTTCCATTCACTAGATTTTGATGCACGTACTGCTTCTCGATATTCATCTCGCTCATCAGGGTGCATGTCAGCCGGATACATATGCACATCCTCATCACCCTCACTCTTCACCGTGTCGTCGTGATGAAATTTGTGATGTTTCCTCCCATTCATGCCCTCGTAATTCCTTTCGAATTTCTTCCATATCGACTACTTTTTCGCTTTTGCTTTACCTTTGTGTTCTAAAAAGTTGCTTCATTTAGCATTTTCTTACGGAGGCACATTGGACCTTGTAGTATTGAATTGGGATCCGTGTGTGACAGATGAAACTTTAAGCGAGTAATTCCACCACTTTTTATGTTTAAACCACAATAATTAAAAATTGTTCCATTTTTATGTCCCTCAAAAGGTGAACAATACCTCCATGCAGAATCTCGGCCTCCACTTCCACTAGCCATTCTATACACACATGTGATTTTATTGAAAATAAAATTCAAATCAGTGTGATCTTTGTATATGATATCATTAAAATAACATTATATATATGTAATTTAACATAAAAGTAAGTCCTAAGTTTCTAACATGATATCTAGCTTAATAATATCATTAAGATGTCTAAGAAGATCTAAATTTCTAACATTAAATATGTCTAAGATCTAAGTTTCAAACATTATATAAGTATAACTAAAATTTAATGTAAGTAATATCAAATGAAACTAAAATAAAACTATAGTATAAAAATAAGATTATAGTATAAAAATGTTTGAAACATTATATAAGTAAAATAACTATTAATTAAATAAATAATATAATTAATTAACTAAAAATTATATTATCAAATGAAACTAAAATAAAACTATAGTATAAAAATAAGATTATAGTATAAAAATATTTGGGGGAAACATTATATAAGTAAAATAACTATTAAGTAAATAAATAATATAATTAATTAACTAAAAATTATATTATCAAATGAAACTAAAATAAAACTATAGTATAAAAATAAGATTATAGTATAAAAATGTTTGAAACATTATATAAGTAAAATAACTATTAAGTAAATAAATAATATAATTAATTAACTAAAATTATATTATCAAGTAGAAATAATAAAACTATAGTATAAAAATAAGATTGCAATAAAAATGTTTGAAACATTATATAAGTAAAATAACTATTAAGTAAATAAATAATATAATATAATTAATTAACTAAAATTATATTATCAAATGAAACTATAATAAAACTATAGTATAAAAATAAGATTATAGTATATAAATATTTGAATCATTATATAAGTAAAATAACTATTAAGTAAATAAATAATATAATTAATTAACTAAAAGAATTATATTATCGTGGAAACTATAATAAAACTATAGTACTTAAAAATGAGATTATATTATAAAAATGTTTGAAACATTATATAACTAAAATAACTATTAAAGTAAATAAATAATATAATTAATTAACTAAAAATATATTATCAAATGAAACTAAAATAAAACTATAGTATATAAAAATAAGAATTTATAAGCTATAAAAATGTTAAACATTATATAACTAAAATAACTATTAAGTAAATAAATAATATAATTAATTAACTAAAGTATATATCCAAATGAAACTATAATAAAACTATAGTATAAAAATATAATTTATAGTATAAAAAATGTTCAAACATTATATAACTAAAACAAGATTATAGTAAATAACTAAGTTTGAAACATTATATAACTAAAATAACTATTAACTAAATAACTAATATAATTAATTAACTAAAAATTATGCTATAGTATTATCAAATAATAAAAATAAAATAAAACTATAGTATAAAAATATATATTATAAACTACTTCAACACCAAAATAAAACTAAATAACATATGCATAAAAACAAAATTAATGAATAAAGAAACATACCTTAATTCACAAAGATCTTCCAAAAAATTAGGATAAATAACAAAGAAATTTTTTTTTGAGAGTGAAATGGAGCTTAGATGTGGATGGAGGAGTTTGTAATGAAAGTGTATGATTTTAGGGGTATTTATAGAATTTTTTGGAGTCAAAATAGTCATTGGATTGTCAAAAAACCGTTGTGATTTATTTCTAACCGTTGGATTTGATTTTGGTTCAAATATGACTGTTGGATCATCATATCCGTTAGAAATCATTTGGACCATTAGATCAAACTTGAATTTAAAAATCAACCGTTGGATTAAAAATATAGCCGTTGAATTTTTTCAAAGGCGGGCCAATCTGGACCGTGAGGATCAAAAAGCGAAAAAAAAAATCTAAGAATTGAGGATAATTCAGAAAGCCGAAAAATCGCGATTTTTTGGAGTATCACCTTAGATTTCCACAGAGGATATAGAAAGCAAAGAAGGAAGAACAATTTTCTAAATTCTTGGAAATTTTAAAGAAAATAGAAAACAATATTCCCTTTGTAGAGGAAATCAATCAAATGCCAAATTATGCAAAATTTATGAAGGAGATGCTGAGCAAGAAGAAGAAGATTACCGGGGAAGGAATAGTGAACCTTCCCGCTTTACAGTGTGATTATTCGAAGTTTACCGGCGAAATGAAGGACCCAGGGAGCTTTACCATTCCCTGCTCAATAGGGAAATATGAGTTCAAGAAGGCCTTATGTGACTTAGGAGCCAGCATCAACTTGATGCCCTTATCAGTGGTATAGAGATTGAGTTTGGGGAAACTTACCCCAACAACAATTATACTATAGATGGTTGATAGATCTATGGCTTAACCAGAAGGTGTTCTTGAAGATGTGCTGGTCAAGGTAGAGAAATTTATCTTCCTTGTGGACTTTGTGGTTATGAAAATGGAAGAAGACAACCAGGTTCCTCTATTGTTAGGAAGGCCCTTCTTAGCAATTGGGCTATGATTGATGTGCAAGGGTAGGCTGACCCCTGAGGGTGGGAAGTAGTAGTGCACTTCAACTGGATAAAGAAAGCGAGCCATAATCCCAGTGTTGATCTGAAAAATTGTAATGTTGTAGATAACAGTAGTCCTATCAGTTTTGACTTGATATCTGATTGTAACCGTCAGAATTCTATCAATGAAAATGAGATGAATTTCCAGTATATTGAGAGTGTTGATTATGAACTACTACATTCCAGTTTGCAAAATAGGGAAACAGTCTTGAGTTTGAATGAAAACGATCCGAGAAAATTCAAGCGGCAAGGGAAAGAAGTTACTAAGCAAGAGACTGGAGTGCGAAGGGTTAATTTTGAAAGAATTGCCCGATCATGAAATATGCTTTCTTAGAACCAGAACAAAGGAAACCCGGTAATCATATCGAGTTGAATTGGCGGGGAATGAGAGCAGGCGCACTCTGATTCTAAGGGAATCTGAGAGGCTATTGCTGGTCGATTGAAGATCCCAAAAATTACTTCAGGTCCTTCTATTTGCATGCACAAAATCCTGTTGAATGATGATGCAAAAACATTAGTTGAACACCAAAGGAGGCTGAACCCTATGATGAAAGATGTAGTAAGAAAGGAAGTACTAAAATGGCTAAATGCAGGATTTATTTATACGTATCGGTGTATGGGTGAGCCCGAGTTCATGTGGTTCTAAGAAGGGTGGATTCAACTGTGATCGAAGTAAGAGGAATGGTAGTTCACGCGAAGCGTGACGAGGATGGAGGGTGTGTATAGATTATAGAAAATTGAATAATGCAACCAGGAAAGATAATTTTCCCTTACCTTTCATTGATCAGATGTTGGACGGAGTTGGGACATCCTCTTACATTAGCAGTGGATGATACGGATATAACGAAATTGCTATTTTGAGGACCCGGAAAACTACTTTCTGTGCCCTTATGGTACTTTTGCTTTTAGAAAGATGTCCGTACCCAAGGGTTTATGCAATGCTCCTGCTACTTTTCAAGGTGTGATGTGATGTTCCAGTTTAGCGAAGGGAGGTATGGAGATATTCATGGATGACTTCACAGTTTATGGATCTAGTTTTGAACATTGCCTGCAAAATTTAGGGACAGTACTTCACAGGTGCCAAGACAAGAACCTAGCTCTGAATTGGGAAAAATGTCATTTCATGGTGACAGAAGGCATTGTACTTGGGCATAGAATTTCTGATGGGATTGGGAAGTGGACCCGAGCAAAAGTTTCCATTATAAAAACTCTTCTGCCACCAACAAAAATCAAGGGAATAAGAAGTTTCTTAGGACATGCTGGTTTTTATAGAAGATTTATTAGAGACTTCTCGAAAATAGTAAGACCATTATGCAGATTACTGGAGAAGGATGCCAAGTTTAATTTTGACGAGTCCTGCCAATATTCATTTTGAGGAGATCAAATCCAGATTAGTTGAAGCTCCTATCATGGCCAAACTAGGCTGGAACAAAGAATTTGAAATTATGTGTGATGCTAGTGACTATGCAATGGGAGCTGTATTGGGACAGAAAGCTGAAAAAATGTTTAAGACCATATACTATTCCAGCAAAACCTTCAATGAAGCTCAAGAGAATAACTCAACTACTGAAAAGGAGATGCTAGCTATGGTATTTGCATGTGAAAAGTTCAGGTCATATATATTGGGGTCCCATGTCATCATCCATACTAATCATGCTGCAATCAAATATTTAATGGCCAAGAAAGAAGCTAAGCTAAGATTGATCAGATGGGTGTTGTTACCACAAGAATTTGATATGGAGATCAAGGATAAGAAAGGTTGTGACAATGTGATAGCTGATCACTTGTCAAGAGTTGAAAAGACTATTGTGAAAGAAGAAGAAATGGAAGTAGCAGAAAATTTTCCAGATGAGCAGTTATTTCAGTTGTCATTCCAATTACCTTGGTATGCTGATATTGTGAGCTTTCTAGCTTGTGGAACAGTGCCACAAATTCAGCTATTAGTAGGAAGAAGTTAAAATTGACGGCAAGGTTTTACATGCAGGATGACCCATTATTATTCAAAAGAGGAGCTGATATGATCATCGGTGTGTACCAGAAAGTGAACGGAGAAATTTTTACAGAATATCATGCATCACCTTATGGAGGACACTTTGCAGGAGACAAAACAACCCACAAAATTCTCCAGTCAGGTTTTTATTGGCTAACTATTTTCAAATATTGTTTTGAATGGGTGAAACTTTGTGATCAGTGCCAAAGGATAGGGAATATCAGCAAAAGGCATGAAATGCCTACATGGTATCCTGGTGGTGCAATTATTTGATGTATGGGGGGAATAAACTTCATGGGGCCTTTTCCATCTTCTTTTGGAAATATATACATACTCCTAGTTGTGGATTATGTATCAAAATGGGGGGAAGCAACAACTTGTCCCAAGAATGATGCTAATACAGTTGTGGGTTCTTACAAAGAAATATCTTGAGCAGATTTGGGACACCCAGGACTATTATTAGTGATGGAGGGAGCCATTTTGCAAACAAGGTGTTTGAGAAACTCATGAACAAGTATGGAATAAAGAAAATTCTTGAAAGGCGAGTTCAATGATAAGATTGGTCTTTGGCTTCAGATGAGTGTGTGGGCCTACATGACTGCATATAAAACTCCCATTATAATGTCCCCATACAGACTTGTTTTTTGTAAACCTTGTCACCTACCTCTTGAAATGGAATATAAAGCTATGTGGGCCATCAAGAAGTTGAATTTTGACTTCAAAGCAGCTAAGAAAGAAAGACTACTCCATCTAAATGAATTGGAAGAGTTGAGAAATGAAGCTTATGATAATGCCAGAATTTATGAGGACAAGACAAAGAAATGACATGATCAAAAGATTTTAAGGAGGGAATTCAAGATAGGAGATCAGGTCCTGTTATTTAACTCTGAATTGGCTTTTTTCCAAGAAGGCGGGAAATCAAAATGGGTAAGCTATACAGTAGTGGCAAGTACAACCTTTGGGGCAGTGACATTGAAAACCAGTAAGGGAGAAGAGTTTAAAGTGAATGGTCAGCGATTAAAGCAGTATTATGGAAGAAATATGATTGATTCCTAGTTTTGAGTGGAAGAAAATTGTTGAAACAAGAAGTCATAGCAGCAAGTCCAGCTAAGGACTCAAAATTGAGCAGCTTTGTGGGAGGCAACCCAATGAGTTTTTCATTCTATTTTTGGCATTTTACTTTTATTTTTACTATTTTAGTTTGATCTTATTTGTTTGGAATGAGTTCAAGTAGCTAATCTTGAATTCTTTTGACTTCCTTTAGGTTTAAACTCTTTATTTTATTTTGTGGGAGCTTTGTGGGAGGCTACTTGAAAATTGTTGAAACAAGAAGTCATAGAAGCAAGTCCAACTAAGGACTCAAAACTGAGCAGCTTTGTGGAAGGCAACCCAATGAGTTTTTCATTCTATTTTTGGCATTTGACTTTTATTTTTACTATTTTAGTTTGATCTTATTTTTTTTGAATGAGTTCAAGTAGCTAATCTTGAATTCTTTTGACTTCCTTTAGGTTTAAACTCTTTATTTTATTCTGTGTGTTGTTTGAATTTCAGGACAATGAAGCTACAAGAGAAAAATTGAAGGATCTAAGGATTTCTCAGATAGAATATGTAGCAATGAACTACAAGGGGGAGTATTTTTATTCCCTAAGATAAATCTAAAAAGACATTGCACATCTTAAGTTTGGGGGAGTTTATTTCCTTAATTTAGCAGTCTTGTGTTTTGGTAATTTCATATTAGTAAATATTTTTTTTATTATGTTTATTTTTATTTCTATTTTTTATTGTTGCCTGTTGATTTTGAAATTTTGATTACTGCATGAGAGAGAAAGTTCTTGATATAATAATGAATGACAACTTGATTAGTTCCCAAATGAATATATGTTGATGCTTAGCTTTACAGCAAATGGTATCAAGATACAATCTGAAAATGTGTTGAAATATATTTGTTAAGCAACTTAACAATAGTAATGAAAAAAAGATGCACTTTGTGTTAAGTAACAATAGAGAAATTGCCCAAGTCCAAATGTCTAAAGAAAGAAGTCCAATTTTCGAAATAGGAATTCAAAGATATTCAATGCCTCTTAAGGAAAACGTTCAAACTTCCTTAAGGTTTCCTCCTTTTCTCCAAAATCTCCTATTGGAAATAGCCTAGAGCGCTTTGATCCTGACAGTTTTACTTGAATTCTTTATTAGGAATATTAAAGAGAGATTTAAAGACTTCTTCATTCCCTTGAGAACCCAGATGCTATAAAAGGATAGGAGAACACATATAGAATAAAGCAAGTAGAAAATGAAGAAAAAAAGGAGGATGAGGAAAATGGGTTCCAAGGTGCAAAATCACGAGAACCATGTGGGTGAGATAGGTTGGGAAAAGCAAAACCAATTCAGTCATGATTCAAAATGATGCTCATCATTTAGAAGGGTTAGGATGAGTAAGGAAAAATTGGAAGAAGGGTTAACTAGGACTCCCATCAGTCAAAGAAGACCACGAGCCAGAGAGGCAAAAAGGAAAAAGCCCATATTGGGTCGATTCTTACATCAACCACTGTGAGAGGTCTTTCTCTGACCTTGCTTCAACCCTTTCTTCTTGCGCACATCCGTGATCAGGGGGAACTAATAAAGCAGGGGCTACAACCTTTAGGAGGAAGCTTTTTAGATAAGACATGGGGGGTTAGATCAAGGAATAGAGACTTTTCTTTCTGGATTTGATACAATACTAATTGTATTTTTGCATTTGTATTTTTATAGTTAGAATCGAATTATGCAATATTGAATATTTGATATTTGAATTTATTGAATAATGAATTCGATTGCTTAATAAAGTGTGTTCATTACATTGCTAAATTGGTATGAAAATGTTGATTGCATGAGTTGTTTGATCAAATTGTGATTGTAGAGCCTTCAAAAGAATGAAATAAACTATAGTGCATTTTGTATAACTAAGAAGGATTGTAATTAGAGAAATAAGAGTAGGCTCTAGTGAAATGAAATAAGAAGCTATGGTTTTAGTTTGAATCAGGTTTAAACTATAGAATTTGGAAAAGGTACACAATTAAAAGAACAAATAAGACGATTGAAGTTGTGTGATAGATAGTGAGTAAGTACAAATCTTGGAAAAACAATGCACATGGTCAAGAAAATTCTTCAAACTTTGAGAGGGATTAGGAACATCTTCCGGGGTTATTCACAATCAAGGGTACACGATCCTAGAACTTGTTATATTATTGGTCAAGGCGAAATTTTAGGTAAAAACAACTATCAGGTAGTGATAGAGGCCATCTTTGGAAGTTTGCACCTTTTCAAACCTACCCTCATTATAACAGAAACACACACTCTAGTTCCACCTTTTGAGCCAAAATGCCTAATTTATTCAAATACTTGACATTTAGAAACCTGAAATCCCTCCCTTACAATAATCCGGCAGCAAAGAACCCCAAATTACTCAGTTTTCAGAATAAGAATGTTTACAGTGCATAAAGGAACAAGTTTGGGGGAATATATTTCTTTTGGATTAAAAAGATGGATGAGGAAAAATAAATTAAAGAACTAGAGAAAAAGAAGATGAAGTTGAAAAAGGAATAAGTTTTGTCTTGAGGCCTATCCCTCTTGAACAATTAAGCTCGTAGGGGTGTTTCAACACCTAGTACCCTAATACCCGAATATTTGGTATGGGGTTGCTAGCCCAAAGTTCCTCTAAGAGTGATGAGAAGCCTAAAAAGACAAAACATTTACTTTCAATTCTCGATAATGAAGAGAAACTAAAAGAGTTCTAGTAAAAGGAACTAAGCAGGTAAGTTGAAAGTGGCAACCAAAGGAGTCACAACATCCAAGATAATGTACAAGGCCAAGTTTGGGGGAGTTTACATTGTTCAGAAAGGAAAAGTGGAATCTGAGTAATTTGCAGCCTAAATTTTCCAATTGTCCACCTAATTACCCAAGCCTAACATTATAAGCCTAAAAGACCTATTTGATCTTGAAGGTTGAATTTACCTACATTAGTGGAGATCAATATGAAAAACAAGCTTATGAGACTTTTGACTAATGTTCTAAGGAGATCCCCAGAAGATTAACTAATTCAACAAAAAAACAAGATCTATTGACTGAATTGTTTTCATGCAGTATTTAGCAGTTTATTTGTAATAGAGGTTGAAAACATTCCTTTTTTTCTCGGTTGAAAGAAATTGGGTTTGAGAGGCATGCTGCAATCTTCTTGTTCAAATCAAGGGGTGGAATAAGAAAAGATTGTGCTGTAAAAAATGTCCTTCAAAATAAAAGTTAAATTATTTAAGGGACAAAACAAATCTTTATTTTTTTGTAGGGACAAGCAAAATTTTAAGTTTAAATTTGATGATGAGTAAAAAACTCATTGAATTTTTAGTCATTTTCTAGTTGTTCTTGTGTAATTGCTTGTTTTTATGAAGAAATATGTGCTATTACCAAATTTCTATTTTGCAGAAGTAATTTGCAGAAATGAAAATTCTAGCAAGGATCAGAAGTGAAAATAGTTCAATGGCCACGCGAGGTCGCGACAGAGAATCGAGATCGCGACCAGAAGTCATACTATGCTGAATGAAAAGCTGTCGCGACAAAGAAGCACTTGCTGAGACCAAGACAGGAGGGACTTCAAAGAATTGATGTCGCGACACGCTTTTAAGGTCGCGACATAGATTTCAGCAAGGAAAAAACAATTAGGTCGCAACCAAAATCCCATGTCGCGACAAGACAATGAAAAGACAAAAAATTTTAAGTCGCAACATGAGAAAGGGATTTGTGACCAGGATCGATGGGCGACAAACGAGTAAATTCGTGACATGCTTTTGAGGTCGCGACAAAGAATGCAGTAGAAAACAAGAGAGCCAGGTCGCTACATGGAACTGAAGTCGTGACATAGAATTTATTGAAGGATCAGAAAAACATGGTCACAACAAGGATCAACATAACTGGCAACAGGAAATGAGGTCGCGACATGCTTTTGAGGTTATGACATATATTCCATGAGTGAGCAGTCGGGTTGCAACGAAAATACGAAAAATGAAGGCTGGTGAGGCCCGAAAGTAAGTTCGCGGCCCCGGATAGGAAGAAGGGATGGTCGCGACATACTTTTGAATCGCGACAAAATTGCAATGATTAAGAAAATACTTGGGTCATGACTAGAATTCAACGTCGCGATAAGAAAACAAGTAGACCAGCAGTTTTAAGTCACGACCTGCTTGAAAGATCAAGACAATTGAGGGATGTCGCAACATGAAAGAAAAGTTGTGACCAAGAAGCAAGGATGATGACAACAAAAATGAGGTTGCGACATCAAATCGAGGTCGCGACACAGAAATGCAGTAAAGGCAAAGAGAGTGAGGTCGCGACATCGAATTGAGGTCGCGACGCAATCCGAAACAAGAAAAAGGAGGTCGCAACAAGAATTCTCATTGATTACAGCTAATATGGGTCGGCACTTAAGATTCATGTCGACCACTAATCAAATCTGCGCAAGAAGCATGTCACAACGAAAACATCGGTCGCGACTCAGCCCGATTGCAGAAAAATGAAGAGATTTCGTGACGGTTTCACGAGGAATCACGGCAGACTTGACAAACCAAACCCGGGAGTTTACGTGTGACAAACTTACGGTCGCGACCTAAGCGCGGTGGTAGGCCATTGATTTTAGGGAAATCCGCAGGCCTTGGAATCGGGCCAATTTCGAAAGTTATAAATGGCGTACACGGTTTTAGTAAAGTAACTTTTCTTTTGGGAACCAGAAAACGGGGAAGAAGAAAAACTCACTGTATATTTTAGAATAGATTTTTTTCTTTATTTCTTTTATTTTCTTTAGATTTGAACCAGCGATTTGTTAAAATGTCGAAGCTGGAAGCAATATTTCAATTTACTGCCTGAGTTTGAATGATATCTAAGAATATTTATGGAAATCGTTTCTTCTCAGTTTATTGCAACTGCAGTGGGTGTAAATTATCAATGCTCCATTGTCAATTGTAATGCAGTTTTCAGAAGCACAACTTCCACTAGTTTGAATTTATTGTTAGTTATAGTCTTTCCTGCATAAATTAGAAGGAAGTACTTGGAATTTGGGGAGGATTTATTTGATTGATGTGTTTTTCATGAAATTGTTCCTAATAGTAGTTTGAATGCAGATTAAGTATTGTATCACCTTTCACGATTTCTAGGAGGCCCTTTGTGTGACCACCAGAGATGGCGATTCTGAGTCGAACATTCCTAATTATTGGGTATGTTGGACCATTATTGAAGAACTACTGATCTCTGGTAGTTCACTTAGATAAATACAAAGTTCACTCATAATTGATGTTGGAGGCGAATATTTATCAATTTAAATATTCAGATATTTCACCTTAATCTGTTGGAAAACTCTTATTTGTGCTAAATTGTGATCTAATAAAGGAAGAAATATTCATTAGATTTCAAGGTAGTCATCAATCGAGGTTGTTGAAATCTTCATATCAATGACTTGGGAAGTAAGAAATCTACAATCTCAAGAAATGGGAATGAAGTATTGAGAAAGAAAAATACCCAGATCTTGTGAAGAGTGTGCAAAATACAAGTAGATGGTTAAACCCTTGTCTTCTAGAGAAACATGGTCTTCTAATTGGTGAAGTAAAAGGAGAAATCCAAGCTGCATTAGTAGGCGTCTTGTGACGACCAATCCCCTACCCCAATTTAGGATAGGAGTTTTAAATGGATACAATGCAAAAATTAGTGTTTCACCGGTATTTTCTGTTAGTGTCCATTTTCTGAAATTGATTCGGTCAATTCATTCTAGTTAATATGATTTAATGAGCTTATTTTAATATCCTCGGTGTAGATGTCTTCTACAGAGACGGTTATCTTTAATTTCTAGTTGATAAAATCTTATCGCTGAGTCCGAGATAAGTATAGGATCTTGAGTAGTTGGGGTAGTTGATTTGAGAATCCAAGTCAATCTCTATGGGAATGATATTTGGACTTACACCAAATTTTTACTACTTGAATGACTTGTGCACTTGCAGTGTCATAGACTAAACCTCATTATTAATTTTAGAACATAAAATCACTTTTATTCATTATCAAAGAACTCTATTCAAATTGACATTGATGCAGAAGAATTGTAAGGTTCTTGTATAAGTGTTAAATTGAGTGGTTTAGTCTATACTCTCATAGATAGTCAGCCAACTGGAGCATTAGGAGCTGGAGATGAGGAAGATTGTGGTGCAGGTACCGGTGGAGCAGGGACTGGGTTAGAGGTAGTAGCTGGTGGCAGTGGGGGTTGGGGCTCTTGAGTAGGGGTTGCTGGTCCTGTGGTGGATATGTCTGGGGATTTGCCTCAGTAGGAGGGTCTGAGGGAAGAGGAGGGGCCCCAAGAACAAACTACCACTTCTAGACAGTAAATGTGGCCTCGCAAACCCGATGGGACTCTCGATGGGGCTTAGCTGGAAAGCCTAGGTGCTTTAATACATGACAGAGCAACCGCTGAAATAGTAGTGACATAGTCTCAGCTCTTATGAGGTGCTTCCGGTGTATTTTCTCCTCGAAGTGGAAGAGGGATGTCATCATAAGCTCCGGGGGGCTAAACCAAAAGCCCTCTGAAATGCGATATAGGGCTTCCAGGATGGCGCCCCGCCTTTGAACAAGATGCTAGAGAGGAAACAGATTGGACTGCAACACATGGTCTATAAAAAGCATCCTTGGAGGAAGCTGTCTCCGAAACAAGATCGGGCTAGCTGATGTGTCATGGGAAAGGATCTGGACCATCTCCCGGGGTGAAGGACGTGGCCACTGCCTATAGTTAGCTGAATTGGCCAGGACTACTGGAAGGTGAAATTCGGTGGCTATATCGGCTACTTGAAGGATGCCTTAGCAGCCATCAATGGTGAAGCGGATAGCAGTGGGATTGCGCTCTCCTCGGGACGTCATTGTCTGGTAAAATTCAACACTACTCTCAGATAGAAGAATTGGAGTGGAGTCATAAATTGCTCTAGAGAGTAGCGAGCAGTCTATCGAATCCGAATAGACGGTAGAAAAGGTGAATATCATAAAAGTGCTCGTTGTGGAAGGCTTTGTTCCTGCAGTCAGTGTTGCCTTCTATTGGAGCACAAGGGAAGAAATGGCTTTCGTGCCGGCCCTGCGAGACAAATGGGCGGGGATAGTGGAGTCTTGGTGAGGCTCCGGGGTGGTGGGGCGTAGGCTCCTACGGTGGGACTGCGGGTTGTTCTCTTGGTCGGGTCCTTGCCCGCTTGGGTGGAGGTGGCTTACGCATTGACCATGGGTGAGGAGGATCTGCGGTGCAATTTGATCCTTATGTCATACCCGGCATGTCGTGGGGAGAGAGGCCGGGGGGCGATGGCAGGGGATGTAGTCGGATCTCTGGGATCGGTGAGTGGCGGCGGAATTGGCGACCAGTTGTGTGCCCACAGCCGGGGAGGGAGGGCCCTCGCACGGTGTCGGGAGGATGAGTTGTGGCAGCACCGGGTCTTTTCCATTCTTTGCGGCTGGATGGATAGGGGTTTCATAGGGGAGAGATTAGGAAAGGAGGAGATGGAATGTGAGGGGTTTGTTTGGGTGGAGGATAAAAAACGGAGTAATGGAGGGCTTGGGGACTAGGGAGCAATGAATGGGGGAGGGCGAGAAGGAGTCGGGACCGGTGGGTGACCTGCGAAAATTCGCGAGGGGGGGTTCATAATTTCTGCAGTGTCTTACGGAACCCACTACTTGAGGATTTTATATCTGCAAGCAAACACGGAAAACCAAATAAAAAGTAGGAAAATGAATTAGGAGTTGTAAATAAATTAACTTAAAATTAGAGAAAAAAAAGAATAAAGCAAATGTAAAATAAAATAAAATAAAACCAAAAAAAAAAAAAGTTGACTTAACAGTCTCAGGGGAGACTAAGTCCACTCAACCCATATTTTTAAGCCTTATCTGGTGGTGCTAGTGGAATTGATGGTGCTGGAGGAGTGACTGGGGAAAATAATTCTTCATCAAACTACTCTATACTCTCCATCGACTCTGATACGTGTCACGAGCATAGTGTTCTCGCTCAAAGCGTACCCGATTAGGCAAACTTATACTGGTTCTTGCTCATCACGGTGGTTGGTGCTGCGCTTAAGGGAAAATGTTAAGCTCCGGTGTCATGTTGCCAAGTAGGCATGACTCCATTCGGAAGTTGATGATGGCATTGGTAGCGAGAATGGCCTCCAGTATGATGGGCACATAATTGGCTCCATGTAGCCATTGGCACCGGTGTCGAGAACGAAGTCCCACGAGAATAATAGAACTTATCCACCTTCACTAAAACATCTTCGACTATCCCTTTTAGAATTTTTACTAATCTGTTTTCCAAAGACAAGGTGATGGTAGTGGGCTTTAACTCTCCTAACCCTAATTGCTTGTAGATTGAGTAAGGCAACAAATTAACCTGTGATCCTAATAGTGCCGCCTACCTGAGTTCCCCAGTGTTCCAGCGAAATGGTAGGAGATCACGGATCTTTATATTTCACTGGGGTCTTGCATTGGATGATGGAGCTCACCTGTTCTATCAAGAAAGTTGTTTTATTCACATTAAGTCCTTTATTTATAGTACACAAGTCTTTGAGAAATTTAGCATATGCTGGAACTTGCTTGATCATATCTAGAAGAGGGATATTGACTTTCATCTGCCTCAGCAATTCAAAAATTTCAGTTGGGTTATTCACCCCCTTTTTGCCTCTAAGTGCTTGAGGAAATGGTGGAGGCATGCTCTTTTTCATCATATCTTCTTTGATCACTATTCTTTTCGGCTCATCTTCTTGTTGTTCTTTAGTTTCATCTAGTGGTTTAGGTATTGGTTGATCAACCTTTTTACCACTTCTCAAAGTGATAATGACCTTCACCTCATCCATCTTGGGAGCAACTTCATTGGCACTAACTACCTGGGGGATTCCTTTGGGATTCTACTGAGTTTGTGAAGGAAATTTACCCTTTTCTTGCACTGCCTGCTGATTGGTGAGCCTTGAGATGGAGTACTGTAGATTGTCTATTTTATGAGCAATGTCATTCTGGAAGCCATATATTCTTTTGTTCAAGGGTGCTTTCCATAGTATCAATTCTCTGATTTAACTATACGTTGACGGCTTTCTGCTCTTCCATAAAATTATCCACCACCTTGCTCAAATTTAGAATGGCATGTTCAACTGGAGAAGTTGACTATGGTTGTGATGGCTGAGAAGTTGAAGAATATTGTGGAGGAGCAGGAGGTGCATACTGTGGAGGTTTTGGCTTCCAAGAGAGATTTGGGTGATTTCTCCAGCTAGGGTTGTAAGTGTTTCCATATGGCGCATTAGTTGATGGTTTGAATTGACCAACAAAATTCGCTTGTTCCACTAACATCTCCCTCATTTCTAGAACAGTTGGACATTGTTCTCCCAAATGCTCAATGGACTGACAAATGAAGCATGGCTTGTTTTTCACAAGAGTCTCAGTCATTGCCTGCACCTCATGGTGGTTTCTCATTTCCAGTTCTTCCAACCTTCTAGCTAAGGCTGAAATATTGGCTTTCATGTCCATGTCCTCCAGAAAAGAGTACATGCGACCCCTTGCATTGGCTTGAGGCCTAATTCTTTCCATCTCCCTTGTGTTAGGCTCATCCCAACATTTTGAAGCTTTAGCTACATAGCTCAGGAAATCTAAAGTTTCCTTTGGATTTTTGCTTAAGAAATCTCCTCCACACATAGTCTTTAGTAATTGCTTCATGGAAGGAGAAATTCCATCATAAAAATAGTTTACCAGTAGCCATGTATCAAATTCGTGGTGAGGACAAGCATTGAGTGCTTCTATGAGCCCTGTATCCCACATGTATAGAACTTTTCATCTACAACTATAAAGTGGAAACTGCCTCTTAGATCTGCTTGCCTCCAGTATGGGAGAAGAACTTTAAAATCCTCAACAGATCTCACTCAGCTTCAATGCTCCCCGGGCCTCAGTGAGCTTTAGCTCAAAATTTTGCTTTATCCTTCAATGTGAAAGGAAAAGGCTTAAGCCTCATTAAGTCCATAGTGGTGGTTTCCTCCTTGAAGGTGTTGCAGACCTCCTTAAACTCCCTCATGTGAGAATAAGGGTTCTCACTCTCTATGCCATGAAAAGTGGGAAGGAGTGGCACAAGGTAAGCCCTAATGACCATTCGTTTCAATCGGGAGGCACAATGCAGAAGGCACTCATTCTCGGGAGGGTGTATGGTCTCACCTATATGCATTGAGATTATTCCTCTCTCCCTACTCGACTCCCCATCAGTTCAGTGGAGGTTCCATTAGGTTAAAATTCAAGCCCAATTCAGAATTTGATTCATGTGGAATACTGATTTTTTCTAATCTGCCTTTTGAATTCCTAAACCACTGGAACATAAACTCTTACATGAAAAACAGGACAACACCAAACTGAAACAAAAACAATTATACCAAAAAGGGTTGGTGTTAGCTAAATATATATATATATATATATATATATATATATATATATATATATATATATATATATATATATATATATATATATATATTAATAATATAATGAATTAAACAAATTTACAATAAATCACAAAAGAATGGTAAGAGAAAAATTGATCAAAGGTTTTGATGCAGGATCACAAGTGTTTAGTAGAGATCGTCATTTTACCTAAGGCACTATCCCCGCAAATAACGCCATTTGATTCAAGTGTTCGTAGGGTATCTTAAATCAACAAAATTTGTAGCCTAATACCTTCATATACTACCGTAGTGCATACAGTTACTATAGTATAGCTTACTCTAGGATCGCTCCATGTGGATGGGTTTTCTCGTGGGAAATGACTAATATTGACGCTACATTGGTAATTGTGGCTCGATATCAAAGGTGGGAAAAAGGGGTTGTTTTTAATGGTTATCATCAAAATAAAATAGGTTAGAATATGGAAGAGGTCCCTGAAGTAATGTGACACTAGGCTTAGGTTCCTAGGGAAAATGAGTGGCTTCTGTGGTCTTTTCCTCGCATCGGGATAGTAATACAGTTACTTACCGAATCAGATCTCGGTTTAGCTATAAAACTTAACCTCAATAACTATCCTTTGGAAGATGGCATTCACCGAGTACTACCATCCTGCGATATAAAACACGTTCCTTGACTCACCTTCCAATAGCTCATAAATGATAACTAACGAACATCACTGGATTTAGCAATAAGCATCCAATGAACCCTGAAAGCTTACTAAGTACTAACCATTCAAGGTGACCAAGGATCCGAACCTGTAGTTTAAGGAAAACATAAATCGCTGAATACCTACGCTGAACATCATGAGAAACCTTCATTTGCCCCAGGTTCCTTTTACCCCGTGCCCCTTTACTTCAAGGAATGAGGGGGTTTAGCCACTCATCCTCTAAGTTGTCATCCTCAGAGGCTGTTTGGCTAGTGAGAAAATGAGAGAAAATGAGAGAAAAAGGGAAAGAAAACAGGAGCTTATTCGACAAGCCTCCCAAACTTTGATAATGGCCAATTCAATCCTTTATAAAGTGTTGTTTGGGCATTATCTACCACCCAACACAATAAAAATTACCAAATTGTCAAAAGCAAGAAACTATTACATTGGGATAGTTTGGGAAGAAATAAAAAAGAGAAACAAATGTGCGATTCGTACAATGCAGTGCCCGCACCAGCAAAATTTATATCCTAGGGTTCCTATCACGTGAGTAAAGCATTTCAAAAGATAGCAATTTCTAGTAGGTCAGAAACTCAGTGGATGGGCTTTCGCACAAATGACTTATAAGGAGGTTCAATTTGGTGAATTAAATTTGGATTTTAAGGTTTCAAAACAAGGGGTTTAATGTTTGAAAACTCGAAATTTTAAATAAAATAAAATGTAAAATAGAATTCCTTAAAGTGTTAGGTCACCTAGGGCAATTGAGGCTCTTGTGGTCCTCTCAAGCGGGCTGGGAGGATGACTTATAGTCATCTCCGAACCTGATCTTCATTTAACTATCCAAAACTAACCCTCATTAAATCACTTTGAAAATGGCATCCACTCGACATTAAAGCCTCATTCGTTAAAACACAAGTCACCTTGGCTCACCTTACAATGGCTCATAAATGATAACTAACGAACATCAATGGATCTAACATTAAGTATCCAATGAGCCCAAAAGCTTACCAAGTAATAACCATCCAAGGTGAATCAAAAGGGATCAAACCTAAAGCTGTGCAAGGGAAACAATAACTCAAGAAGTGGATACCTGCGTGAAAAACATGTAGCCCTTAGCATGCCTCAGGATTCTGCACCTAGTAGCCTCCCACTTCAAGGAGGAAAGGGTTTTAGCAGCTCATCCTCCAAGTCACATCCCTGGAGTGTGTTCACAATGAAAATGAGAGAAATATAGAGAACTGAAAGAGGCTGAGCTACCAAAGCTTCCCGTCAAAAAGAAATTTTATTAATGGGAGAGATGCTCTACAGTGCTTGTCTGGGGACTTTTTATAGCCAAACCCCTTTACAAATTACCAAAATAGCGTAGCAAACACTATTACAATGGGGGTAAAAAAGGAAGAAAACCAAAAGAGACAAAAAGGAGTGAAAACGTCAAAAGGTGATAGTGAAATAAAGTACGATGATGAACAAGGGCAGCTACCAAGTAGGTGGATGTGAAATTCGCAAATCTGCGAAATTTTCGCAACCCTACAAAATTCTGCAAAGGTCTAACCATTGCATTTTCTCCGCTCTTCTTTCCTTCCTCGGGGTCTCAGCCTGCAATGCTTGGGCTTGACTCGAATTCTTCGTGCTTGGATCGACTCAACAATTTTAGCATAAATAGCTTATAAGAACTGCAAAATTTGCCACAAAATGCGATCAGTAGCATAGTTTAACTTAATGTACCAATTGTTAATTATGCTGATTGAAGGCACGAAAAAGTACCAAACCTCGTAATAAAATGTGGTTCAAAATAGCACTTTTGGAGCACTAATCACACCCCCCCAACCTACATTGCTAGTCTTTAGCAATGGAAGAAAACAAGAAAGAGAGAGAGGAGCTACACACAAAACAATAACAAAATGATGTCTACAAAAATGGTATTTCAAAAAGGTTGTGAATGAGTAATGCCTAACCTCAAATGAGAATCATCGAAACCCCTTTGCCTAATAAATTCATTCTGAGAGAATGAATGCCATACGTAATTGAGTATCAAAAGAGCCTCTCTCGTGAACCAACTGTAGACTTCCACCAAAACCTAAGTGTTTGTCGGATCAGTTATCAACAATAAACCCGCTTAAACCCGCACTCTCTCCCCCAAACCAAGCCACTGCTTCCAATTTCAGACACAACCAACCTAAATAGATCAAGACCCACCCATTCCACAACCTTCCGTGCTGTAGGGCGCAATGCCGAGGAATGTGACTTCACCAAAGTCCATGTAATGGGATCAAATTACGACTAAACCACCAAGGCTTAGGCACTCAAGTCATAAGGATCTTTCACCACTCAACTCCTTCCTACAATTCGAACTCGAATTGATTTCAAACTCCAGCACCTACAACTTGCTAAACTCCACCCATCCACCCGTAGCGAGCACTAAGTCGGCCGCTTCCCAACCAATCGGGCTTAGGCACCGAGCTTTAAAGGCTTTCATTATATACCCCTCAGACCATGCTCTGCCCCAAGGCAAAGTATCGTAATTTTCTTCTTTTCATTTTCTTTGTTTTGTTTTTAAGTTCTTTTGTTTTTTTTTGGAAGGCCCATTGGCCTTTTTTCATGGGGGTCCTTAACCCACATGTGTGGTCAACCTAAACTAGGGTAGGTTTTACAATGTTTAAGGTAGGCGCTTTTCATCCTATTGTTGAAACCCGATGCAAATAAAGGTGTGGTTAGCTAGGGAGGTGGAAGAAAAAGGTCAAAAGCAAAGCAAGGATTCAACTAATCATCCACTAATTAGTATGGAACCAATCTAACATAAATAAAATTGGATGTTGTTTCACTTTTTCAAATCAAGAAGTTAGGCAAAACACAAAAATGGGTGCACTTTTGAAAAAGTTAGTCAGATAGTATAAAGTTTCTCTGTAAAGGTTCGGAAGAAGTCACAATTTAATACTACAAATGGGCTTGCTCAAAATAATAACAAAACATAAATAAATGTCACTTCCTTCACAACTCTCCCCCCAACCAATGTCACATCGTCTGCACCAGGGCTCGAATTGGAAAGTTAAAGAAGGAAGCACTCCCTTGATGAAATGTGCTCATTCGAAAGGATACTTTCGCAAGCTTCCACCGACACCTTATTCAATTCGCTGGGATTCAAATGAACAAGTTAGAGAAGAAAAAGAGAGAAAAAGTGACAGAAGTTGGATCATTTTGAAAATTAGACCTTCATAATAATTTCAAAATTGTTCTTCTGATATTATTGACTCTAAACTCTCTAAGATTTCCACCGTACTAAAAAACGCCTAAAACGGAGTTCGATGAGAAAGCAGGAGCTTAAACAAAAATGAGGGGTGAGGGTTGCGACTTCGCACGCTAAAATTCGCAACCCTTACATGCAATTTTTTTTTTAACAAAAAAATAGTAATAATAATGATATTTTTTTTTACATATATATTTTCAAAGACCAAATTATTATATATATATCATAAAAGACAAAATTGTGTAAAGTGTTGGTTTGCCTTCTTCTTCTCAGACGCACAAGATAGCTGGGCGGTCAAGGGTGGTTTCATTTTCGTAGGGTTGCGAAATTTCGCATCCTCGCGAAAATCGCTGGGTTTTGCTCTTCGTCATCAGATCTCCTTTTGCTTCAAAAAAATTTGGCACAAACTGCAAAAATAAACACAGGAAAATTTTTAAAAAATGCAGAAACATTAAAAATAGGCTAGAAACAAAAATTAACTTAAAATTAGAGAAAATCTGAAAAGAAAAATTAAATAAATCAAAATAAAATAAAATAAAGCAGTGAAAAATTGGAACAAAAGTCAGACTACACCCCCAAAACCGCCAAGCCTTGGAGGTCAATGAAACTGATGGAGCTTAAGGTGAATGCCGAGGTCTGTGTGTCTATGTTCGAACTGAAGACTAATCCATCCATATGCTATGCAAGTAGAATAACTCCGCGATCTTCTTTGAGGTAGTGACTTAAGGTTTGAAAATGGCCACTAGCTTCGAGGTTTTGTAGGCAAGGTGCAATATAGATGGGATGACTTTTTGCTTCACAAAGAAGAGCAGTTCTTCAGCAAGGTTAGTCAAGCAGTGTGGTATACACTAGGTCGAGAGGTGCCTCAAAGAGTAAGCCGCTGTGGCTCGGGCAGTGGACTTTTGGGGCTCTTCTATTTCTTGCTTTCCACTACCCTCCTCAGTCAGCATTCGGGAGGTTTCTTCTTTTTACTGTTTACATTGCTCCTCCACTGTGGTGTCAATCAAGCACTCTTCTTCTGGGTTCACATCTTCTTGGTGAACATGCTACTGATTGGTGAGCTTTGAAATGGAGTACTGCAGGTTGTCAAATTTCTGTTCCATTTCACTTTGAAGTCTATCAATTCTCTTGTTCACATTGTTTTCCCAAAGGTCAATTTCACTTAATCGAGCATTGATTGTCTTCTCCGCTTCTCCTGGCCAAAGTCACCCACTAGCTTGGTGAGGTTCAGTATTGCTTGCTCAACTGGAGAGATTGACTATGGTGGTTGAGGCTGAGGTGAACACATAATGAAGAAGGAGGTGCATACCGGCCTCTATGAGTGATTTTAGGTGGTTCCCCATCTAGGGTTGTAAGCATTTCCATATGGTGCATTTCTTGGGGGAACCATGTAGGAGGGTGCACTCACCCATGGAGGGTTTATATAGTCCCTCATGGACCTATATGCATTGGGATTTCTCTCCATAGGGTACTGACAGTGTTGCTCTACCTCTAGGTGCTCCATTTGACCACAATTCAAGCCAAAATGCACTCTTGCAGCAAGAACAGGGCAACACAAGACAACACAAACAATCATGCAGTAATATACATATATTTTTTTTACAATGAAATGAACTAATAAAAACTGACAGTAAAATGATAAAAGAAAATTCACCAAAACTTGTGATGAGAGTCACAAGTGTTAAAATACTCTCACAAATGCACTTAGGCAAAAGATCCCTAAGACCACGCCATTTGATTCAAGCACAAGAGGTGTCCTAATCAACAAAATTTATATCCTAGGTTCCTATCACGTAGCAAAGCTACCGTAGTATAGCTTACCAGGCCGAACTCGTGGGATGGGTTTTCTTAGCACAAATGACTTATAAAGTGAGGGTTCAATTTATGAATTAAATTTGATTTTGGGTTTTGGTAAAAACAAGGAAGTTTAATGTTTGGAAAACTGAAATTTAAATAAAATAAAATGTAAAATAGAATTCCTTGAAGTGTTAGGTCATTGGGGTTGGATTCCTAGGGAAATTGAGGGCTCCTGTGGTCCTTTCTCACATTGGGAGGATGACCCATAGTCATCTCTCGAACTGTATCTTCATTTAACTATATATAAAACTAACCCTCTACAGTCCCTTTTGAAAATGGTATCCACCGACACATTAAAGCTCCTCATCTCGTTAAAAACACAAGTCACCTCGCTCACCTTAAGCAATGCCTCATAAGGTAAATGATAACTAACAAACATCAAATCTGATCTAACATTAAGTATCCAATGAGCCCAAAAGCTTACCAAGTAATAACCATTCAAGGTGAATCAAAAGGGACTCAAAACCCCAAAGTTAAAAAGGGAAAACAAGAATCGGCAGTGATACCGTTATGAAACATGGAGCCCTTAGCATGCCCTCAAGATTCAAGAGACCTAAGAGCCTCCCACTTCAAGGAGGAAAGGGTTTTAGCTGCTCATCCTCCAAGTTGTCATCCTTGGAGGGTGTTTGGCTACCTAGAAAATGAGAGAAAAGGAGAGAAAGTGGGAGAAACTGGAAAAGAGGCGGGAGCGCTGAAAGCTTCCCGCCAAAAAGAAATTTTATTAATGGGAGAGATGTCCTACAGTGCTTGTCTGGGGGCTTTTTATAGCCAAACCCCTTTACAAATTACCAAAATAACGTCGCAAACACTATTACAATGGGGGTAAAAAAGGAAGAAAACCAAAAGAGACAAAAAGGAGTGAAAACGTCAAAAAGCAGGATGGTGAATAGTGGCTACAGGATGAACAGTGGCAAGCAGGAAGCAAATTTCGCAGGATGTGAAATTTCGCAACCTGCGAAATTATGCAGGTTGCGAAATTTTCGCAACCCTACAAAATTTTTGCGATGCTCCAATTTCTTGGCATTTTCTGCTCTTCTTTCCTTCTGGTCTCTGATTTGCAATGCTGAGTTTGACTCGAATTCTTCGTGCTTGGATCGACTCAACAATTTTAACATAAATAGCTTGTAAAAACTGAAAAATTTGCCACAAAATGCGATCAATAGCATAGCCGGGACCTTAATGCCAATTAAGTTAATTATAGTCAGATTAGTACACAAAAAGTACTCAAAACCTGCAATAAACATGGTTCAAAATAGCACTTTTTGAGCAATAATAAAAAAGTCAACAAGAATGGTCAAGAATCTGTGAGGGCCGAGAAAATTCGTGAGTTCCTATGAAATTTCTCGGGCAAGGGTTTGCTTTTTTTTTTTTTTTTATCCGCTTGCTTATGCCCCGCTTCGCCTTTCGTTCTACAGTCTGCTCCAATTGATTTCTTCATGCTCGAGCTGCATCCTTATCTTCAATATAAATAGCCTGTGAAAACTACAAAAACAACTATAAAATTGATCAAAAGCATTGCTAGGTACTTAATGTGCCAACTGGATCAATTTGGCTGATTAGTACGCAAAAAGTGCTCAAAACCCGGAGTGTTAAGAGTAGGGAACAACAGTATTTAGGTAGTAATCACTTAACCACAATAGAAGCAAGTCTCTTTGGCTTTTTTCTCATATAATTTTCACTCAACTGTTTTGAGCAACTCGATAAGCACATGTATGGTGGACATGATGTTGTTCATCCCATAGTCAAGCACCAATTACTCAAAACTATCAGATAGATTCGCCAAAATCATGTCCATCCAATAACCCAACTGATCCACAATCTCTAGGCATTCATACATCTTTAGTGCATGCTACATGGGGTTGTCCCCTCCTCCATCTTGGAATGAAAAAGTAGTTTAGAGAAATTAAACCTTTTAGTTCTCGCCTGCTCATTAGAAAATTCCCTTCGATGGCGCACTATAAAATATACATCCATAGCCTTATAGTGCTTTTGAAGCTTAGGTGACATGGAGGTGAGGATAAACAATCCTACCCTTGCACTATTGATCCGTTTGTGCCAAGCAGATGTTCGGAATCAACAAAATTTATATCCTAGGATTCCTACTACTGACATAGCAAAGCTACTGCAGTTGATTAGTGCCTAAAAAGTTATATTTTGAACCCTATTTATTATAGGTTTTGAGTGCTTTTGAAATAATCATTCTACCAACCCGACACGGTAATAGTATCCCTATCAGATTTCCGGACGTGATTCCGGTCGTTTTTTATAGTTTTTTGCAGAATTAGAAGCCAACCGCTGCGTCAACTAATCATAACAAAGTCGGGTTGATTTCCATCAATTTCATATGATTTTCTATCAATTTCAGCAAGTCGGGAATGAAGAATATCAAAGCAAGAAGAAATGGAATAGTGTAGCGTGAATAGAGTGCAGGAGCAATGGAACAAGAGCTAACAAAGGATGAATGTGATGGTGCACCCGCTTACATATCGAGGTTCGCTACAGCGAAATTTCGCTATGTAGCAAAATTTTCTGCTTGTAGCGAAAATTTCAGCTCTTCAAACGACCCCATTTTTTGTTTTTCTCCTTTCTACCCTTGTTTTAATCACTTATGTTTGGATTGTATGGTATTTCACTCTTGGTTTGCAAGGCTATATAAGCCATTGTAATACACTGTTGAATCTAAGTTTTATTTTATTGACGTAAGAAATACGGGTCCCTCGTTTTTGGCCCTATATTCTCTTTTCTCTCTCATCTTTCTTCTCCGCTACCGCCAAATACCTTTAGATGACAACTCAAAGGATGTTTCAAGGTCTCCTATCTCAAGAAGAGGGTTGCTAGCTTAAAGTAAGGTTTAATTTTGTTCCCCCCGTTTTCACGTATGTGTTTTGACATTTTGGTTCCCAAATTTGCAACTCTAGGTTTAAAGCTCTTTGAAGTACTTTCTTTGGTCAATAATTGGCAAGCTTTTAGGGTTCAATGTATTCTTAGCTTTAGATACACTGATATCCATTAGTTGCTATTTACGAGCCACTGGAAGTAGGTTAAGGGGTTATATCTTCACTGTAGATGCTTCCTCATTGATTAATACTTGGTAATATTTTAGGGTTCAGTGGATGCTTATTATTAGATCCACTGAGATTCATTAGTAGCCCTTTACGAATCATTGTAGGATGGGTCAAGGTGATAGATTTTCACTGTAAGAACCATAATGCTAACAATGCTTTCTATCAAAAGAAGATAGGGGTTTAGTTTTTAAAGTTAAATGAAGATCCAGTTCAGGAATTGACTATAGGTCATCCTCCCCAACACGAGGAAATGAACCTAGGGACTCCTCTTTTTGTAAACCCTATCAACCTTGTTCTAGCAGCCCAATACTTCCTGCTGATTTCTTTTACACTTTATTTTAGTTTATTTCGTTTTTATTTTCAATTTCCACAACATCAACTCCACACACTTTTTAACACCAACTCCTAAAATCCTAAACAAATTCACCATTTTGAGCATACTGTAAATCATTTGCAAGAAGAAACCCATCCCCCGTGTTCGACTTTCTAGAGCCGCTATATCAAGCAAAGAGTTACGCCTAATGACAAGAGGGAGGAATTTTTAGGTTTGAGAGAATATTTGGCTGACCTAAAGACTCCCTACCGGTGGGTACCGAATCAAAAGAGGTATAGTGACTATAGGGTTTAACACGGGATGGGTTTTCGTGAGAGAAGAGTTACAAAGGCATTGAAAATGGTGTTTCTCTGGATTTCTAAGGTTTGTTGTGCTGTTGGTGGAATGATTGAAAACTCGGAAATAAACTTGAAGTAAAAGTTTCTGAGAATTCTCAAGTCTCGCCACTGGGCTTATGGTTCTAAGTTAACCGACATGTCCCTGCCTTTTCCTCGCTGGGGGAGCACAAGCTCAGCATAGCCATTTCTTGAACCTGATCTTCATTTAGCTTTAAAACCTAAACCTCTAAAAGTTTTCCCTCTCAAAGATTGCATTTGATTGGGCATAAATATCCCTAACGGTGAGAACATATTTCAAAAACCTACCCTACAGTAACTAATAGGAGACAACTAACTGAGCATCAGTGGATCTAGTGAAAGTATCTACTGAACCCAAAAAGTTTGCCAAATACACATTAGGGAGAGCATGCTTAAGAGATTTTAAGCTAAGGTGAGAAGCAGGAGCACAAACACCCAAAACTGCATACATGAAAAGCATGAGAACATGAAGCTAAGCCCAAAACCAACACCTAGTGGCCTTCCCCTTCAAGGATCAAGGGGTTTTAGCCGAGCATCCCTTGATTTGTCATCATCAAGGGGTGTTTGGCTAGTGAGAAAATGCAAGAAAGTGAAGGAGAGGGAGAGAAAATCACCAACCAGCAGAGGAAGCTTCGTGCCAAAATTTTCTGATTGATTGATGGACTGAATGTTGATTTGATTACAAACAAGACTGAGCTTATATAGGTGCTCAGTATAAGGAAATTACAAAAGTGTGCTAATGAACCAAAATTACATGAAGGGCAAACTTATATAAAACCACAAAAAGGGGGGTCAAAAAGCAGTCAACACAAGTGAGCAATGTTGCGAAATTTCGCAACCTGCGAAAATTCATAGGTTGCGAAAATTTCGCACTGCAAAATTTCCACTGATCTCTTATTCTCTTCAGTATTTTTGGTCCTGGTTTCCTCTGGTTCGATCATGAATCTTCGAATTCAGCTCGGGTTCATCGTGTTTGAATCGAATTGAAGATAATGAGGTATTTGTCCTGCAAAACTACAATAGAGCTACAAAATATGATCAGTAGCAAAGCCAGGGACCTCAATGCATCAATTAGGTTATTTAAGTTGATTAGTACACAAAAAGTGCCTAAAACCTGCATTATACAGGGCTCAAAATAGCACTATTTGGGTACTAATCAACTATCAACTAAGTGCTTCTGATATGCCTTCTGAACTCTTTCAAATGCATCAGCAACTGGGGATTGAGGGAGTGGCTCAACAAGGACATAGGCTATTCTTTCCCTTTGGAGAACTATTCTCATATCTTTAGCCAGTCCAAAAAGTTGGGCAATTCAATTTGTTAGCATCCATTATTGATCGCAAGTTCATGTTTATCTTCATGGTTTGATTCTAATAACCCAGACGTAAAAGAGATCATGTTAGATTGTACTTTTAAGTGCATTATTATTACAACTTGATTATTACACATTATGGCTCCCAATAGTTTATTACGAGTCAATAGCCCTCACTAGTGATCTGGGAAAACCTTTATGGAAGTTTTCCTAGTGGGTCAATATCCAATATCACCAAGAATGACCTTGGTTCAATAGGTAAGTATCTTGTCCATACCAATTGCATTTCCATGCAACTATCGAATCTAGTGCTATCAACTATTGATTTGTGTGCTATCATTGGGTTATAAACTCAAGATGCGTGTACATCTTATTCCCAATTGTCTCTATTCAACATTAACCTTGGGTTTTCCCAACAAGCTAATGAGTCTAGTCAAGGCCAACCCACTAATAAGGATAACTCATTTCCATGGATAGAACATGTCCTTATAGAGAGGGCTCGGGTTTACCCAACAACCCCAATTCCAGAAGAACTTAGGTTCACACCATATTAGTGGAAGACGTTAGCCTTAATATAAATTATTGAGGGGATTCTTTAAATTAGTCTCATAATCGTGTTAGCATGCTTTTTATATATATATATATATATATCCATTCGTCTCATGAAAATATAAAGATGGTTACTCTAACTATATGGCATGATTATGGACATTCTACAATCAATTCCATGAGCCAAAATGGAATTGACTAGGTCAAACCTAGGGACATGCATGATTATTACAACCCATGAAAATAAATCAAAATTTACATTTCAAGGTCTTCTTTCTTGGATCCTCCTCCATCCTTCTTTCTCCTTTATATCTCCACCAACTAATTCTAATCCTATGTGATCTAGTTACATACATTCAAAAAAAGAATCTAAAGCTACATTTGAAGGGGATTTAGATGACAAGAGAAATATATAGAGAAAATAGAGAGAGGCAGGGACATGTATGCCCTATTTACTCAAAAGAAATAATTATATAATGCAATATGCCCAATCACCATTGGGCAAAGTCCATAATCATCCATCATGACAACATTCACCCTTAAACTTACATTCTCTAATGCAACTCATTGAAAGTTAAAGATAATGGCATCTCAAGATTCCAATTTAACAAATGAAGTTCTCAACACTTCATCCTAAAAACTGATTCAACTCATGAACCTTAACCGATTAAACTCATGAATCAAAATATCCAAAAGAGATGTTTTATTCAAAATCTCTTGTAGGAAATTTCAATACGGTTTTTCAACCATTGACCATTTAAAAATGTGATTCAAGAAATTTTAAGGCTGAACAATTCAACCTCAGTTTTCATATTTCACACTTAGCCTAGAACAGAGAAGTGTGCTCTAAAATACATAAACCTGGAAAAAGAAAAATGACCAAAAAAACAAACTACAGGTGTTCACGTCTCGACGTGAAGACCTCACATTGCGACATGAGCGTTGGAAGATGAAGAACATTATTGTCCATGTCGCGACGTAGACCTGCACTTTGCAATGTGATCATTGTGTATCAAACACTACCTTATGATCAAGTGCAACGTCGTGATGTGGGGAACCTATGTCGCAACAGTGTCTGCTTCTATGCCACCACGTCGTGACGTGAAGAGCGCACGTCGTGATGTTGCCTACGGTTCATCACGACAACTCATATGAAAAATCCTAACTTTGAGTGTTTAAATCTCATTCGAAACATTTTTTTTACATAATAACCACCATTGATCATATTACATGAAGGAAAAACATAGGATGAAACTTTTGAAGATTTGAAACTGATTTTCAAAGCTTTTGAAAACCATGGGAGCCTAAATCTAAAACTCTCAACATAGATCCAATTTGGTGAAACTAAGTGAGCTCTGATACAAATCAAGGGATTCCACAGCACTAAGAGCATTGCAGCATAGGGGATTTAAAAAAAAATGGAATCCCACCATTTGGACCAACTTAGCGCATCAAAAGGGATCAAGAGCCAAAAACCAAGAGTTCAAAGCATCATATACCTTTGTAGATCTACTCTTGGAAGATGTTTTCAACTTGACCATAAACGAACCAAGTCTTAGGTTTGTCTTTAATGGTATCCACATGAAGACAAGGCCCGAGAACCTCCAAGGAAATAGAGTTGAAAGAAAGCTCGGTGCTAGCCGAGGTTGGTCTCAATAAAGGAGGACGAAGAATGGATTTGATGCTCTCAAATCACTCTTCTTCTTGGTTGTTCTTCTCAAGAACAAGAGAGAACTCACAAGAACAACTCTATTGATTTGGAGACTAGGGTTTTCTACTTCACACTTAGGGTTAGAGTTTCTCCCATATCATCATATTTATAGGAGAAACCTACCTTATAAAAAGACCAAAAGACCCTCATTCAAGAAGGAATATGTTATGTTCATCTCCATGTATGGTAGCATGCTCCCTCATGGGTCTTAAGTCCATGAGCGAGCTTTTGTCTTGCCCATCCTCTAAATGAGTCCTTTAAGTGCAAGGATTCCACTAATATGGAGTGGTCTAATCTCCAAAGCTAAGTCCCTCATGATTGGATCATATCGAAGTACGTTTTATATAAAATCTTCATCTTCTAAGTGTGTGACCCACTAGCTTCCTGGTTATGTTGGCCACTTAATTCAACTATTGAATTAAGCAAGTCATGAGCGGCGTCTAACAACATAATTGCACATGATAGGAATCTTATTATCATGATCCCATCATGATTTCCTTCATGCTATGTGACGTATCATGGACTTCATTAATTCGATTAAAGATCTAAATCAATTCAATGTATGAATATCAAATTAATTAAATGCCTTTAATAGTAACAACAGACGTACAATAAGTGCTAAGGGAAGTTTCCTTTAGAGCATTTCTCTAACAAATACGTGATGCTTGAAGATGACACTGATGAGTGCCTAAAACACTCATATTATACCTGTGTCGTTCTTACGTTTTCGAGTTTATTTTATATTTAAATACGTAGTTTTTTGTGGCTGGATACCTGATTTAGTGATTGGTGTGTATGCAGGTGCATTGGTCAAAAGAATGACTTTGGGCTCAAATTTGGAGCGGCGGAGCGGTGCATAAGGATGGCTGGAACGTCGCGACGTCCCAACGTCGCGACGTTGAGTCAACATATAAAGAAGTCAACAAGCGGCAATGTCGCGACGCTCCAACGTCGTGACGTCCTAACGTCGCGACGTTAGCGCGAGTTCTTCTCTCAATCATTAAAAGGCAAATGGGAACGGAATTCGAGGGGATCGGAGATCGAGAATCGTACAAACCAGGGCGCGAAAATCAGAGCAGAGGACATCGATCTGGGAGAAGAGCCCGTGATTTGTATTCTTCTTTGTTTTGGATATTAGAACTGATGTTTTATATATCGCTTATTGACATTTTCTTATTCATTATGTTCTAGATCTATACCTAGGGTATTGTTGAACCCTGTCACGTTTAAATGAATTAAAGTTGATTAATTTATATTATTCATTGATTTATGATTCATTATCATCTGCTTTACATCTGCAGATCAATTACATGGTAATGTTTGCCCAACATTAGTATATTTCATGCTAGAATTCGAGGTCGAGAGATGAGGATACCTAGGGATATAAGTAGAAGCGACCTTTGGTTGATTCGGTAAATAGAGATATTCCGGATCCGAGAAGGTGGCAATTAAGAGTTAGAGCAGTTAAGCATTTCGAATCCCAGGGTTGGGGTAGAGATACTGACTCTATTAATGAATGGCGAATGACACCTCGAGAGGGTATCTCGTAAGCGAATCACCTTGCCATTAATAAATCATAAATATTGAACAATATCATCTTTAAGAAATAATCCATCGAAAGTGGCAGGGGGAGACATAACCCTAGTCCCATTAAATAGTAATTCATTCAATTCAGTAGTTTAGTTTACATTCAGATACAAGTACCCTTTCACACATTACACATATCCAGATAATATTTGAAATGCAATCTCGTAGTCATTTTGTATCCACGTGGTCGTCTCCGTTACCATTCGTACACTATATTACTTGGGGCGACGCGTGCACTTGTGCACATAGGCGTACATTTTACACACCACGTTTTAAGCCTGTCAAGTTTTTGGCGCCGTTGTCGGGGATAGGTTTAGAGTGATATAGAGAATAAAGTAATTAGATATTACTCTGGAATTTTTTAATTGTATTTGTTATTACAAGTGCTGGTAATTTGGTTTTGTTGTTTCGTGTGTGATTGCAGTTTAGATTTCAGTGAGTACATGCGACGTCGAGATCAGGTTGATAACGCTCTGTTTGATCTGAGCGAAAGAACTTTACATATCTGCTGAGACGAGAGCGGAACATGACCGAAATCTAGCGATCATGGAAAGCGATGAAGAGCGGGAATCTTGGCATTGGCGAGCAGTACGAGAGAGGCGAAATGGGAATAAGGGAAGAATCAAGCGCGAGTAGTTTATATAGCGGATGATCCATATATGTTGTTAGAGTTTGCACTCCCTTTACGAGTCGTTGACGGCTATCGGACAAACCGCGGGTGATGAAACAACTTGAACTGAAGTAAGTAACATTCACGGATGCTTGGAACATCTTGTTTAAATGGACTACCCCATGAGAACCCGAATATGCATTTGACCAACTTCCTTGAAGTTTGCGATCACGATCAAAGTACAATGGGGTTCTTGAAGAAGCTCTCGGGTTGCGATTGTTTACTTGTCACTGGGTGATAGGAGCGAGCATTGGCTAACCGTCGACCGTCAGATTCCATTACTTTGTGGAACTGATTTAGTCGCGAAATTCCTGACGAGTTTTCCACCCTCGAAAGTGCTGCTTGTGCAAGAGATCAGCATATGTTTGGACAACTGGAGGAGAACTTGGCGGGGGCGTGGATAGATTCCGCGACTATTAGGAAAATGCCACTTTCCCATAGCGACGGATGGATGCAGGTCCACACTTTTTATAATGGTCTGAGGAATACGACTAGAACAGTGATTGATGCCTCGGCAGAGGCACTAATGAAGAAACCACTAACGAGCTTATGAAATCCTAGAATCTTTATGACCAATACAAATTAGTGGCCTAGAGAAAAGGCTACACCAGTAAAAGCAGTAGGTGGCACAGATAATGAGGTTCTCAACAATCTAGTTAATCATGTGGCACAGATGACTAAACAATTAAATAGGCAAGCAGGAAAGCGGTGCCATCTGGAGACCCGGCCCATGGGAGTTGTGAATTACGTGGAGAGACTGGCCGCAATGCCTGGGAGATGTCGGTCGAAACAAAATGTGAGAGCGAGGCCCGATGCGTGTCAAGGTTCAATCAGAGTCAATCACAGCAGCAAGGACAGTATGGGGGAAACAATTATCAGAATCAAAATCAAGGCCAAGGGTGGCGTAATAATCATAATCGAGCGGTCGAACAATCGAGGTATGGATGGAGGGAATAATCGAACAATATGCCATCAAGCTAGGAGTTAAGTGAACCTCCTCATGAGAAAAAGGTGGACTTAGAACAAGGCCTTGCACAAATGCTGACCTCCCACTCTGCTTTCATGGAGTGAGACCAAGTATGCAGCGCGACAACCGATTGAACGATCAAGCGGCACTGACTAAGAGATTTGGAATCTGAATGGGTGTGTGACCTATTGACGAGAAAGGCGGTAGGTTCATTGCGAGCAATTCGAAGTCAACCCAGAAGAGATGGAATGAACACGTTAAAGCAGTCATGCGAAGTGGTAAGAGGTGGAAACGAGGCGCGGCCCGGTTGTCGAGTAGAGGCTGAGAAGGGCATCGGCCCGATCGAATGATCATGCGGAGAAGGAGCGACCTCGGGAGAAGCGGTCGGTGAGAGCACTGCGGTAAGGACAACCCACCAATTCCATATCCACAGCGCCTAAGAAGCATAAAGGCTGGATAAGCGAGTTTACCAAATTCATGGAAGTGTTTAAAAGTTACACATCAATATCCCATATGCTGATGCTCAGACCGGATGCCGGTATGTGAAATTTACGAAAGACATTACGTACCGAAGAGAAGATTGGCTGATTTGGCTTGATTAACTTAAGCGGGAATGTAGTGCCATACTTGGAGGAAGGCTGCTTAAAGAAGCTTAAAGACCCGAGCGAGTTTCACTATTCCATGCACCGTTAAGACTGCCATCTTTGAAAGTTTTTGTGATTTAGGTGCGGCATTAATCATGCCCTTATCCATTTTAAGCGTTTGGGGATTAAATTGAGGCCCTTGACTCTGATCACTTCAGGTAGCGATCTTTTTGAAGCATCAGAGAGGGTAATGAAGATGTCTTAGTAAAGGTTGACAATTTTATCTATCACGCCCCAGATCGGTCAGGCAGGTTCGAGTGCGAAGTAATATATTAGGACTCCTTATTATTATTATTTTTATTTTTTATTTTTGGTGAACATGTCGGTGGTATACAAACAATTTTTGTAACCTGACAATCATTCTGATTACAAATGAACTACTGCCCAGGAATTGGTATCCATTAAGAATTTATACACATATACTAAGTCCCATTCTCTTATACAAATACACATACATACACATATCTAATACAACAACATCAGAGATGTGGAGCAGTCTTGGTGAGCACGTCTCTAGATGGCCGTGCAGTAGTGTGGAATGTCTGTCCTCCTTGTATCTCCTCTGCCCAGTACCTACACGGATTGAACACCCGTGCTAAGCTTTACGCTTAGTGGGAACATATAGACAGTAACGACCAATAACAATAATCGCCGTCACTATCTTTTTACTTTTACTTTTCCTTATGCAATTGAAGAAGCCTATTGTTATGTGACTTCTAACTCATATATATACGTAACAGATTTTATCCTTTTTAGATTCCATATCATTTTCACGGTCGTATCACATCCATGTGTCATGTCTTTTACAAGTTTCAATTCATATCTTCCATGTATGGCGTAATCGGATCATATTCAAAACAACTTATACATCTATAGTGGAAAATCGGAACATATCAAAGTCATATCAATTTCATACAGGGTCAAATCAAACTAATACCAATACATATTAGACTCTTTATCACTATCACGGCCGAAGCCATTAATCAACTCCCTTTAGCAATTACGTTTCATGATCTGGGATGCGTTTAAAACATTTTGTTTCTTATATTAAATTTTCATTTTCAAAAGTATCGTGACGAATCCCGACTGACCGGTTGGGGATCTAATTTAGACTCGGTTTACTCAGGCATTTTCAATCAAAACATTTGTTTTGTTTTGTGTTTTATTTTCAAAGTGTGTGACCCAGATGACTTGACCCGATTGGGCGGATCAATTTGAACCGGTTTACTCAGACATTTCAATTATCTTCCAAAACATTTGTTTATGTTATTCCATTTTAAACTTTTTAATTACCCGGCTTATTTTGAGCGATCATAACCCTTACAAATTCAAAAGACCCATAACATTCACTTAATAACGGCATTTGCAAATAATACCTTTTATCCATAAACTCATGCTACTCATTTCGCATGCTTCATTTACACATCATTTATCATATCACAACATGCATTTTTTCAATGCAATAATTCAATTCACAATTCAATTTATGAGATTTAGCATTTCACATAAAACCCATTTACACTCGTCAATGTTGGTTATATCACTTTGACTATTCAATTCACATTTTTGACGAATTCAGTTTAATGAATCCCGCCCCTTTTTATCATTTGGTAATGTGTCTACACATTTTACAATTCGGTCTCCCATCATGGCCAGTCTTTGTTTGGTGCATCGAGCACGGTATGACTTATTCGGTTCTCCCCATCATGAGACATAGTTTGGTGCATCGACCGTGGTATCAATTGACCGGTTCTCCCGTCATGGCCGGATAATAGTTTGGTGCATCGACGCGTGGTATCACTTGACCGGTTCTCCGTCGCTTGGATGTCGTTTGGTGCATCGGAGCAGGTGGTATCAATTATTCCGGTTCTCCCATCGCCAGCGGATGCCGTTTGGTGCATCCCGGAAACCGTGGTATCAATTATTCGGTTCTCCCATCGCAGCGGATGTCGTTTGGTGCATCGAGCCGCATTGGTATCACTTATTGGTCTCCCGTCATGCGGATGCGTTTGGTGCACCGACTGGCGTGGTATCAATTAAATGTCATACGCCATCGCAGCGGATCCAGGTTAGTGAATCCGCCAAGTGGGACATTTTCAATGCCATACGCCATCATGGCGGATGGCGATTGATTGCATCCGCCAAGTGGGACATTGGATAATTTAGGGGTGCCTTCGTGGCGGATGCCGTTCCAGTGCATCGAGGCGGTTCATTCTTCATATCATTCAATTCACATTCTGGCCCAGTTCCGTTTAATGAATCCGTCTTTATTATTATTCACGTTCATTCGGAGTTTCGAATATCACATTTCGATTTCATATTCACTCGTATTCACATTTATGGCCAGTTCCGCGTTTGATGAATCCGTCCTTATTATCATTCACATTCATTCCCGGTTTCAAATATCACATTTGATTCCATATTCACTTTCGTATTATCTTTCAAAGATATACTCAATCATACTCATTCATGCTTGATCATTTTATATATACTCATTCACTTATGCTCATTCACGTATACTCATTCCTACTGCTTATTCCATGTACTCTTCATGTATCTGTTCATGTATACTTACTTATTCATGGTCATTTACGTATACTTATTCCATTATACTCATTCATGCACTCATTCACTATTCATTCATGTATACTCATTCATAAATTCATTTACGTATACTTATTCACGTATACTCATTCATACTGCTCATTCACATATTCATTCATGTATACTCATTCATAAATTCATTTCATTATACTTATTCCATGCTACTCATTCATACACTCATTCACATATGCATTCATGCCTGCTCATTCATACCTCATTCATATTCATTCATGTATACTCATTCATATACTCATTCATAAATTCATTTACGTATACTCATTCCATTATACTCCTATAATTTGTTATCATTTTCTGGTTATATGTGATAATAATCATATATCACTTAACCACATTATGTGTTCATGACATATTGCCTCTCATGTTCACAATCATGTTTCAATTCGTTTTCATTTTCATTTTCCATAATCATTTTCATGTTTGATGAACTTTGGCAACTCTTACATTTTCATTTCTACATTTTCTGTTTCATGCCTATTACATATGGCACTTCATATTCTTGAAGTATGATGTATGTGGAATCACACCTCATTCATATATTCTTATTCTATATGAATCTACTTTATAGGAACTGGAATCAATCCAATCGGATCATCCAAACTAAAGTTATGGCATTTTCATGACAAACTAGTCGGTTTACCCGGATTACACTAGAACAGTTCGTATTACTAATTTTTCAGGGATCTTAACTTCATGTTTGACTCTAGGTCATTGTACTCTTTTAACTTCATGTTCGTATTACGGTCGAACAGAAACTCAAGTTACGTCGAAACAACCGGGACTACTCGTGTTCAAAGCTGGAACCGAATTTGGACCACACATAGCCTTTGAGTGAATTTTTAGGCACTTAGGATCATAATTTGTCAATACCCATTGTTTAAGTTTAGTTCTCCTGAAGTCTATTTCGTAGCCACTTGAATACTTTCAAATCGGATAAGAAATGAGCAAGTTATGGCAAAAATCATTGGTGAAATTAAGGAAAGCGAAACGGGTGTCTAGGAGTACACCCTAAAGTGTGCCCGGTACACTTTGGCAAAACGACCAGAACACAAAGTGTGCGGTACACCTTCAAAGTGTGGTACACATCTTGAAATGCCCGGAATGTCTCTTTTCTCCTTTTTCCATATTTTGATACTGATTCAATTCCATACTTCATATACACCTCAAAACCATTTCATAATCATTTTGTAACCTCTTTTCTATTCAATTCCTCTTCCGATACTTATCTTTACTTCAAAAATCTACCATGAATTACTCTCCAATAACTCTAATATGGGTTATAACTAGGGCTGGTAACGAGCCAAGCTACTCGGGCTCGGCTCGAAAAAAATCATTTCGGAGGCTCGGCTAAGTAAGCTGTGAGCAGGCGGGCCTTGGTAGAACCGATAAACCGGGCTAGGCTTGCGCTTCGGCTCGGGCTCGATCGAAAAAAAGCTCGGCTCGGGCGCGGACTCATCGATCTGGCTGGGCGAGGCTTCGCCTATGGTCTCCGTGACGAGTCTAGTGTCTTCATAGGTGCGATCCCGACTCAGGCGCGTCGGAGTGAAATGCTCAGGTCATGTGTCCTGGATATCGATGTAATGGATCCTCAAGCCCTAGATTCAGCCGACATGGATGGCAAATGCGTGAATCCTCACGAAGCCAGCGCATCTAGGCGTGGGTATGGGTAAAGGAATCAAGGGTGATCATGGGGTGGGGTTTCATAGAGGAAGCGAGTCGACATACGTATTTGCCCGGAAGCGGATAATTATGCTTGAGTGCCACCGTCAATTTGTTGGGTATGAAAATTTGGGCGACCGGTTCGACGGGGTGGGCGGTCTGCAGATCTCGGTCCGGTAGTGGTGAAGCTATGGGTCTTGAAATTAATCATGCGCATCTTGGTACTCAGGAGGGTGGTGGCCAACTTAACCATGTGCAGCAGTATATTGCCAAATAGTTTCTGTTGTTACTAATGAGTTTGCTTGGTAGATCTTGTTGATATATTATTTCTTTATTTAGATAATTGATTAAAATCAATCATGTTTCTTATTCAATGATTTTAGGTATCTTATTTCTTCACTCTGCAATTTCTACTTGTTTTAATTCTATTTCATAATTTTTCAGTTGCAAGTTGTTTCAGCAGTGGAATTCTGCATAATCCAGAAAGGGAAACAAATGTTGAAGGAGGTGGCTTTAACAACTTTAGCATCAATTGCTAAATCAACTAAAGTTAAAACAAATCTCATAGAAAATTATTTCCTTAATTGATGTATTTGTTATCAGATTGATTACAAAAAGTTAAAAAGTATATGGAGTGAGCTTGAGGATTGATTACAATACAAACTTGTATAGGCTCGGGATTGGGCTTGAGCTCGAGGTTAAGCTCGAGCTCGTTCATATGGAAAACGAGCCTAATGAGCTCAAGCCAAGCTTTTTTTTTTAAAATCAAGCCAAGCTTGAGCCTGATTTTAAACTCGTTCAAAAGCTCGGCTAGGGCGAGCTCACTCATAAATTAACAAGCCTAGCTCAGGAAATGTTCAAAGCTCGGCTCGGCTCGGCTCGTTACCGGCCCCAGTTATAGCCACATCTGAGCCAAATCTGAAAGTTTGTTAGGGTTTGTTCTAGCTTAAACTCTTTTACCTTGCGATTAATCAATGAATCCAACCTCCAAGGGAGGATTCCATGTTTTTTAATTTTACATTTGGGGTTTACCCACCTTACTCCCATTAATCCATTGGGTTAGGATGAAATCTATCAAACCTAGAAAGAAATCAATTACCAACGAGAAACTCATGTTGGGATGAACTTTATCAAACCACTAGGTTTGAAATGAATAACAGAGACAAAACAAAGGATCCATACAAAAATCCAAGTCCATACTCAAAGTTAGTAGTTCCATACCTTGGCGATTCCTCCTTCCTCTTCTCTTCTTCCTCTTCCTCTCTTCTCTTCTTCTCTCTTTCCTCTCTTCTCAGTTTTGCTCCCCTTCCCCCAAAATGAGACCAATTTTTGGTCTTTAAATCATCGTTTATTAAGGCCATGTTTGGCCCTCCCAAAACCCATTTTGGGTTAAGTTTACTTTGCAACAGTCCTTCAACTCTTGACTATTTGGCTTTCAATTTCCTTTTATTGTATTTGGCCTCTAATGCTTCTAGGAAATTATAGCAATTCCTATTATTTCTTCTTTGGCCTTTTGGACAAATTACAATTGTGTCCCCTTAAGTTTTGTAACTTTTGGTCTCTTGTTTCCATGTTTAGTATTTGCTCACGAAACATTCAAGTCCCACTTACAAAATACCAACATCGCCAGCGACTAGGGTATATTTTGGGGTGTTACAATTCTCCCCTCCTTATAGAATTTTGTCGAAATTCATACTCTGTCATTCGTATGTTCTATATTAGAGATCCTTTCCTTTCATGTCTTTCATTGATGACATTTCTTATATTTCTTTTCATTTTGCTCAATTTGGGCGTGACTCTCACTTCTAAATGATTCTATGGATTAGAAAATTTGACCAACCTTGTTCCTTAGGGTTAACCCTTTCAATGCTTATTTGGATTCGGAAGGCGATCCCATCTATAAATACGAGGACATCCATCAAGGAACCAACACTTTTCTTACATGTCACGCATTTCTATATTTTTCTACCTTAAACTCTATCTAGAATTGCTAAACAGGCTTTTCGAAACGCCTAAACCTAGGCTCACGATACCACTAAGCTTGTCACGCCCGATCCGATCAGGCCGTTAGTGAATCGAACCCCGGTTCGGGGTGCGAAATATATAATGGGACTCCTTAATTTTTTTTTTAATTTTTTTGGTAAGACATATCGGTGGTATACAAACAATTTTGTAATAACCAACAATCATTTATTCATTCTGGAACTACCCACTGAGTGGTATCCATTAAATTTATACACATATACTAAGTCCCATTCTCTTATCTGAATACACATACATACATATATGGCCACATTATCGAGTCCTTTGGAGCAGTCTTTGGTGGCTTTGTCTCTGAGATGGCCGTCTGACTGGTGTGGAATGTCCCTCTTTATCTCCTCTTACGGTACCTACACGGATTGAATACCTGGGTATAAGCACCAAGCAGTGGGAACATATAAACGATAACGACGATAACAATGTCGCCGTCACTATCTTTTTTACTTTTACTTTTCATATGCAATTGTGAAGTCTATTGTTATGTGACTTCTAACTCATATCATATTATACATGTAGATTTTATCCTTTTAGATTCCATATCATTTTCTCGGTCATTATCACATCCATGTGTCATGTCTTTAAGGATTCAATTCATATCTTCTACATGTATGGCATGTCGGATCATGTAAAAACAACTTATACATCTCTGATGGAAAAATCGGAACATATCAAAGTCATATCAATTTCATACAGGGTCAAATCAAACTAATACCAATACATATTAGACTCTTTATCACTATCACGGCCGAAGCCATTAATCAACTCCCTTTAGCAATTACGTTTCATGATTTGGGATGCCCGTTTAAAACATTTTGTTTCGTTATATTAAATTTTCATTTTCAAAAGTGTTGCGACCCGAATCCCCGACTTGACCCGGTTGGCGGATCCAAGCTGGAGCTCGGTTTACTCCGACATTTTCAATCAAAACATTTTGTTTCGTTTTATTAAATTTTTATTTTCAAAATTAACCGTGACCCGAATCCTGACTCCCGGCCCGATTGGCGGATCAATTTTGGAGCATTCAGAGCATTTTCGGTTATCTTCCCAGAAACATTTTGTTTATGTTATTCCATTTTAAACTTTTAATTACGAAAACACTTATTTTAGACAATCCTATAACCACTTACAAATTCAAAGACCCATAACATTCACACTTAATAACATGCATTTACAAAATAATGCCTTTTATCCACATAAACTCATGCTATTCATTTTAGCATGCTTCATTTACACATCATTTATCATATCACAACATGCATTTTCAATGCAATAATTCAATTCATAATTCAATTTATGAGATTTAAGCATTCACATAAAAATCCCATTTACACTCGTCAATGTTGGTTATATCACTTTGACAATTCAATTCACATTTTTGACGAATTTCGTTTAATGAATCCTGCCCCTTTTTATCATTTGGTAATGTGTCTACACATTTTACAATTCGGTCTCCCATCATGACGGATGTTGTTTGGTGCATCCCGACACGTGGTATCACTTATTCGGTTCTCCGTCGCGAATTGTCGTTTGGTGCATCCAACCGCGTGGTATCACTTATTCGGTTCTCCCGTCATGACGGGTGTCGTTTGGTGCATCCCGACACGTGTTATCGATTATTGGTTCACCCATCGCGACGGGCGCCGTTTGGTGCATCGGAACACGTGGCATCAATTATTCGGTTCTCCATCATAGCGGATGTCGTTTGGTGCACGCTCCGACGCGTGGTATCGCATTCGGTCTCCCATCATCTTGGGATGCCGTTTGGTGCACCCAGGCCACGTGTAGGTATCAATTAAATGTCATACGCCCGTCATGGTAGTAGCGACCCAGAGCTGACCCGACCGATTAAGCGAGTCGAAGCAAAAACAGGGACGCTCGTTTTATTTCATAAAGTCATTAATCAAATCTCTTTAGTTATCGTTTATTAAATTTTAGTTTTCAAAAGTGTGCGACCGAAACCGGAAGCTTGACGATTGGCGGATCAGCGGAGCCGGTTACTCAGGCATTTTCAATTATCTTATCAAAACATTTGGCTTGTCTTATTAATTTTAGATTTTGTAATTTCGCGGAAGCATTTCATTTTGGGCAAGCCCATAAACATTTATAATTAACAAAAGATTCATAATGTTTACATTTAACAAAAAATTCCTTTACAAAAGTAAAGATCGGAAGTTCCATGTTTTACAAAATGTCAATGTTTGAAAGAAAAATGAGTAATGCATATGACGGAGCATACTCAGTAATTCCTTCTCTATGACTCACGAGCTCCTTTCGATCTTGGGTCTTGCCGATGTCTATCACTGGTACACGCGCGTGATGAAAACAATACGCTAAGCATTTTCATGCTTAGTGGTTCTATACAGTTCTGTATTCCATTTTCGTTCATATAAATCATGCATATATCAAAATAATGCATTTATACAATATCAGTGTAATGTAAAGATACTTATACAAATACACTTTTCAATACCATCGTTTTATTATTCAGGTTTGTATTCCACATCCAACTGTAAATTACCGACATCCCGCGGCGGTCCGGTTGGTGAATTTTTGCTTTGTTTGTCATTCGAAGTAGTAATGTGGTTTCACATTGATACCGTCTCACATATGGCTATAGAATTCGATATTCCGCGACAGTTCGGTTGGTGAATCTGTCATATGCGTCGACCATTAGTAATGTGATTTCGCATTATCAATTACGGTTACCTTAATGACGAATTCAATTGGTGAATTCCGTCATGTTGGTCATTCAATAATACGTTTCAAATCAATTTACTTTTATGCAATGAATCAAACGTAGCTCGAATACGCGCATTCATGCGATATTTATCAAACATTTCAAATACTAATCATTCGAATCAATATATATGCATATGTCGCGAATAGAGAACAATATGAAAATAAGGAACGAATAAGAGCAAGCTAGAATAGAGAGCGGGTATCGAACAGACCAATTATCATTCGTTTCTTTCGATGTCAATCCTAGGCGAGTTGTCGTCTTCGCGCGCTAGTCAAATACAATTCATTCCTCTTAGTGATTATGCAAATAATCGTACTAAGCAGTCGCTTTGCCTCGGTGGCTCATTAAGTCGCTTTTGACTTAGACTCATTCTTATTCCTCTAGGTCCTGCTTTACTTAGGAATTGGAATCATTCAATCGGATTATCGAACTAAAAAGTTATGGCATTTTCATGCCAGTAGTCGGTTCTGGATTAAACCCAGAATAGAGTTTGTATTACTAGGCCACTGCAGGGTCTTAACTCTCCATGTGACTCTAGGTCTTTGTACTTTCGTTTAAAAATTTAAGGTCTTTAAGGTTATTCAACTGGAATCACCCAATTCGGAGCACCGAAACTCAAGTTACGCCCGAAACAACCCGGACTACTCTATGTTCAAAGCTGGAACCAGAATTTGGCTTGCACATGGCCTCACTTTGAGTGAATTTTTAGGCCACTTAGGATCATAATTTTACAATTCCTTCTTTTTAAGTTTGGTTCTCCTTGAAGTCTATTTTACGTAGCCACTTGAATCACTCAAATCGGATAAGAAATGAGGAAGTTATGGTCAAAATACAAAAACTGGTCAGAATAGGAAAACCAGAACAAGTTCTACCGGTAGGACTTAACTTCTCTAGGTAGGACTTGTAAAAATGATGACGGGGAATCAAGTTCTACCGGTAGAACTTAACTCCCCTCAGTAGGACTCTCCAAAAGTGCCAGAATGTGTTTTCTCATATTTTCCATATGTTTCAACTCCAATCAACTCTATACCTCATAAATACTTCAAGACCACTTCAAATTCATCTTATGATCTCTTTTCTCAATTTATCACATTCAATCCTTCTCTTATTTCAAAGACCTATCTTGAATTTCTTCAAAAACCATTCTAATATGGGTCTTAACCATACACATACCAAATACAAATTTATTAGGGTTGTTCCTAACCCTGACCCTTTTCTTTGCAGATTAAGCAGTAAATCCAACCTCAAGGAAGGATGCATGTGTTTTCTTGTGCCATTTAGGTTTGTTAACCCTAATTCCAATACATCTTTGATTAGGATGAAATCCTAACAAACCCTAGGTTTGGGTACAACAAATAACCATTAACCAAACAAAACCAAGGATCCATACTCAAGGTTAGTAGTTCCATACCTTTTTGGAGCTTGGCTTTGCTTGCTCTTCCTCTTCTTCTTCTTCCTTCTTCTCTCCTTCTCTTCTCTCCCTCTCTCTCACACGTTTTTTTTTCTAGGGCAATTTGGAGACCAAATGCATTTTAGCTTTTGTTTTTCATTTTTAATATTTTCAACTTTTCATAAATTGCAACTAGCCCAACTCTTTAATTTGCAATTCAACTGTTTAATTCTGGCCCATCTCTACTCCCATTTTTTTGATATTTATATCCCTTGTAAAAATTTAAATTTTATCCTTGTTTTGGTGCTCAATTCCGGGTTCACTAAATTTGCTTATTTCATAATTGTCAATTAAATCACTTTTCGGAGAAAAACGAAGTTTTGCCAAATTCATACCGAATATATAATAAAGAATTATTATAAAAATTCTAGGGTATTTTGACGTTACAATTCTCCCCGTAGAAAAATTTCGTCCTCGAAATTTGCATGAATAAATGATTGTGAATCTTTGGCACCTTATGTCGTTTAACTCACTTTCAGTGGCTAACCCGGTCTTATGATTTCTCACAACACTTTGACTAACGGAATCTTCTTGTTCGTAGTTCTTTCACTTAAATGACGAAAATCTCCTCTTTGGTTCTTCTTCATATGTCAAAATCGGGTCTAAGCTCAATCGTCACAGGAGAGACTATGATGTCGGATCCGACGATACCTCAGTAGCATTGAGACATGGAAAATATTATAGATCTTTTCGGTCGGGAGTAATGCTAGTCTGTATGCTCTTGGACCCACTTTTCGATTACTTCATATGGGCTGATAAATCTAGGGCTCGACTTGCCCTTTTTCGAATCTCATCACCTTAACTGGCTGATACTTTTAAACACTTTTCACGACCTCATATCGAGATATCTTTCTCTTCATGTCGGTATATGAATTAATAAATGGTGTACTTTCAATTTCTCTCTAATCATTTTAACTTTTTCTCCAGTCTCTCGTATCAAATCGGGGCCAATCACTTTTCTTTACCATCTCCAATCTGATCTATTATGGCAGAAATTTTCTCATCATTCTTTTGTGCCTCTAGCACTTGATTCAACAAATTCGGTCTCGCTACTAATTCTGCCACTACGGTTCCATCGTCTGATAATGATAAATTGGCATTTAACGCTCGAAGCGTTTGCATTGTCTTTCTACTCAAAGCATCGGCCACTACATTGGCCTTTCGTTGATGGTAATCCACGCGGTCATAATCTTTATGTTCCATCCATCTCCGTTGTCTCAAAGTTAAACTCTCGTTTGTGAGGGCGAATACTTAAGACTCTTGTAGTCGGTGTAAATGAAACACTTTTCTCCATACAAATAATGTCTCCAAATTTTCAACGCAAAATCTGATTGCGTCAATTCTAAATCATGCGTGGGGTAGTTCTTTCATGTGGCTGGTGTCTTGGAAGCATAGGCTACCGCACACCCTCTTGCATTAGGACACATCAGGAGTCCATTTAGTGAAACATCACTATAGATCACATATTCTTTACATGGTGGTGAGTAAGCAAGACCTCGGTTAAAAGTACTTTTAACTTTCGAAACTTCCTTGACATTTTCACTCCATTCAAACTTTACATTTTTACGTTGAATCTAGTCGTGAGAGCAATCATGAGAAACCCCTTAACAAATCTTGTAGTAACCCGCTAGTCTGAAACTTCGTATACGTAACATTTCTTGGTGGCTTCCATTCGACAACCACTTCTATTTTCTTTGGATCCACTCAGATTCCTTCTTTCGATACGATGTGCCTAAGAAAGGACACTTGATCGACGAAATTCACACTTCTTTGAGTTTAGCATACAACTATTCTTTTCTTAAAATCTCGACACTACTGAAGGTGTGGGTCATGACTTTTCTCGATCTTTTGAATACAGAATGTCGTCTATGAACACTACGACAAGCGATCCACATCGGTCGGAAAGCCGCGATTCATTAAGTCCATGGCCATTTGGAGCATTAGTGAGCAAACGGCATTACGAACTCATAACCATCCGTATCGTGTTCTAAACGCCGCCTTATGCACATCGTCATCTTAATTTCAACCGATGATACCTGCATCTCAAGTCAATCTTCGAAAAGATACTTGCACCTTCAATTGGTCGAACAAATCATCAATTCCTCGTAATCTGATACTTATTCTTTACGTTCAACTTGTTCAGTTGCCTATAATCAATACATAGCCTAAGTACCATCTTTCGACAAAGCACAGAGATCCCTATGGTGATACACTTGGTCGAATAAACCCCTTTTCTAGCTGTTCTTGCAACTGCAATTTCAATTTCTTTAGCTCAAGTGGAGCCATTCTATACGGTGTAATAGATGCCGGTGTGGCACCTGGTACAACGTCGATAGCAAATTCGATCTCCCTCTGTGGAGGTAATCTTGGAAACTCTTCCGGAAACACGTCCGGAAAGTCACTAACGGTAGGAATATCGGATACACTAGGCCTTGGCTTTATCGTATCAATCACATAAGTTAGGTAGGATTCACATCCTTTCCACACCATTGTCCTAGCAGTGGCTGCGGATATCACATTAGAGAGGTGGTTTGACCTCTCACCAATGAAAATAACTCACCGCTATTCTGTCCTTAAGGTCAATTCTTTCATTCTACAACGACTATCACTTGTCGGGATGTTCAACCCATCCCCAATATCACATCAAACTCCCCCCATGATAACTCAATCAAATCTCCCAAAATTCATACTCTGTATTTTGATGGGGTAAACTTCTATACACTTTGTTCACAATAATATGCCCGAGCTGCTCACTAAGATATCATAATTTTGCTTCACTCCCAGAATTATCCTATTAAGACCCACAAGATCCGCATTAGAGTCATATTATCCTTTATATGCAAATGCAATGCATGTCATAAACAATTTCGAAATCATTTACAAACAATTTCAAAATCACTTTGTAGAACCGCCTAAACCTAGGCTCGACACTAATAAATACACCAGCCCCGCCACCCGATCGGGCGTAGTCCGAACCAAACCCGGACGCTCGTTTTATTTCCTTAAAGTCATTAATCAAATCTCTTAGCTTATCGCTTTATTAAATTTTAGTTTTCAAAAGTGTCGCGACCCGAAACCCCGACTCCTCGATCTGGACATGATCCAAGCCGGTCTCACATTCGACATTTTCAATTATCTTATCAAAACATTTGGCTTGTCTTATTAATTTTAGATTTTGTAATTTCGCTTAAGCATTTCTATTTTCAAGTGCCCATAAACATTTATAATTAACAAAAGATTCATAATGTTTATATTTAACAAAAATTCCTTTACAAAAATAAGGATCCGTAGTTCAAACTGTTTTACAAAATGTCAATACTCAAGAAATGGAGTAATGCATATGACTCGACATACCTTAATTCCTTCTATGACTATGAGCTTCGATCTGGTCTTGCTTCGATGTCTATCACCGTACCTGGGCGCTTTGACGTAAATACGCTAAGCATTTTCATGCTTAGCGGGTTCTATACGCCTGTATTCATTTTTCGTTTATAAATCATGCATATATCGTACAATGCATTTATACAATATCGTTGTAATGTAAAGATACTTATACAAATACACCTTTCAATACCATCGCTTTCATTGTTCGGCTCAGGATTCCACATATAACTATAGAATTCGACATCCACGACGCATTCGGGTCAGTGAATTCCCGCTGTTTGGCTATTCAAGAGGGCTGTGGTTTCTACATTCATTATTACCGCCTCACATATGGTTATAGAATTGTGACATTCACGCATGATTTAGTCAGAACTCGGGCTATGTTCGCTATCTCGCAGTAATGTGATTTAAAGACATCAACACGGCTACCTTAATGACTTAATTCAATCGTGAATTCCGCCATGTCGTCATTCAATACGCTTCAAATCAATTTACTATGCAATGAATCCGCAGGAAATTTCAAATACACGCATTCATGCCAATATTTATCAAGCATTTCAAATACTAATCATTCGAATCAATATATATGCATATGTCGCAAATAGAGAACAATATGAAAATAAGGAACGAATAAGAACAAACTAGAATAGAGAACGGGTATAGAACAGACCAATTATCGATTCCGTTTCTTTCTCGATGTCAATCCTAGGCCAGGTTGTCGTCTTCACCCGCACCTAGTCAAATACAATTCATTCACTCTTAGTGATTATGCAACAATCGTACTAAACGACCTCGCTTTGCCTCTACATTTCAGAGGGTACGCTTGACTTAGACTCATTCTTATTCCTCTATGAGTCTACTTTACTTAGGAATTGGAATCATTCCACCTAGATTATCCGAATCCAAAGCTATGGCATTTTCATGCCAATCAGTTTGCTTTAATGGATTAAACTGGGAACAGTTTGTATTACTAATTTTTGGGGTCTTTTAACTCCATATTCAATTTTTAGGTATTTGTGTGTACTCATTTAAATCTAAGGTTCTAAGGGTTCTATTCCAACTGGAATCACCCAACGGAGCACCGAATCCTGCCACGTCCGAAACAAATCTCGACTACTCTATGTTCAAAGTTTGAACTAGAATTTGGCTTGCACATGGCCCCACTTTGAGTGAATTCTTTAGGCCACTTAGATCATAATTTTACAATGCCTTCTCTTAAGTTTCTGAATCCTAAGTTTCATTCTAATATCTAATATAACTACCAACCTGATAAGAATTATAAGCGATGGCCAAAATACAAAACTGGTCAGAATAGGAAACCAGAACAAGTTCTACTGGTAAGATTTTAATCCTACCGGTGTGACTTGGCCAAAAATGACCGTAGAATCGAAGTTCTACCAGAACTTAACTCCTACCGATAGACTCTCCGAAAAGTGCCCGCACGTGTGTTTTCTCATTTTTCCATATGTTTCAACTCCAATCAACTCTATACCTCATAAATACTTCAAGACCACTTCAAATTCATCTTATGATCTCTTTTCAATAATCATCATTCAATCCTTCTCTTATTTCAAAGACCTATCATGAATTTCTTCAAAACTATCTTAATATGGGTCTTAATCATACACATACTAAATACACAAATTTGATAGGGTTTGTTCTAACTCAAACCTTTTCTTTGCAATTAAACCAGAATCCAACTCTCAAAGGAGATTCACTGTTTTTCTTTGTGCCATTTAGAGTTTTGTTAACCCTAATTCCAATACATCTTTGATTAGGATGAAATCCTAACAAACCCTAGGTTTGGGTACAAGAAATAACCATTAACCAAACAAAACCAAGGTTCCATACCAAGTTAGTAGTTCCATACTCTTTTCGAGCTCGGGCTTTGCTTGCTCTTTCCTCTTCTTCTTTCTTCCTTCTTCTCTCCTTCTCTTCTCTCCCTCTCTCTCACACGTTTTTTTTTCTAGGGCAATTTGGAGACCAAATGCATTTTAGCTTTTGTTTTTCATTTTTAATATTTTCAACTTTTCATAAATTGCAACTATTCCACAACTCTTTAATTTTGCAATTCAACTTGTTTTAATTCTATTGTGGCCCATCTCTACTCCCATTTTTTGATATTTATATCCCTTATGGAAATTTAAATTTTATCCTTTGCTTTTGGTGCTCAAATTTCCGGTTCACTAAATTTGCTATTTCATAATTGTCAATTCATTACTTTTCCTTAAACCTAAGTTTTGGGCTCAATTCATACCTTAATATATAATAAAAATTATAAAATTATAGGTATTCAAGCTTAATGATTCGATCCAAGCAGAATCCACCAAGTGGGACATTTTCAATGCCATACGCCATCATGACGGATGGCTATCGGGTGCATCCCGCCAAGTGGGACATCGATAATTTGTGGGTGCTCGCGACCTGACGTTCGCGCATCCCGCCGCGTCATCTTCATATCATTCATTCATTACATACGACGGATTCCATTTAATGAATCCCGCCTTTATTATTATTCACGCTCATTCAGTTTTCGAACATCACATTTCGATTTCATATTCACTCAGATTCACATTTATGACGATTCGCTTGATGAATCTCGCCTCTTATTATCATTCACATCTATCTTGTCAAATATCACATTTCAATTCCATATTCACTTTCAGATATCTTTTCAAAGATATACTCAATCACATACTCATTCATGTGATCATTTATATATACTCATTCATATGCTCATTCACGTATACTCATTCCTATGCTTATTCACGTATACTCATTCATGTATACTTATTCATAAATTCATTTACGTATACTTATTCACGTATACTCATTCATACACTCATTCACATATTCATTCATGTATACTCATTCATAAATTCATTTACGTATACTTATTCACGTATACTCATTCATACACTCATTCACATATTCATTCATGTATACTCATTCATACACTCATTCACATATTCATTCATGTATACTCATTCATGTATACTCATTCATAAATTCATTTACCTATACTCATTCACGTATACTCCTATCATTTGTTATCATTTTCTGGTTATATGTGCTAATAATCATATATCACTTAACCACATTATGTGTTCATGACATATTGCCTCTCATGTTTCAATTCATTTTCATTTTCATTTTCCATAATCATTTTCTTAGCGTTTCATGAACACATTCATTTTTCATTTTCTACATTTTCCTTGTTTCATGCCTATTACATATGGCACTTCATATTCTTGTGAAGTATGATGTGTATGTGGAATCACACCTCATTCATATATTCTTATTCCTATATGAATCTACTTTACTTAGAGCGAATCAATCCAATCGATCATCCAAACTAAAGTTATGGCATTTTCATGACAAACTAGCCTGGGCTTACTCCTGGACACACTAGAACAAAGTTCGTATTACACTTTTCAGGATCTAACTTCATGTTTGACTCTAGGTCATTGTACTCTTTAAATATAAGGTGCTAAGGGTTCTATTCCAACTGGAATCACCCACCCGGAGCACCGAAACTCAAGTTACGTCCAAACAACCCTTGACTACTCGTGGTTCAAAGCTGAACTAGAATTTGGCTTGCACATAGCCCCACTTTGAGTGAATTTTTAGGCCACTTAGGATCATAATTTGGAGATACCTATTCTTTAAGTTTGGTTCTCCTTGAAGTATATTTTACGTAGCCACTTGAATAACTCAAATCGGATAAGAAATGAGCAAGTTATGGCAAAAATACGAAAAACTGGTCAAACTGAGCGCAATGTGGTACGCAGACACCCCTAAAGTGTACCAAGACACTTTGGCAAAAACGACCAGAACACAAAGTGTACCGGTACACCTTCAAAGTGTACCGCTACACATCACCCGGAAATGCCCAGAATGTCTCTTTTCTCCCCTTTTTCCATATTTTTGATACCCAATTCAATTCCATACTTCATATACACCTCAAAACCATTTCATAATCATTTTGTAACTCCTTTTCTTATTCACCTCTTCCGATACTTATCTTTACTTCAAAAATCTACCATGAATTACTCAATAACTCTAATATGGGTTATAACCTCCTATACAAACCAAATACAAGGATTTGTTAGGTTTGTTCTAACCCAACTCTTTCACCTTGCAATTAATCAATGAATCCAACCTCAAAGGGAGGATTCCATGTTTTCTTTTACATTTGGGATTTTACCCACCTTACTCCCATTAATCCATTGGGTTAGGATGAAATCCTATCAAACCCTAGAAAGAATCAATTACCAACAAGAAACCTACAAGCCGATGAACTTTTATCAACCTCAGGCTCTGGGGCAAACCATTAACCAAACAAAACCAAGGATCCATACCAAAAAATCCAAGTCCACTCAAAGTTAGTAGTTCCATACCTTGGTTTGATTCCTCCTTCTTCCTCTTCTCTTCTTCCTTCCTTCTCTCTTCTTCTCTCTTTCCTCTCTTCTCGCTTGCTCCTTCCCAAAATGAGACCCATTTTTGGTCTTTAAATCATGGATTTATTAAGGCCATGTTTGGCCCTCCAAAAACTCCATTACTGGGGTTAAGTTTACTTTGCAACTTAAATCCTTCAACTCTGACTATTTGGCTTTCAATTTCCCTTTATTGTATTTCGTCTCTAATTTAGGAATTACACAAGAATTCCTATTATTTCTTCTTGGCCCCTTGGACATAAATTACAAATTGTGTCCTTAAGTTTTGTAACTTTCCTGGTCTCTCAAGCCTATGTTTCGTATTTAACTCACGAAATGATTCAATTACTTCTCTTACAAATACCCTAAACATGTCGAAAATGACTAGTAGATATTTTGTAAGGTTAAGCATTATCTTCCCAAAGAGATTTCATTGTATTAGATATGGGAAGAAGATAAAGAAATACCCATAATCTTAGGTAGACCGCTTTGCAACTCATGTGGCATGATTGATGTTTAGAGGGGAGAACTAAAATTGAGAGTGCGTGAAGACGTATAAAGTTCAACGTGCTCAAGCTACGAGACATCCTCGTAAAGATACGCTCTTCATGGCAAGTAACAAGGAGGCTATAGTGTCTAGCCAAAGTTGTCTCACTAACCCTTTGGAGGCTAGCCTAGTAGAGAATGATTCTGAGAACATGAGCGAAGAGGCATAGGAATATGTTAAATGGATGGATTCTTTCGGACCCAATAGGAGGAAATACTGACCTAAGCGAAGGAGCTAAATCAGCCAAGGCATCTGCGGAACAACCACCCAAGATGGAACAAAACCCTACCTAGCTAATTTAAGCTACTGGTACCTAGGGTAGCATCCACTTACTAGTGATTATCTCACATCTTTGATCGAACTGTAAGAGGAGAAATTATCGAGGGTCCTTAGAGATCAAGGTAAATGCTCTGATGGTTCTAGTCGATTTAAAAGGGATTCGCCTTCCATGTGCATGCAATCATTCTTCGCCGGGAAGAGGTACAGCAACCCCAAAGGAAGCGCACGAGGTTGAATCCAACAATGAAAGAGGTAGTCCGGGAAGGAAGTATTAAATGTATAGATATCGGGTAATTTATCCTATTCGATAAAGGTATGGGTTAGTCCATGCAGGTACTTAAGAAGTGAGGAACAACTGGCTATAAGAACTCGAGAATAACATATTACTACCTTTCGAACAAAGCACGGGTGGAGGATCTATCGATTATTGAAACCGAACAGCCACTGAAAAAGATCATTTCCCATTGCCGTTTCTAGATCAGATGCTGGATCGATTAGCCAATCATGAATACTATTGCTTTTTGGATGGTTATTCCGGCTACAATCAAATTGCTATAGCCCCTGAAGATCAGGAAAAGATGACATTCACTTGTCCTTATGGAACATTCGCATTCAAAGTGATCGCTTCACGTAAGTAATGCGCCAAGCACTTTCCAACGATGTATGATGGCCATATTCTCCGACATGGTTGAAAAGACAATCGAAATCTTCATGGACGATTTTTCAGTACTGGGAAATTCATTTGACAAATGGTCTGAAAACTCGAGATCCAGATGGGTAAGATGAGGAGAGACTTACCCAGGCTCAATCAGAAAAAGTGCCATTTTATGGTACAAGAGGGCATCAGACTCTGACATCGGATTTTCAAAGAAGAGGGATAGAGGTAGACAGAAAGCAAAGATTGAAGCAATTGGAAAGTTACCTACCTCATCAAGTAAAGGAATTATGCTTTGTGCCACGCCGATTCTATCGGGCGCCATCAAAGATTTCTCTCGGGACAAAGCTATCATTTTATCTCTCGTCCAAGAAACCCCCTTGAGTTCGATGCGCAGCGTTTGCATGCATTGCTGAAAGATACCGCACGCCCTATCGTCGCAGCCCCGCATCGTCCTTCCCATTCGAGCTCGCGCAGACGCACGTGACTTTGCGATCGGGGCGCATAGGGATGTAAACGAGAGAAAATTTTTCAGGTAATCTACTATGCGAGTAGAACCGAATGATGCTCGCCTGAATTTATGCCACTACGTAGAAAGAACTATTGGCTATCGCCTTGCTTCTCGGCCAAATTCACTATTTGATTGGCAACAAGGTCGTAGTTCACACCGACCATCTCCCGCCATTAAGTACTGACACTAAGAGATGCCAAACCCCGATTAATCCGGTGGGTTCTTTTGTTGCAAGAATTCGACGTTCAGATTAAAGACAAGAAAGGCACCGAGAACCTCGTGGCATATCATCTTTCACTATTGGAAGGGCTAGTGATGAAGTTCAAGTGATTGACGATTTTCCTGACGAACAACTTATAGCTATCAATGATAAGAAAGCAATTCCATGGTTTGCAGATTTTGTAAATTATTTGGTAGCTAAAGTGGTCCCTCCGGAGTTTAACTATCAACAGAAAAAGAGGTTTTTCGCCCACTTGAAACACTACTATTAGGAGGAGCCAATACTTACGCATATCAGACCGATCAAGTGATCCGGAGATGTGTGCCCGAAGATGAAATGAACAGTATTCTGAACCACTGTCACACGCTACCATGTGGTGGACACTTTGGTAGCCAGAGAACAGCAGCCAAGGTGCTTCAATCAGGCTTCTACTGGCCTACCTTATTTAAAGATGCTCATCATTTCGTATCCACATGTGACAAATGTCAGTGAATGAGAGGCATTTCTAGAAAGGACGAACCGCCAATGCATTCCATTTTAGAAGTAGAATCAAGCCAATTTATGGGGATAGATTTCATGGACCATTTCCTCATCTGGCAACAACCTCGTACATCCCCGTCGGCGTGACTATGTCTCGCGGCTGAAGCAATTCACCCGCACCAACGATGCCAATGCCGCAGTTTCACTTCACAGCCACATATTCTCACGCTTTGGAACACCTCGAGCACTGATCACAGGTAATGGGACTCATTTATGCAATAAGGTGATTGACAAGGTTTTGCAAAAGTATGGGGTACGCCATCGTACATCCCTTGCATACCACCCATAGTCAAATGAGCAAGCAGAGGTATTAAATCGAGAAATTAAGTCCATTCCGGGAGAAAACAAGCATCACTTCAGAAGGATTGGTCTAAAAGATCGAAGATGCACTCGCATACCGCACAAAGATTTAAGACTCCTTTTAGGCATGTCGCCTTCACTTGTGTATGGTAAAGCATGCCATCTTCCAAAGAGAATTGAGCATCGAGCCTAATCGGGCAACCTCGACAATAAACATCATGACGCACACTAGCCTGAGTAGCGCATCGCTACAAATAAAGGAACTGTGACGACCAGAACGAAGCTTATGAAAATTCCTCATTTACAAAGAGAGTTATTAATGTGCCTAACACGATGCATTACTGTGAAGGAATTCAACGTAAGGACAACAAGTCCTCTTATTTAATTCTATAAAACTCTTTCCGGGAAATTGGTCTAGATGGTCCTGACCTTCACAAGAACTAAGGTTTTTTCACGGCGCGTAAATTACACATCCCCGAGAAAGGCACATTCACTCACACCACCCAACGGTTGAAGTCAGATTTGAGGCTGAAGTTCCATACGGATACGCTAGATCATTCCTTTGACTGCGATCGATGAAGCACGTTAGTTATCATATTGCCTCTGGGCCCTCGGTTATTATCAAGGACATCCGTGGTCGCCGAGCTAACGATATTTAAACATACATTTCTTTCGAGGCAAACCCAAGTTTTTCTTGAAATTTTCTTTCTCTCGAGTTAAATTTTTAGCTGTTCGCTGTCGGCTTATGTTGGTTCATGATTTTGTCCGTAGCTCAGATCTCTTTGGTTGTTTACTTTCGTGACTTGGCAACGCAGTATCGTGAGGATCCGCTTACGCGAGCATTGGCAAACGCTCCGTGAGTCACATTTACAAGAGGAGTTTCTTATTCCAGATATGGGCCGCTTAATGTGCATTTTAAGTTTTCTCTCAACGCCGACGTTGGTCTCAACGCCGCGACGCCAATTTTACTTCCTTCTCTCGAACGCCGCGACATGATTCAACGCTGCTACCGCGATTTTGAGTGCCTAACGCCGCTGATTTCGCGCTTAACATCGCGACGTTGGTTTTTACACCCTCTGGAACGTCACGACGTGAGTTCCCAACGTCGCGACGTTGATTTTTCCACTCTCTGGAACGTCGCGACGTGAGTTCCCAATGTCAAGACGTTGATTTTGAACACCGAACGTCGCGATTGAGAATCCAACGCCGACGCTATTTAGTCACCGAACGCGACAGTTGAGCATCAACGCCGAGACGCTGGCATATGTCCGTAACGCCGCGACGCTGTTCGAACGCTGCGACGCTGCTCGCTTTAAAGGCCAAACACACCCCATTTTGGTCTTCTCACCCCTCTCGTATCACCCCTCGCCTCGAACTCCTAGCTTCCTCCGCACAACCTTCCGCACATCCCGCCCGAGTCCCACACACCTAGCCTGAGGGCCTCAAGATATTGCCCTCCGACACTCTCTTTGCACACCACCGCTACAATCATACACCTACCATCAATACCATCGCATTCACCCTACATTCCACTTCGGTCTCACACTGGTCTTGTCATCACCGTAGGTCTAGGAGTCCCCATTTAGGTTCACATTTAGGGTCTCATTTAGGTTTCTTTCAGGTTGGGTCCCATTTAGGGTCACTGGTACACTTAGTTAGATTTCGTTTTTCCTAGTGCACTCTAGGTGTTTGTCGTATTGTTCAGGCCGCTGCGTGCCAACTTGGTGCCATCTCTATCAGACAATTCCCACTAGCAATCAAGGTCCCGCCCCCAATGTCCGGAAAGGCGTAAATTGCCTGTTGCCGGCCTACCCAACGAGGACCCGACCCCAAATTATGATGTCACAGCGGTTCATGAATGAGGGTGCCGGGCCGGGACGGCTCAAGACCATCCGCAAGAACCGATCGCTTATCGGGCGAGTAAGGGTTTTCACCACCCTGATGATTTTTTCCGTAAGACGATCGCGCCTGCTGGGATGGCTGGCACTTTGCCAACTACCTCATCCAAATGCACGATGAGTGTGGTGCGAATTCCCACGCCAATCTCGCCTCCCACGTCGTCCAAAAGGTTCGAAGCAGGAGTACTGGCTCCACTCGCAGCGAGTCGATAACAGTTATTATACCGGGATCATGTCCCCGGTCGCTTGACGCCTTTACGAAAGCACCCCGACTACCCCGAAGTCATTCGGATTTTGACTAATGGCCAACGGAAACTCGGGTCGCTGAGGGCCATGCGCTAACTCGGCGCCAAGCATTCGCCTATATACCCAAGGTCCGGGCATCATTTCATCACGTCGCCTCATCCCGACGAAGAACGGTGTGGTGACGCTGCCGCGTTCTCCTCAACTATGCCATCATTCGTGATATTCCTTTGATGTCGGGCGTGTTATCGAGATGCCATCCTCCATAACCGACGCTTAAGATGAATTTCCTGGGGGCACCTTTCCTCATCTATGGCTTATGCAAACGAGCCGGGGTGCCCCTAGATGACAATGAGGCGTGGTTACACCCCATCAAGGCCATATCAGTCAAGAGGGACAAACCGGGTGTACCACAACCTGAGGGGGCCTACGATTCTGGCCAAGAGCTCCTGACGAGATGAGCTCCACGATTATCGTCATTGACTCTCGCGATCCCTGGGGATATCGCGCCTCCTCACCAACCCACCTCCACCACCATAACGCCCACTGGCGCGCCTCCTTCCGCTCCCTCCCGATATCGAGGACCCTGGCAGCCTCACTCATCAGCGCGGATGCATTCGGGACGAGACCCAGGAGCACCGAGTCCCTCATCACACAGATAATGGAGCCTCTCAGCGCCGATGTGCATACAAAGTGTCACAACTGTGCCACTATCTCTTCAACAAAGAAAGGCACCTTGTAGCTCACCACACTCCGCCTTCCATCCGCCACCACCACCACCGCAGCGACCCAAATGATCACCGTGGAGTACTTCACCCTCTTCTATTCTATCACAAATGACACTGGATTTTTTTTTTTTGGGGGGTGTGAGTGGTGATCGAGTTTTTTTGTTAGATTAGTAATGTTTTGCTTTGATTTTCGTATTAGTGCGGTAGTTTATTTTTATTTATGCATGTTAGTTTACATTTATGCGTAGTTAGCTTACATTTTTGTTTAGTTTCATTTACGATTGCTCATCTTAGGATATTGAGTTTTGTGTTTAGTCATGTGTGTGCTTTAGGTAGATCATATACATGTGTAGTGGTGTCGCGTCTAGGGAGATGCGTATGTGATGCCATGCTTTATAAATTTTTGTACGGCCACTTGTGTCACAAAGAAAGGTTGCATCAAGCTGTTTGAATGTTCGGGAATTAGGTTGAATAGGAGGGGGAGGCATAGTGAATCAACTCCGGTGATTCAAGAAACCATTTCCCAAGGAGCCTATCACACTCACACACAGATGATCTCTAGGGTATGCGTAGGTACCGAGCCCGACTACTAAGGTTCAACAAACCTTGGGAATCTCTAAACACTAAAGAGATGTGACACCGTAAATAAAAGAGGATTGCCTTAGAGCCCAAAAAAAAAAAAAAAAAAATTATATATATATATATATATATATATATATAGAATAAGTGGGATCTTCCAATCTAACTCGGCACAAACGAGGGGCCTTTCAAAGCCCAATGCCCCGAGCCAACCGGCCGGAGTCATTGACTTCACTCGCTCACTACAGGGACAAGATGGAAGTTTCATAGCGCTAGGCCCTTAGGTTTAGCTTCGAGTGTTCTGGGGGTGACGTCTCGAGGGAATTGAATGTCCTAAGGCCCTTAACCAACTGGTGGGGAGTCACCAACTAATCCCGCTACATGGACACTTAACATAAACTTACGGGCACTAGTTTTGTTCTACGAGTGAGTAGATATATTAGGATAACGCGGTTTCGATCCTTTTGTGTTAGAGTTACCCACCAGCGAGTCGAACTCGCCTCGGGGGGGCATCTGAACTTAAGTATACACTAGAGGTCATTTATTTATACGCACATAGGTCATTGGGAAAGGCCATTGGAATATATCGTAGGATCGAGGCACTGGGGCGAATTTCACCGAAGTTCAACCTAGTTCTTTCAACATTCGAACACCTTTGCAAATCTCGGTGTGGAATCCCAAATAGAACGGCAAGAGGTAGTGAATAAGCCTAATTTGATCCTCCATCTATCAAGATGAGCAAAGAATACCTTCGTGCTAGACTATAGTACATAGAGTGTGTGTTAGGTTTAGAAATGGCCGTATTGGGACAAGCAAGAAACTAAGCTCGGGGGTGATGAGTGCCTAAAACACTCATATTATACCCGCCATTCTTACGCTGAAGCTTATTTTATATTTAAATATCGATTTTTGTGGCCGATACCGATTAGTGATTGGTGTGTATGTGCATCATGCAGGCAAGCTGAAGCACTCGAGCAAAGAGGAGGCGTTGCATAAGGATGGCTGAACGTTGCTGACGTCCCAACGCCGTGACGCTTGGAGTCAACATATAAAGAAGTCAACAAGCGTAACGCTGCTGACAAGCCCAACGCCGACGCTACCGCGAAGTTCTCCTCTCAATCATTAAAAGGCAAATGGAACGAAATTTGGTGGATTCGAGATCGAATCGTACAAACCAAGGAAATCAGAAAGCAGAGGACATCGATTCGAGAGCCTGATTTGTATTCTTCTTTGTTTCGATATTAACCGATTTGCGTTTTATATATCGCCTATCGACATTTTCTTATTCATTATGTTCTAGATCTATACCTAGGTACTGTTGAACCTCACGTTTGAATGGATTAAAATTATTTAATTATATTATTCATTGATTTATGATTCATTATCATCCGCTTTTACATCCGCCGATCAATTACATGGTAATGTTCGTCAACATTAGTATGTTCATGCTAGAGATCCGAGATTCGAGAGATGATAATTTCCAGGATATTAGAGTAACTCAGTTGATCTCAGAATAGATATTCCGCATCCCGAAGGTGGCAATTAAGGTTAGAAATAGCTTACATGAGTACCGAGTCGGGGTAGAGATACACTCAACTCTACTAACGAGATAGCGAATACACCCTCGAGAGGGTATCTCGTGAGATAAGATCACCTCGTCATTAATAAATCATAAATGACCGAATATCATCTTTAAGAAATAATCCATCGAAAGTGGCAGGGGGAGACATAACCCTAGTCCCCATTAAATAGTAATTCATTCAATTCAGTAGTTTAGTTTACATTTAGATACAAGTACCCTTTCACACATTAAACACGTCTAGATAATATTTGAAAAGCAAATCTCTGTAGTCAACACACCTATCCCTCGTGATCGATATCCGCACTATCAAGTACACCAGACATTTGGGGCGACGCGTGCACTTAAAAAGACATAGGCGCACATTTTACACACCACGCTTCGGGCCCCGGTCGACACCATAGCTGCAAACTGGGGCAGATTGTAACCTCCACATCTGATTTAAGGCATGATGGTAGTAGCAGGGGGAAGAGAGGCCATGATATCTAAGGCCAGCGAGGCAAGCGAGGAAAGCGTGAATCACAAGAACCTAGATGCACTAGTTCCCGAGGAGAGACAGGAAGGATAAGAGAACATGATAGCAAGAACTTGAGATGGGACAGAAGCACAGAACACACCCAATTTACCCTTACCCATTCCCAACTCCTCTCAATCGTCCAGTCTTTAGAGGGGTTCGAATTGCTAAATCCATAGAGGGGTGACCCGGATCGATGAGACAAGTCAAGATACTATGAGTACCTCAGAATATTCGAAATATACCCTAGTTGTTAACATGTTAGGTATTTGTAAGCATATTGAATTTTTTTCAAGAATTTAATTCTAAAATATGGAGGTTAGAAACTAAAATTTTATGTTGAATCCATGGACAAAATAGTAAATTGTCCAAAAGGGTATCAAAGACATGGATTATGAAATTGACAAAATACAATTTTAGGAAATTGGAATACAAATAGCTAAAAGTGAAAGGATAAAATGCTAAATAACATAAACCTTTAATTATAAGAGATGGGAGAGACCAAAATGCATTTTTTTGGTCTCCAAACAAGGTGGTAGTTTACGGAAGGGAGAAGAGGGAGGAGAAGAAGAGGAAGAGAAGATGAGGAAGAAGGAGATCAAGCCAAGGCAGCGGGATGCTTGACTTTGGTATGAATCTTGTATGGAATTCTCAAGTTTTATGAAGGTCCATGCACTTGTATGGCTAGGAGTTTCGTCTAACCTATGGCTGTTGTGGATTACATCCTGAACCAAAGTTTTCTTGAGCTAGGGTTACAAATTCTGAAATGGCAATAAGATTGGTATGAAATCCTCATTTTGAGGAGGGATTCATGGTAATTGTGTTAGGCTTACAAAAACCCAAGTAACCTTTATAATTGGTTTATGTATGGGTTATAACCCATATTATATGTTTTCGGGATGAATTCATGATAGGTTTTCGATCTATGGATGAAAGTGCATGAGAAATGGGATAAAAATACACATTCGGCATTCAGACATGTACCGGCACACCTTGAACATGTACCGTACTTTTGGGTTCTGGTCTTGAACATGTACAGTACATGTTAGAGACTTATCACAAGACACCCCGCTATGGTTTTCCGGGCTTCGACCACAGATTTAGCCATAACATTCTCATTTCTTATCCGATTTGAGTGATTCAAGTGGATAATTAAAATAGAAGTAAATTAGAACCAACATATAGAAATAGATACCTCCTAATTCTGACTCTATGTGGCCCAAAAATTCACTCAAAGTGGGGCCATGTGTGCTTCACCCCAGATCGGGCTTGATTTTAAAGAGTAACCGAGTTGTTTCTGACGCATCTTGAGTTCCTATGGTTCGAATTGGGTGATTCCAAAGCTTGAATAGAATCATTAGCACCTTAAATTAAAGGAGTACAAATAATCAAATGTCAATATGAGCCAAGGCACTGGAAAATGAGACAAACCCGTCTCTGCAAATCAGAAATTGACTAGTTTGGCATAAAAATTCCATAACTTTAGTTTAGATTATCCAATTGGAATGATTCCAATTTCTAAGTAAAATAGATTCATAGAGGGACTAGAATACATGAACGATGAGTGAATACATAGGCATTATACTATACAATTATATGAAATGCCACTTGTAACATGAAAATATGGAAATGCAAAATGAAGGCCAAGGCTCATGAAACATAAATATGATATACAATATGAAACGAACTGACACGTGACCGAGCTGAAATACAATATGTCATGAACACATAATGTGGCAAAGAATGCCTATTATATGATAGTAAGTTACCGAACTCATATGATTGTAAAACCGCTTGCATCTGCTATTAAATGACACAAAGACTCCTCGTCCCGATTAGTGCCCAAGACTCGATTAGTACTTCATTCCCGATTAGTGCTCCGGCACTCTCGACAATAATGCAGACTTCATAAAGTGCCACTGACACTCCTGTCCCGTTGCTACGCACTCGTCCCGGGGTTAGCTACGACACTCCCCGTCCCGATTAGTGCTATGGCACTCCCGCTCAGACACCGGAAATCCCGGCTTGTGCTACTAAGACTTTCACAGACCGTGATAGTATCTTCGATACTTATTGTGCCGTGTGTCTTACACTTTTATTAGTAATCGGTCCGGTATTCCATAATTATATGATAATAACCCTCGAATAATGAATAAGAGGAAATGAAGGTGTATCGTTTCGATCCGTAATACCTACAGTATTTCGAATATGAGTAAGCTCAGAACTCATAACGGAGACATGAATAAATATAAGTCATGTAATACAAGATAAGTCCAAGAGGTAATCTACGGTACTTCCGTATAATAAACTCCGTAGTACCTACGGGTACTTTTATATAAGAATAAGCATAGGTAATTGTATAAATCCATGATATGAATGCATGTAATTTCCAATATCTGTTATTGTTATATGCTAAACATGAACTTGTATATGCATATTATATATGTTTCCCACTAAGCATAAAGCTTAGCACGGGTTTTTAATCCGTGTAGGTGCAGGAGAAGACGTCCGAGAAATTCCGCATTCTACCGGGCCAACACACGAGTAAGGGTTCATCACTGTAGGTTCCGCACTCTGATCAGTAATTGTAAATGTATAGGTTTTGAATATGTAATGGGACTTAGTACTGTATATGTGTGACACTGTAAACACCACTATGGTGGTAGTTTTATTTTGGACTTTTCTCTAGGTAACCTGGTGGCCGTTGTTCATTATAGTTTTGCCCCTAGTAGCATCCGACCTATCGATGAGACTATTACATTTTCTAAATCCCCTTTGCGACAACTGTCCACGCTTCACGATGATGTGCTTATCCTGACCTTAGAGGTTAGATGCCACTTGATGAGGCGTATTTTGAACGATCATGGAAGTGCCACTGATCTACTTCTATTCCTCGCCATTTAACTAGGTACAACTGATAAACTTTGAATCTTTAAGAGTGTTAGTTGGTTTCAATGGAATGCAAACCACTTCTCAAGGGGAGATAGTATTTCCAATAACAACAGGTTCGATCACCACCCTCATTCTATTCATCGTAATTGATGAACCCTAAACCTTAAACGACATCCTGAGACATACTTGGATTGATTCCATGAAGGCCCTACCATCATCATACCACCAAATGTTAAGCTTCTTGACTCCTGATGAGTCTTAAACTCATTTATTTTTAATCCATTTTTTTGGCATGTTTTTAACAATTTTAGATATATTTTTATGCCAAATTATGGAATATTCAACAACTTTATGTTTTGCAGGTGTTATTTGAAAAAAGAGAGAAAACAAGCAGAAAAGAAGCAAAAAAGGTGGAAAATGCAGCAGTCTTTGTCGCGACATAATTTTCGTATGTAGTGACACAAAATTCAAGCACGCTAAAGGAACTATGTCGTGATCTGAAGAACTAAACGCAGTCAACAAAGCTTAGACATAACTCAACGGTTGAAAGATAAATTTTGTCGCTTATTGCAAGAGTTTTCCCGTCATGGCATTATCAACAAGACGTTGAAGAGAATTTTCGCGACAATCCTTAACTCTGTCACGACAACGATTAACGCAGAGAGCAAAGAAGCTGTGTCGCGATAATATAATTTCTGTCGCAACATAAAAAGTTGAAGGCTAACAGATGAACTCTGTCGCGATAAAAGACAATTTTGTCAAAGGAGAGAAATTGTTTCAAATTAAGCAACACAAGTCAATCGAGACAAGTGTTTTTATGTTGCGACAAAGTTTTAGCATCAAGCCACCAAGGAAGAATTTTTTCGCAACAAGAAAATCTGCCGACATAACATTCGCATCTATCCAAGAGCAACAAAATCTCTGTCATGACAAAGATTATTTTTGTTGCGACAACCAAAACATGAAAGAGGTGAATTCCCTATCGCGATAAGAAGCTGAAGAGCAACACAAGAAGGATGGCGACAAAGAAATTCTTGTTGTGACATGATCAAGAGTTGAAAGCAAAACCTATGTCACGACAAAGAAGTTTTCTGTCCACAATAAAGCCAGAATGAGGCACTCATCACAGATAAAAATTCAGTCACTTCATAGAAATTGAAGAAGAACTGAGCATAGCTAAGGCAATAAATAATTATATGTCGCAACACACAGCTGAACAAGCTAGAGGAATTATAGAAGAAAAGTCTGTCGTGACCAAGGAGTTTCATGTCACGACATAAATTGCTAAGGACTCAAAGATATCCTGTTGCGACAAAAATTGCTAAGGACTCAAAGAAATCTTGTCGCGACAGAGTTGACAGGTTGAAAAGGTAAAATGTCATCATACAAGGAAAATTACGTTGCAACAAACCTGCATACGCATTACAAGAGCCAGTTAAATAGGTTCGTGTCGCGACAAAAGGCATTCCTGTCGTGATAAGAACAAGACAACTGGATAAAATCTATATCGTGATATTATCAAAGTATATCGCAACATAATCCAAGAGCTAGCCCAGAGAACAAGTCGCGACAGAAAACAAGAAGCTGCCGCATAAAGGCAATGATTAAAGACTAAAAGCTCACGCGACAGAATCTGCAGTGACACGACAAAGAGACCAATTCGGGCCATAATTTCTTTGGGATCCACAACGCACCACGAAGTGAGGCCCATTGGAAAGCTTATAAACACGCTTAGTGGTACAAAGCAAATTTTCCGCACCTTCAGACGCCCGGGGTTGAAGACCTTATATTTTTTATTTTTTATTTTCAATTTTGGTGATTTAGTTTTTAGTGTAGCTTTATTTTGTTAGTTTTCCTTACTTATGGGTTGATATTGTACCAAGTGCAACTGAAATGTATTTCTTATAAAATCATCTTTTCTATTATCATGATTTAAAATGGATGATGGAAAGTTTTTAGTTTATTTATTCAAATTCATGATGATTTCGCAATTTTCACGCTTAGTCAAATGGGACATGAGTGAACTAGTTTTGAAAAGTTGAGCTATCGAATGGGTCATTGATGATAGTCATTTTTTTGGTACAAGGTGGAAATATTTAATTAGAATTCTTGGAATTTATTTTATCGGGTATTTGCTTATAAATTTACTGTTTCGCACTAGTACCGCGTACCCAATGCAAGGTACTCGCATCTCGCTCTTATTTCTAGGAGGCCCTCCGAGTGACGTTGATGGAGAATCCCGAGAGCGCAGAAAGGGGCTCCTTACGGGTGCAGGCACTAATACTATGGAACTAATGAACTTTGAAGGATTAATCAGATAGATCACCAACTCACTTATAATTTAAGGATTATTGAATGAACAATCTGTTATATCACTTAGAGGTCTCTCATCTTTCTGCTGAAGTGATTCTAATCCCGTGTTAGGAAAGATCTAATCAAGGAGAAGGAAATTTTCATGATGAGGTGTCAATCAAATTGGTAAAGGCTTAACATCCCTGTCTAAGGGCAAGAATTTTACCCTAAGATCTTGGGCATGAAGTAATCGAAAGGAAAAAATACTTAAATCTTAGAAAGAGGGTTATATATTAAGGCAACTTTATTAAAATCATGTCTCGTAAATGAATATGAACTTAATCGCTGAAAGTACGGTTAAGGAGAAATCCAAACTATACTACCTTGCATCTTCGACAAACCCAAGCCTAATTTTATGGTTGAGCTATGAATTGAAATAATGCAAATTGATTATTACTAATTGATCCATGTCTAGTTTTTGTCTCACTGAATCTCAACCCTAATTTTATTAAACTTACTTATATTTAAGATTTCCCAATTAGGGACTACATTTTTAGTCATCTTATCATCATAATGAAGAGTTCAAATTAGTAAATGATACGGAGTAAATGGAGTAGTTAGTCTTTGATCATCATCCGTGGGAACGATATCTCGACTTTAAATATCAACTTTTATTACTTCAGACGACTGTGGCACTTGCAAAGTGATCAAGACCCTCACACAAATTTTAAATGAATCATTTTACATAAAGGAACAAATCCATCTTTCGTATAAAAATGGTCTTAACAAGGTTTCGGCGCCATCAAGCCGAGGACCTAAAAGTTCTCGAGCGGCGCATTTGCTCGCATACACCGATCACACTGCTACGCTGTCTTACCAAGTTTTTGGCGCCGCCGGGTCGGGAATCGAATTACGAATTTAAGGATCAATATTCCCAACCAAATTAATTGGACATTTTTCTTTTTAATATTATAAATTTAAGAAAAACAGCGAATGGCAAAAGAGCGTACAGTTAACAAAATCTTTCTATGAGCTTAAATTGAGATAACTGTCGCCCATAGAATTCATTTGATCTTAGTGTGTTTCTATTTCAGGAAGATTTTAAATGCATAGAAAGCTAGGAGCAGATCTGCTGCCTTTAGACACTGAAATTGAAAGAACACTAAAGACTCTGAGGAAGATCACAGTTCCAGAATTCAGAAATATGGAAAATCAAAGAGAAAGATTGCAGGCTATTCCAAAAGAAGAAGAAGAAGAAGAAGCAGAGAAAACTTAGAGGCCTAATACTATGAAGGTCTTTTGGAGGCTTATTATTCAAGAGGAGTACTCTGCAGTGAGACAACCTGCCATAGAAGCCAACAACTTTGTAGCCAACATTGATTACCATGGTACAACAAAGACCAGCTTCATCGTCATCCTCCAAGATCCCTAATAAGCATATGGGAAGATTTAATATGATGGAGAACATACCAAACTAAATGGGGTGAGACTGGCACCAAGCTGCATCTCTTCTCCTTTTCACTGAGAGATGTGGTAGCAACATGGTTTGATTCATTGTCAGTTGGATCAGTGAACAACTTGGAAGAGTTGGTGGAGGCCTATATGAGCATATTTTTCCTCCAGCTCTAACTTCTGAGAGAAGAGGAGAAATAATTGTCTTCAAGCAGGGGGAAGAGGAGAGTCTCTTCAACACATGGGAAAGATTTAAGAGACTGTTAAAATGATGTCTTATGCATGGAATAAATATGACCACTTAGATGGATATATTCTATCATGCCATGAATTACAGCCCCAAGGGTAATGATGCATCCCGCCAGGGCCTTTAAGAGAAGAAGTGAAGAAAAGGCAAGGCAACTGATTGAAGACCTTGCCAAATGCAACTACAAGGCTTCATCTTAAGCTTCATGGAGCAGCAACAAACTGAAGGGAAGTGGTTGATTGAGTCGAACCAGAGGATCGCCATGTATAAAGCCGGGATGCAAAGGATGAAACAAATTGGGAAGCAATGAAAGGAGAATACATAGTGCACATGAAGTGGGAGTAGTAAAAGAAGGAATTAGAAGCAATGCTAAGGGACAAGTTGAAGAAGAGCCCTACCAAGTTCATGAGACCAAGTATATGATTGAGCAAAGAAGTTATCACTTCAAACCTAACCCCAACTTGCCAACACACTATACACCAACACTGAGGAACCATGAAATCTTTTCATATGCTGGAGGAGCACAGCAGGGCCCCAGACCTGGACAAAATTACCATCAGGCTTATGCTCATCATAGGTTCCAAGAACAGCAACAACAGAGGGACAATAGAGGATAATATCAGGGTCCGAAAAGGACTCAATCATTTGAAGACAAGATGTTGCATTTCATGTCAGAAAAAAAAAAGAATTCTGAATATGCATGAGAAAAGATTTTCTGAACTTGAAAATTTCAAGGCAAACATAACTGTGTTTCAGACAAATACTAATGCTTAACGAGGAACTTGAAACTCATGTAGGGCGCGAAATTCTTTCTCAGAAACCAATCACACGCATCAAGAGTACGAGATAAATCCAAAAGATTTCACATCTACTTCCTTGAGCGAAAACAATGAATTGCAAGGAAACAAGAAGATGTAGAATGAAACATACATTGTGAAGAAATTGAGGAAGAACAACTCAGACTAGAGGAGCATACAAAGAGATGCTGAAAATGAAGGATTTATCAAAGAATGTGTCTAGCTAAAGACAAGAACGAGTAGCTTCGGGAGGCAACCCAAGCAAGATTTTAATTTTTAATAATTAGATTAACGTGGTTAAATTTTGTGTGTTTTTTATTTAGTATTAATTATGTTGGAAGTTTTATTTTTAGTTGTTGATTTTTTAAGACAATGAAGCTATATTAAAGATGAATTTTAGTAAGAAGCACACTGTCTCAAAAAGAAATTTGCAGAAAATAGCTACAAGGGGGAGTATTTCTATTTCCTTCAATTTGTTCTTAATGATGATGCATAATTGAAGTTTGAGGGAATTTGAGTTTTGTTTAAATGTAGAAAATGAATGATAGCTTATGAGCCAAGTAATTTTAGTTTGAAACATCACCTTGCATTATATTGAATAAAACAAATGCGAAATGTTGTTGTTCATGCTTGAATTTAGAGCTTTGATGATTAAATGAGTTTCCGCACAAGTATGTTCGGGCTTTTGATATGAGTGAATACACCTTGCTTTGAATGTGTCTTGAGTGAAAAACTAGGAAAGATGCAAGCCTAGAAAATGTTAGTAAAATGTCGCAACATACTTTCTCTATGTCGCGACATAATTGATTTTGGACTCAATTTGAAAAGGCAATTTTATGTCGCGACACATATTTTCATTGTCGCGACATAGAAGATGCACTGAAAAGAATGTCGCAACATTTTTCTCAATGTCGCGACATTTCACTTGCCTAGTTTCCAAATGATTGCAAAACTCTATTGCGACAATTATCGCTTGTCTTACATCGTATTAGAAATGGAACGAATCCATGTGCATTGTTATCGCGACATTTAATGAAGACACAACAAAACATTTGGATTATAAATAGAAAATTTTGAAAACTGAAGGGCCACCTTTCTCATAAACCATCAACCCTCTCAATTTCCATACTCAAATCGATCACAGATTCATTTTAATTTCGCCATGTAGGCTAGCCCGACAAATTTCTAGGTCTCGGCAGCCTCTAAGCCCCTAAAGCTCACTTTGCCTACGGAAGCTAGTCCTCAACGGCCCTAGGCATCGGGAAGCCAAATCTCCAAAAGGCTACTTTTCCTATGGCAGCTACCCCTTAATGGCCCTAAGCCTTGGGCAGCTTAAGTCCAAAAGAGGCCACCATGCCTGTGATACACCTAAAAATTCGGACAACTTGAACCTATGAGAGGTTCCTAACATATGATGGGTAGCCTTCATTGGCCCTAGACCTCAAGCAGTACATTCGAAGCAATTTCTAAAGTGAAGTAATAAAAACACGGAAAAGATTGAATTAAGGAAAAAAAATTTCATTCCAAAATAATAGCATCCATCGGGCACAACCCACCACGGCTAGGTTTGTTATAGTTCAAGAAGGAGGAATTGATTGGACGTTTGCTTCAATTGAGGGATTCGGAACAACCACAACGTTTGGTCTAATGCCTGGTGTTCCTTCACCCGAGAGCTCTAACTTCCCCTCACAAGGGTCCTTATCGAGCCCGTGCCTCTCCCATAATGTTGAGCTCGGGGACGTCTTCCATGGGTAAGTTGCTCACCCCCTGCATAACATGCTCAACTTCCATATAGCCCTCCCAATACCCATCATCAAATTGTTGCGCATACAAATCGGGTAGCTTGGCGTTGTAGGAAGCTTGAAACTCCATGGCAACCCTTGCCTTCTCCGCCTCGTAGAAAGAGTCCTTCATCTCCAACTCTGCTTAGTGAATGTTGTAGAGCTGGGTTATGCTCTTCTCTAGTTTGGTCACATTGGCTTCTTGCTTTCTTGTCTTCTTCACATCAGTGGCCCAGGCGGAGCGCTCCTTGAGAAGTTTAGCCCATTTGAGCCGAACTTTCTCCAACTCCTTCTCTATCTCGGGCATCCGTGACTATGCCTTCACTTTGTAGTACAACATCTGAGTACCCTTGCATAAATGTGAAAGACATCTAAACTAGTGCTACCGCGTATGTAAAACCCGAGAAAATTTTAATTTTTCTGAAAAAGGGTAAAATGGTAATTTCGGTCAAAAATCCAGAATTTTTCTAGGTCTCTGATGACGCAAACAGACTTCACCGTTGAATCGCCCCCGAAATCTAGCTACCATGTCGATTACTAAATTCGAGATGTACTGGGAATTGCACGTATTTCGAGGCACTGGACAAATGAGTAAATGATTGTGTGCATGAGGCCACACCACATGGATGCATGCAAATAGCTACGTGGTTCCATGAAAGTAGTCTCTGCATGAGTGGTAAATGCTAGTGGATGCTAGGTGTCTTGGATAGGCTTTGCATGAGGAATTTAGTGGAAGGAAATGTGGGTTAGGAGACAAGTGGAAAGGAAGGTGTCAAGAGGCTTGTGGAGGAACATGCTCTAAATAGAGGAAGACTGATCCGGTGGGGAGAGAAAAGGGAGAGTGATAGAGAGAGAGACTCCACCTTCTCTCTAAATTTCCGATCACCGGGACTCCACTGCTTCAAGCTGAAAGGCGAGGAAGAGTTCAACCTACGACAAGGGCTTCAAGATGAAACCTGAGTCAGAGTTTTGACAAAACTCCAAGAGGTAGGTCTTCCTACCTTGGTTCCTTTCTACCCTAAGGGCTGTGTGGTGTTGCAGGTGCCCTAAGGAATGTTTATTGTATTTGTACCATGAGAAGTCACACATTGGTGGTAGTATACATAAACCGGAATTTAGAACCGATTGGGGTAGGAAAGAAGTGGAATGTGGTGGTGAGTCCTTCTGATAAATTGTAGCCCCATCAATGAAATTGATGCTAAAGCTTTGAATTTCCCTGATTTGACCTCCTGTAGACCAAGTTATAGTCCTTATCAGTACGCCCCAAACAACTGCTCGGGTCATCACACCTGGGTCAATTCAGCCGGACCTTAAATGGATTTCCAACAAAATAAACGAATCTGAAGTGTGGAATCTTCGATAAGTTGTAGCCCCATCACGAACTTGATGTTAGGCTTTGGAATTTCGATTCGACTTCAGACCGTTATGGTCTTTTTACCAGCGTCAAATGGGCGAAATCAAAGAGGTCACAAACAAAGGTCAGCGGAACGTTGTCGCGAACAAAGGTCGTTCAACAAAGGGTCGTCCAAGGTCACAACGCGGGTCAAACAGTCATGGAAACGCGGTCGCCCATGAACAAAGGGTCGCCACCGCGAGGGGTCGCCCATGAACGTTGGTCGCCGTGTTAAGGTCGCCAAACGCTGTCGTTGAAATGGTTGTCGCGGAATGTTGGTCAGCGAAATTAGTCAAACAAGGGGTGAAATCAAGCGATTAATCGATGAGCATTGATGTGGTAGGTAAGCGGTGAGGGTCGATCAGCGAACGGTGGTCGATCAAGCATTGAGAAGTCGTCCATGAGCGATGGTAAGTCAAGCGGTGAGAGTCGATCAATGAGCGATGTGCGTCGTGAGCGATTGAGCATTAATTAGATCCAAAGGGGAATTAGTCAAGCAAAAGTCGTCAAGCAGTGTCGGTGAGCATTAATTGTCGAAGCGGTGAAATTAGTCCATGAGCGGTGGTCGTCAGCGGTGAGGGTCGTCCACGTGAGCGATGGTAGATCAAGCGGTGAAGTCGTCAATGAGCGTTAGTCGTCCAAGAGAGTGCGATCAATGAGCGGTGGTTGTCAAGAGGGTCGTCCATGAGCGAGTGGTCGTCAAGCGGTGAAGTCGTCCATGAGCGATTGGTACGTCAAAGCGATTGGCGAAGTCGTCGATGCGGAGTGGTCTCGAGAGGGTCGTCATGAGCGGTGTTCGTCCAAAGTTGATACGCATGACCTCCAACTTCTGAAGGTCATATCTCCTTCGTTTGAACTCCGATTTGGGTGTTCTTGGACTTCATGGAAAGTCCATTGAGCAAACTCCGGTAGGACCTCTTGGAAGGGCAGTGGGTGCCTGAGCCGGCCGGAAATGGCCCCGTCCGGTCAAGTGAGGTAGGCTGCCGGGTGAGCGGTTGGTGTGCGTGACCCCGACTTCGGAAGGCCATAACTTTCGTCAATTCCGATTTAGGTGTTCTTTGACTCTATGGAAAGCCCATTGAGTCAAGATTGCGGCTCATGTTCCTGTGGAGGACATTGTCAATCAGGCATATTAGTTCTGACCAGTTCAGTTGTGTGTTAGGGCTTTAGTGGATAACATGCAATTTGGAAATTGACATCGTGATATATAGCGTATATGGTTTGAGTTGATAACATGCGTGTGGAATATGACATGTTGATATATGCTGTGTGACATTTTAACAGGCATGTAATCTTAAATATCGGGCATGGATAATATGCATGAATATGTGTGCATGGGTGATTATGTATATGCACAGCTAGCATAATAGCATCGCATGTGGTATCGCATGACATGGGTGTGAGTGCATGGAGTACGGATCGGCACTTAGGGTTAGGTGTCGCAGGTACACGGTTATGGGTTAAAAATTGTGTATGGTACTGATTGATGGACTCGGGAAATGGGACAGAGTCCAAATGAGTCAAACGGTTTTGAAACTAATGGAAATAAATATAAGTGTGTTTGGGCATAGCAAGATGGGGTAGACCCCCCCCCAGGGTGAAAGACCCAAATGTTATTCACGGTTAGACATGATTCCCGGCGATGCAAGTTCGTAAAAATGTTGGAACGGCGTGCGGCGTCCGGCGGTGAAAACCCGAAAAATCCGTGGCCCACAAATAAATAAGTACACGCAATTTTACCAAGTCAAATGTGCATTGGAGGTGTTTCCAATGGGTTGCAAATTCTTAAAAGAAAAACAAAAGTTCTTGTTTTGGAAAAAGGTTATTGGTGGAATAAAAGGACGGTTGGTATTTCACACTCACCCTAGGTAGGTGTGAGGAAGTCGGTGAGTAACTCGGGATATGGGCATGAGGACATTCATACATTGACATTCATGTAGGCATCTTACTTGAATGTGTTTTTCTGTCTGAGAAATCATTGCATGTGCACTTAGGTGGGGAAGTAACCCTTGTAAGGAGATTACTACTGCGGGCTTTGCTCACCGTCGATGGGACCCCCTTTTTCGGGTACACGAGAAGGCGGTGCTCGATCGGCGTGAGGTGTGAAGAAGTACAGGTTGTGACCTTGACGACATTTTGTAAAAATATATTAGAACAATACAGTTTCATATATTTTTGGGTATGGAAGTGAAGTACATTGAACTCTTGTATGAAAAAAAAAAAAAAAAAAAAAAAAAAAAAAAAAAAAATGACCCCGGGAAATTTGGGCGATCACGGCTTAGTGTCAGGCTTAGGTATGCGAGATACCTAGGGCTCGGTGGGCGGGTCTAGAACATCTTTGTTGATGAATAGGAACATCACAACTTGGTATGGCGGTGTTGGAGAAGCCCCGGTCATGATGGTAACCCAGTGCTCGGAAGTGGATGTCGGATCATAGTTGGGTATCCGGGTCTAGGTAGGGAGAGGGGCTACTAGGAGTCCGAGGCAGGGATTAGATCCGCGGCATGCATTTTGTGTTTTTCGTATTAATACTTTGATTTATATGAGTGTGATTGGTATTTACAATTTGTGTGAATTATATATGTGATAAATGTATGTGGAAAACAAAGAGCACTTGGGGATTGTTTTACAGTTGTTGAGGACCATCATTTATGCGCCAAGTTCGTAAGTCTGCGAGTTAAACTGCGAGGTGAGATTTTGGGACCTGCGTAGTGTCGGCCTCGAGTGTCGATCGACACGGGGAGAAGATCGAGGCAGTGATGAGTTGGAAGAGGCCGAAGTCAGTCTTCGAGATACGTAGTTTCTTGGGATTAATTTGGGTATTACGGAGGTTCATAGAGGGATTTCTCGATTGGCTATGACTAGGTTTGACCGGAGAGGGAGGTCGAGTTTGATTGGATATTGCCGTGCGAGGAGGCATTCCGGGAGTTGAGGAGGAGACTCCTTCAGCTCCCATTTGATAGTTCCGGACGGGGGACAAGGACACACGGAGGTGCATAATTGCATGATGCATCGAGGGCGGATGGGATGTGTTTTGAGTGCGTCCGGAGGGTAGTAGCTTATGGTTCCCGCCGATTAAAGAATCATGGTAGAATTACCTACTCCGCGACATAAGGTTAGCGACCATAGTCTTCGCCTTGAAGATTTGGCGCCGCTACTTACGGCGAGGAGTTGAGGTGTACTCGGACCGTAAAAGTCGAAGTATATTTTCACGCGACGGGACCTGTGCAGAGCCCAGCGGATGGATGGAGTTCACACAGAGGATTATGACTTCACTTTGCATTACCATCCCGGTAAGGCAAATGTGGTGGCTGATGCACTCAGTCGGAAGTCTAGAGGAGCGTTAGCTAGTATAGCTTCTCGGGAGTGGCGGATGCTCGAGATTATGGGACGGTTGGAGCTCTGATGCAATGACGGACTCGAGGAGTACCTTGGGAGTTTAGTAGCTACAGGCTACGTTGAGCGAAGTGATTGAGTCCCGGTGGCGGGCCAGCGGAGATAGTGTCCATCAAGGACAAAGAAATACAGTCAAATCTCTTGGTGGCGGTTGGGCCGTTCACGTAGATGGAGAGTCTGCTTGATATAGGGGACGGGTAGTGGTTCCCCGGTGGCCGATTTGAAGAGGAGATTCTCGGGGGGAGTTTTCGCGCGCTCTCGATTTCTTTGTACATCCAGGTGGCACGGATGTACGGGATCTTCGTCGCCCGGTATTATTGGAGTGGGATGAGACACGTGGGGCACTTTGTTGACGATGTCTCACATCATCGTGATTAAGGCTGAGCACGGGGCTTCGGCGGGGCTACGCCGATACGTGGAGGTGGGTGAGGTGGAGTGGGAGCATGTCACAAGCTGGATTTTGTGACCCACTTGCCATGGACGCCACAGAGACATGATGCGGTATGGGTGATAGTGGACCGACTCCGCAGTCGGCATTTTCTAGCGTGCGGATGACGCTACGAATTGAAGTGCAGGTTGTATATTCGAGATAGTCAGAAGCTACATGGAGTACCAGTATCCATAGTGTCGGATAGAGACCCGAAGTTTACAGCGCACTTTTGGAAGAGTTTCAAAGATTTATGGGCTTCGCAGTGACCATGAGTCACGTCGTTTCACCCTCGGAGCCGGATGGTCGGTCGGAGAGGACTATCTTGGTGTTAGAGGGGACATCTTTGCGAGCTTTGATCTGGATCATAAATTGGTGGGAAGAGCACTTGCCCTTAGTGGAATTCGCCTACAGCAATAGTTATCGAGGCGAGTATCACGGATGATGGCACGAGCTTTATGCGGGAGGCCATGCGATCCACCGATTTCTTGGGCCGAGGTAGGAGAGGAACTCATTCTTGTGGTGATTAGAGACACCTCACGAGGAAGGTGGAATTTGATCTGACAGCGTCTTCTCGAGCGCAGGCCGGTAGAAGGAAGTTATCTTGAACTGATGACGTACGACCGCAGGTTAAAGGTTGGTGATCAATTTTCTTGGCGATGCCTAAGAGAGAGGTGGTCGATTCGACAATGGCGGGAAGCTGCTCATTACGAGGTTTATTAGACCTTCGGATACTTTCGAGGGTGGGCATTAGCAAGCGTCTTAGGTTAGCTTCTGTAGCCGGTATGTCGGTGTTCATGAAGTATTCACGTCTCCATGCTCAGAAGGTACACTCTGATCCGCTCATGTGAACGGATTGGGAAAAGATTGAGACACGAGATGGAACCTTTGAGGGAAGGGACGTGCATCGCGATTAGCGAGAGATCGGGTTTTGAGGGCCTTGAGCCAGGTGAGGCTGGTGAAGTGCGTGGCAGCAGGTGAGTGGAGGAGGCAACATGGGAGCGGAAGGACACTATGCGGGCCACCTATCCTTAGCACATTTAGGGATGAAGTGCGCCGTGTAGTGATTGTAAGCTAAATGACTAGTTTACATGCATGACATAGTACATGTTGCATGCGCATGTGAATTGTTGTGATTGAGTGGAATTTAGGACGAAATTCTTTTAAGGGGGGAAGAATGTAAAACCCGAGAAAATTTTTAATTTTTAAGGAAGTAAATGGTAATTCCGGTCTAAAAATCAGAATTTTCTAGGTCTCGGATGACGAAAGCAGGACTTCACTTGGATTGGAATCGTCCCAGGGAAATCTAGCTACCATGTCGATTTAGATGAGTCTGAGACGGAGTTGGGGAATTGCACGTATTTCGAGGGGCAATTGGACAAATGAGTAAATGACAATTGGCATGGTCCCACACCACATGGATGCATGCAAATGACTACGTGTCTAGGAAAGTAGTCTTGCATGGGGGTAGAAAGTAGCAGACTGGATGCTAGGTGTCTTGGATAGGCTTTGTGAGAATTTAGTGGGAAGGAATGTGGGTTAGGAGACAAGTGGAAAGTAAGGTGTCAAGAGGCTTAGGAGGAACATGCTCTCTAAATAGAGGAAAAGGCGATAGGGTGGGGAGAGAAAAGGGAGAGTGATAGAGAGACTCCACCTTCTCCTACAGAGATTTCCCGACGATCGGATCGAGGTTTCAGGTGGAGCAAGAGGAAGATTCATCCTCACGACAAGGGCTTCGCATAGAAACCGGAGTTGGGGACTGACAAAAACTCAAGAGGTGGGCCTACTCTACCTTGGTTCCTTTCTACCACAGGGGTTGTGTGAGGTGGTTGTGTATGCCCTACAGGGAATGTTTGGTTGTATTTTGTACCATGAGAAGTACGCATTGAGGTAGCATACATAAACCGAGATTTAAGAACCACGATTTTGAATGGAAAGAAGTGGAATGTGGTGGTGAGTCCCTTCCTGATAAATTGTAGCCTCATGTGAAATTGATGCTAGGATATTGAATTTCCCGATTTGGACCTGCGTAGACTAAGTTATAGTCCTTTTGCGTGTGACCCGACTAAATCTGGTCGGTCAGTTACGCGATTCGGGTCAACTAGCCGGACCTTAAAATGGATTTTTGGGTCAGAAGTAAAACGAATCTGGAAGTGAATCAGCGCTGATAAGTTGTAGCCCCATCGATGAACTTGATGTTGGGCTTTTGAATTTCTCGATTCGGACTCTTGTAGACCAAGTTATGGTCTTTTATACAGCGGTCAAATGGGCGAGGGAATTAGGTCAAGGAATTAGATCAAAAGCGGTGTCGTGAAGCAGTGTCGGTGAGCGTGGTCGTCAGCGGTGGCCGTCGAAAGGGTGCCGTCAAGCGAGGGTGCGTCAGCGGTGTCGGTGAGCGGTGGTCGTCCATGAGCGGTGGTCGTCAAACAAGAGATGATCGCGAAGCGGTGTCGGTGAGCGATTGTCGGTGAGCGATTAGTCGTCCAAAGGGTCGTCAAGCGAAATTAGGCGTCAAGCGGTGTCGGTGAGCGATTGGTGGAATCAATGAGCGATGGTAAATCGAAGCGGTGGTCGTCCGCTGAATAGTAGTCGTCAAACGGTGAAATTCGTCAATGAACAGTGGTCGTCCAAGAGGGGTCGTCAATGAACAGTGGTCGTCCAGAGTCGTCCATGAACAGTGGTCGTCAAAACAGTGAGGGGGTCGTCCATGAGCAGTGGTCGTCCAAACGGTGAAATTCGTCGATGAGCGATGGTCGTCAGAGAAGTCGATCCGTAGCGATGTTCGTCAAAAGTTGACTACGCATGACCTCCAACTTCTGAAGGTCATATCTCCTTCGTTTGAACTCCGATTTGGGTGTTCTTGGACTTCATGGAAAGCCCATTGAGTAAACTCTCCATTGGGACCTCTTGGAAGGGCAGTGGGTGCCTGAGCCGGCCGGAAATGGCCGTCCAGTCAAGTGAGGTAGGCTGCCCGGGTGAGACAGTTTAGTCATGCGTGACCCCCAACTTCGGAAGGCCATAACTTTCTCGTCCGAATTCCGATTTGGGTGCTGACTCATGGAAAGCCCACATTGGAGTCAAGATTGCAGCCATGTTCCTGTGGAGGACATTGTCCAATCAGGCATGTTAGTTCTGACCAGTTCAGTTGTGTGTTAGGGCTTTAGTGGATAACATGCAACATGTTGATATGTGCTGTATATGGTTTGAGTTGATAACATGCAGTGTGGAATATGACATGTTGATATATGCTGTGTGACATTTTAACAGGCATGTAATCATAGCCTGAGGCATGGATAATATGCATGAATATGTGTGCATGGAGTGATTATGTATATGCAACTAGCATAATAGCATCGCATGTGCCGCGAAGACATCGCATGACATGGGTGTGAGTGCATGAATGCGGATCGGCGCAGGGTTAGGTGTCGCGGGTACACGGTTATGGGTTAAATTGTGTAACATGGTACTGATTGATGGACTCGGGAAATGCAAACGGACGAGTCCAAATGAGTCAAACGGTTTTTGAAACTAATGGAAATAAATATAAAGTGTGTTTGGGCATAGCAAGGGAATGGGATAGACCCCAGGGGTGAAAGACCCAAATGTTATTCACGAGTTGAACCTGATTCCCGGCGATGCAAGTTCGTAAAAATATTGGAGCGGCGTCTGCGGCGTCGGTGAAAACGAAAATCGTGGCCCTTGAAATAAATAAGTACCGCGCAATTTACGAGTCAAATGTGCATTGGAGGTGTTTCCGATGGGTTACAAATTCTTAAAGAAGAAAAACAAAAGTTCTTGTTTTTGGAAAAGGTCGTGGTGGAATAAAGGGCCGGTTGGTATTTCACACTCGGCCTAGGTAGGTGTGAGGGAGTCGGTGAGTGACTCGGGATATGGGCATGAGGACATTCATACATTGACATTCATGTAGGCATCTTACTTGAATGTGTTTTCTATGCAATCATTGCATGTGCACTTAGGTGGGGAGTAACCCTTGTAGGAGATTACTACTACTGAGCTTTGCTTTCTTGTCGTGGGACCCCCTTTTGGTACGAGAAGGCCGGTGCTCCATCGGGCCGTGAGTGTGAAGAAGGTCGGGTTGTGGCCTTGACGTATTTTGTAAAATATATTAGAGCAATGATATAGTTTCATATATTTTGGGTATGGAAGTGAGAGGTACATTGAACTCTTGTATGAAAAAAAAAAAAAAATTACCCCGGAAATTTGGGCGTCCGCAATATCATAGTATTTAGTCATGTAGGCACCGAACACGCTCATCTGCACGAACGATGCAAAAATATAAGAAAAACAAGAAAAACCGAAATATATTCGTGAAGAGCATGAAACATAAAAACCAGACCTAAATTGGGATCAAAGATATAAAAACTCCAAGTACCTACCATAACGAAAACAAAGCCTTCAAAAAATGAAAAGGTACGAACTTTGTGAAAAACATGCTTTATTTCCTTAAACCAAACTTGAGTTGAGATTAGAGTTTAACCCAAGCTCTCGGAGTATAAGGTCCTTCGCATAACCCCAAACACCAAATAATAATGCATTGCCTTGAGGCTTGTTTTTTCTAGTATCGGGCAAATTCGTCACGAGTTACACATACTTGGAGTCGACAACAAAGTAGTATGTACCTAGGTTGTGTCGCTTTATGGTGTATGCATAAAGGACCTCCTATAAACCTATGTGTAAGTCGTGCTGGTGATTCAACACGCATACCCCCAACAATACGTGTATAATATTCACATGGGTTTGGACAGGGTGAATGCGGGTATGGTAAAAAAATTGGTCCACCAATGGCGATAAGGAGAACCTCAGCTCTTCACTGATATGGACCTCTGGCCAGTTGATGAGTATTAAATATACTCATTACATCTCTATGTTTTTGTGTTGTTTTTGTAGTTTTTGGTTATAAATAAGAATTCTAATGTTCTGTAGATCATCGCTTGGGAGAAATAGAAGAAAACAAGACAAGAATAAAGCAATTTCAATAAAGAATGAAGAAGTTATGCAGGCAGCAACTCATGGTCGTGACCATAGCAATTCATGGTCGCGACCATAGCAATTCATGGTCGCGACCACAACAATTCATGGTTGTGACCACAAACCACTTTAGCAACCACTATGATTCAGTACTTGCAGTATGGTCATGACCACAAAGCATTCATGGTCACGACCACGCAATGTTACGGGCCAGCGATTTTCACTTTCAGGCTGATTTTGGCCCATTTTTCCAATGTGTATTTAAGGGCAACTTTAAGAAATTATTAGGCGGAACATAAAGCCTCTAACGAGAGAAGATAGAAATAAGCCTTTAGGGTTCCATACCCTAAGGCAAGGATCTTGAAGGAAGGAGATTGAAGAAGAAGAAGTTTATTTCGTGTTTTCTGGTTCTTCTTTGGTTGTATTTCTTCACCTCATGTTTTGATTTTATTTTCCATGGTTTTAGATGTAGTTTGATTATGATTTATGTATTTGAACATGGGCTCATATTCTAATTGATATTTATGGCATTTTTCTATTAATTGTTCTATCATGTTCTTAATGTGTATTGATGATTAGCTACGATTGATATGTGTTGTGGTTCAATTCAAGATTTCAGAAGTGAGAGTTGAATTAGACATCAGTAGAACATCACATTTCACCATAGTTTAGAGATATTCATGGGTGTTATGTGGTAGATAAGATTTCTCGGGTTTAAAACGCTCTTAGGACTTTGGGGTTGAGTAGAGATGCAAAATACCTAAGTCATAGGAGTAGAATGTGAGTCTTTGAGAGAGATTCACGTGTGCAATAGTGAGGCTTACTATTAATAGGTGATTAGAATATTAATTATGAATAAATTGGTCCATAATGCATAAGTATTAATCAAATGAAATATAAACCCTAGGCTTTTCCCATTTTATTTTATATATTTGCATGATAGATTAGGATTTTCAGTTGTTTTCTTAAATCTACAATAAAATCCATCATCCAGATAAAGTTAGGAGTAGGACAATTTCAGTACTTAGTAACCTAATCCTCGTGGAAATGATAATCGTACTTTTTACACTATATTACTCGAGGCGACGCGTGCAATTGAGCACATAGGCGTACACATTTTATATATCACTTTTCGAGCCTAACAAGTTTTTAGCACCATTGTCGGGGAATAGGCATTTTTACTAATATGGATACTAAGTAATCCTTTTTTACTTTGCATACTTCTTTTGTTTGTTTTCTTTCATTTTAGTTGTATATACTTATTTCCAATTTTGTCTATTTTACTTTTGATGTTTCTCTTTGTTTTGTAAGGTTATTTCACAATGGATCCTTTCAAGGAATTGACAACTGAAATATTCCTCCTTAATCACCAACTAAGAATAAGGCACATGGCCAATGAGCATCATCAAGAGTGAAATTAAATTAGGAGTCAAGTGTGGCAATCATATGAGTCGATGGATCATGTTCATTATGGAGGTACCCCATACTTGAACAATCAATACTTTGGATGGGACCATCACCCAAACACCTCGGGAACTAAGTCATAGAGAAACTCAACCTCCACAAGTCCAAAGATCAAGCTTGGAAGAAACCATGGCTGAAATGGCTAAGCTAAGGGATGAAATGGAAGATTATAGAATTCAAATGGCCAATTCAAGACTAGAGTAAAACATGGCTGAAATGAAAAGAAGTCAAGATGAATTAGCCATGGATCAAGATGAATTTTCAAGATGAATTGTTGATATGGACTATTCTCAAGTCAGTTTGCCTAGGTTTCATGTCCAAGATGAGATAAGATCATCTTTACAAGAGACAATGGCAAACTTAAAGGCAAACGTGGCTGAACTTAGAAGATCTCAAGCTAAATTTATGGGGGAGGTGAACAAACCTTCATAAGAGGAGTTAAATTTCAGAAGTGAAATGGATTTGTCTAAGTCTAGGGCTGAATTTTTTTAAGGAAAAGACAAGGATCAATGTTCCAATTCAGCCCATACCACTCGAAAGCTTAGAGGAGGAGATCAACCCAATGGCCATTTCTTGTACTCAATCCACAATTAAGAAAGAACAACCTCTACAAGAGAAGGGAATGAGTTTACAAGAGCTAGTTTCCAAATACATGAATGAGGGAGAGAACATGGTTTAACTTCCTTTAGAGGACAATAAAAGAACTTGCCATCCAATCTTGAGGTGATTAAAGAAAAAGAGAACTTGCACTACAAGGAAGACATCACCTCAAAGAATGATGAAGAACTTGAGAAGCTTCAAAGATTGGAGAACGATGCATAAGAATGGAAAGCTTTAGTCACAAAGGAAGATGAGCCAACTTCTCAAGAATCACATGAAAGAACAAGAGAAGAAGTTGTAAGACCATTCCGGAGATGGCTCCATGGGGTGAGATGTATGAGGAGTTCAAAATTGAGAAAATAACCCCCATTTCCAAAGGTGGAGGAAGCCATTATTCAGTTGATTAAGGAAATGGAAGCTACCATTGTGAGCCAAAAACAAGAAAATCTCAGAAAAAATAAAAAATTAATAATGTTCTTGAATGCCTATGTGCTCAATTTTCTAATTGAGCACAACTATAAGTTCTTTGGAACTGATGGAGACGAGAGTCATCATCCTATCCGTAGTTGGTAGAGTCAAGCTGGACTCTACAAAAACGGAGTAGCTTCTTGGGAGTCAATTGCAATGTCATTTCCAAGTAAGCTTTATTTAAGAAATCTTAAAATTTTCAATTCAATTCATATAATCAAGCAGATAATTCATAGAATGATAAACAATTATAGTTCTTGATTTCTATTAGGGTAGTGTGTGTTAGTCTTCCCTTTACTAATTTGTAGATTACGAAGCTTTATAAGATATAGATTAAAGAATGGAAGTCTCTTTAAAGTGACTAAGGTCCCATAGGCTTGTTAGTCATATTACTCTCCACTAATTTAGGCACATCACTACCTTCAGGATCAATTAGGTGTTCTAGGCTTATAATGTATGGCTTGGGCATTGGGTGGATAATTGGACGTTTAAGGCTCAAGTTTACCTGCATCGCATATTTCACTTCTTCTATTTGTCACTGCCCATCCTATATTTTCGCTAAAATACTGTAAGCACTTCAAACTTTGTCAAGTATTTTTTTGCATTTTCTCAGGTTCGTGCCTTTTCTTTCCATCAAGTATTTTCAATTTTGCTGGAGAAGCTCTTTCTTTTTCATGGCTTGTTCAAGGTTTTGGAATGGTGCAATGTTTTTCCTTCAAGCTTTCTACCACCTCAATAAGTTTGTAATTAAGAATTCTCGTCACACCGCTGACATTAGGGTACAAGGTGTAGAACACCCCTAAGAACTTAATAACTATAGGGAGGAAGGCTGCAAGGCAAAACTAATTTCCCCTTGAAACTAACATTCTTTTTCTGCTTCTCATTTTTCTGTTATGCACCTCTTTTAGTATTCATTTTCTCAGTTAACCATCTTTTCACATCCCTACTTCTTATCCTTCTAAAAAAAATCTCCCCCAAACTTGTCATCTTTATCATTTTTATGCATTCTTCTTGCAATTTGGGAAAACATAGGGTTATGTATCGATGGATCAGATTTCAGGACTGTTTAAGGTTTTTCATGTGGCTCATGATGAAATTGGCATTAAGCTCAAACAAGGCACTAAGGTATATGCATATCAAAGGGTAGGCTTTGAAAGGCTCAAACTGTTCAAGGATGGCCTAAATCATTTCCTGTTGGTTGTGATGCCTATGATTTCGTCTTAAATAATATTATAACAAGTTCTATGACCCTTTTAGGAATAAATGATGAATCTAATAAGGTGTTCCTAACCCAAGCATAAATAGTTTTTCAAGGTACTAATGACCAATTGATTCGTGCCACAGTAGGTTGATCCTAATCATCAAATTTGTATCCTATTCTTCCCTACCGCAGTCAAGTTATTACAAAGATGTTGTCTCTGTAATCAATACAGTAGATGGGTTTTCTTCCAGACAAATTATTTAAGTGAAGTAAAAAATGGTGAATTTTGTTTGATTTTCAAGTTTGGTTAAAAACAAGTAGAGGTTTGGGGTTTAAATCGAAAACAAAAAATGAAGAAAATAAGAAGAACTCCTGAAGTCTCGTGCCACCGGGTAAGGGTTTTTAGTGGCGACTAACATGTCCTCGGTCTTTTTCTCATGCTAGGGAGCATGACATAGTCATCATTTCCCGAACCGGCTCTTCATCGGCATTAAAACTCAACCCTAAAATTATTTCTTCTAATGTATAGCATTTATTACCCCTTAATGTTTCAAACGCTAAAAACTCCCATCGATCTAACCTGGGCAGGAGCTTCATAAATGACAACTGTATCGGGCATCGCGATCTAATAGTAAGCATCCAACTTGGGAAACTTGTGCCGCGCACGCCACTCGTACACATCACAAGGATTCAAACCTAAAAAGTGAGATACGTAAACAAAGAAAGGAATAAATGCTTCGGTGGAAAACATGAGGACGCCTCCTCACGAGATATGGCATTCGCGAGCATTTGGTCCTAACAAAGGTGTATATGGCCTCAAAAAGGCAACCTACGGCAACTAATAAGAGACAACTAAGGGATGACAAGGATCATGATTGCTGACCATCAGAATCACAAAGCTTTGCCAAATACACATCAAGGTGAAATGATCAGGAGGTTTCAACCTAGAGGAGATGCATTTAAATGCTCATGAATGTGCAAAGGTGGATAAATGAGAGGGCATGAAAACTTACCTCCAAACCTCCCTACCAATGACCCTCCTCTTATGAGGTAGTTTTGACACACCTGGTTTGTCACTCAAGGTATGTCGGTCAGCGAGAAAATGAGAGAAAGAGGAGAGAGAAGAGAGAAAAATGTGACCTAAAAGTGAAAAGCTGCGCGTGTACTGAAAGATTAAAAGTTAGGGTTACAAAATGTCATGAGTTGGCTTATATAGCCATACAAGAGGTGTGAAATACCAAAAAAACCTAAAACATGTAATTACAATAGGGACAAAATGGTAATTAATCAAACGAAAGGTCGCTTGGAATCAAAACATCAAAAACACGGTGGCAAAGAATTTCGTTTATAGAAATTTCAAGAGAAAGATAAATGGCTAGCCTAATAAATTTACTGTAGAGAATAAAACAGAGAGGTACCGCAGAAATCAGCATTCGCCATGATTGCGAATTTTCGCAACTCGCAAATTTTCGCAATGCACAGCGAAAATTCACTGCTCTCTCCTACGACACGCTCCATCAAGCCTCACCACTGCTCCAAATTTTCCCCGTCTCAAATTCGCATTGTTCCATTTCTTCAAGCTTGATATTCTCTTTCCTGGGCTTGTCGAAAATTGATAGAAGACCATATGAAATTGATGGAAATCAACCCGACTTTGGTTATGATTGATTGACACGATAATTTGGCTTCCCAATTCCTGTGAAACTACAAAAATACCAATGTAATTAAGTGCAATGGGGAACCTCGAACATGTCAATCAAGTTAATTATACTACTAGTACACAAAAAGCGCCAAAAACCTATTAAAAATAGGGTTCAAAATAGCACTGTGGGCACTAATCACACTCCCAACCCACACATTCCTAGTCCCTTAGCAATGCAAGAAGAAAGTACAAAATACATATAAAACTATAACAAAATAACGCTCAAAAAAAATGGTATATTTCAAAAGGTCAGAATGAGCAATGCTCTTACCATGGGCAAAAATCATCAAAGTCGTGTCCAATGACTATCATGAGAGAATGAATGCCATACAAAATTGAGTATTAAAGAGCCTTCTTGGTGAATCAACCAGAACACATAAATCTAAGTGTTTATTTGACGCCTCAACAATAAATCAAGCAAACCGCACTCTCCTCCAACCTAGCTACTACCACGACCTAGCATGCTAACCAACCTAAATAGATCGGGGGACTCCACCTCTTATTCATTATTCTTTTGCGCTAGTGCAATGTTGAGAATCGACCACCAAAGTCCATGTAATCCGGGATCTACCGATGACTCCTAACCAATTAAGGCTGCAGTGGCACCGATCATGAGAGACTTCACCACTAACTTTTCAGTTCTCACCCCGACTTCGAATGATTTCGAGACTTCAAAGACCTACAACTTGCTCAACTCCACCTATCCACCCATGTAGCGAACACTAACCTTGTAAGGGCTCCCAACCTGAAGGTTTAGGCACCTAGCTTTAAAGGTTTTTTCCATATACCCTCTTGACCGTGCTCTGCTTTCAAGGCAAAGCTGCTGCAATTTTATTCTTTTTTTTCTTTTCTTTTTCTTTTTTCAAGACGCATCGCCTTCTTTCCATAAAATTCCAAACTTATTAAAGGCGGTCAATGAAAAACTAGGGTAGGTTATGCAAAGTAAAGAGGGCTATACGCTTTTCAAATTTCATCATTGAAACCTAATGTGCCTGTGGTGTGGTTAGCTAGTGGGAAGAAAATGTTTCTAAATCAATAAGATTCAACTAATCATTCACTCAACTAAGCATGGAACCAATCTATCATCAATAGAATTGACAAAGTTTAAATTTTCCAACTCTCGCAAAGCCAGTAAAACCACAAAAATTTTGATCAGAAACGGGTCTAGATTTTGGAAAGCAGCCGATGGTAGAACAAATTTTATAGAAAGGGAACCCGTAAAGCCACCGAACATCACAAATGGGCTTGCACAAAATAATAACAAAACATACAAAATCCACTTCTTCATATCCTCCCTCTCAACCCAAACATCTCTTGTCCGAAATGGGGCTTCGATTAGAAAATTAGAGAAGGAAGTGGCATCTCTTGATGAGATGTGATCATTCTGATAGAAATCCATGTAAGCTTTCCATCGACACCTTATTCACTCCCTTTGGGCTTCAAATAAACAAGTTAGGAGAAGAAAAGAGAGAAAAAAAGTGACAAGTTGGAGCATTTTAAAAATTACACATTCATAAAAATTTCAAAAGTGTTTTTTCTAGCCATATTTTGATTCTGCACTCTCTAAGCTTTCCAACGGTACCAAGAAAGGCTAAAACGGAGTTCGGATGAAAAAGTTATGAACGAAACAAAATTTATAGGCAAAAGCAATTTCATAGCTTAAAATCATCAGAGCATAATTTATTTATTTTTTTTTTAAAAAGAGACAAATTTTTTTTTCCATATATATATATATATATAATAAAAATAAAAAATAAAATAAATTTTTTTAAATAAAAATAATATATATATATATATAAAACAAACGTTTTTTTTTTAAATAAATAATAAAAATAAAAATAAATAAAATAAAATAAATAAATAAAATAAAATAAAATGGAACTGTTGGTTGTTTTGTCTTTAGTGAGGATGAATTATATTGATAGCTGGGTCAAAATTCATTCACTACTATATAGCGAAATTTTTCATTTCGCTATGATTGCGAAATTTTCGCTATTGTTGCAGAAAATTCCTGTCTTCATTTCTGCTTTCCAATTTCTTTAATCAACTTCAAAATTTCACTAAAACTGCAAAAATTAATGCAGAAAATTAGGAAAATTGCAAGTAAAAGCAAAATGAATTTAAAAAACGTAAATTAACTAAAAACTAGAGAAAATCTAATAAGAAAAATTAATGAAATCAACATAAAAGATAAAATAAAACAAAGCAAGAAAAATTAAAACAAAAAGTGAGTGAGGAGCTTAGAAATGCCGAGGTTCGGGTGCTCCAAACCCGAACCCGCACCCGAACCATCCACTATGCCATGATGTGCACCACATCTCGCTTCGAGGCAAGGGCAAAATTCGTACAACGCTACTAACTTTCTAAAGTTTCATAGGCGCATGCTGATAAGGTGGCCTTTAAGGGCGGGTGTTTCACTAAGCCATTGCGCTACGTGCACGTGGGCGCATGAAGGCCGAGTCAAGTGCCGCCGGGCAATGGGTCGCTGTGGCTTGCAGTGAACTCCGACGGGGCTCTTCCATTTCTTCCTTTCCATTACCTCCTCGCCAAGATTGGGAGGTTTCTTCTTCCCTTTTCCATGGCCCATATTCTACATACATAATTCGTGCATCCTGGGCAGCCTCAGAGGAAGCCATCGATTCCACTTCAATCTGCCCCGAGTACGCAGCTTGAGCCTCGCTCACCAAAAATCAAGCTTCTACCCACTCATCCTCCGATTTTCTTCCCCTTTATGATCGTTGCCAGCAAGCTTTTGAAATCGAACATTGTAAATGTCAAAATTTGTCGACCAATTCACTTTGAAACCCATCTAATGTTTGTTCCAGGGGGCTCTCCACAAAGATAAATTCTTGACTCAATCGGCATTAAATTTCTTTTGCTCTCCCACACAAAGATCACCCACTAGTTTGGTGCGGGTCTGTAATCGCTCGCTTCAATCGAGAAATTAATCAGGCGGCCGAGGTGGCCGAGGAGCCGAGGTATCACCGTGGAGGCACCATGTAGGAGGGCACTTATCCTCGGGTCTCGTAGTCCCTCATGGATCTAGGTGGGCTTTGGATTTCTCTCCCAAGGTTGCCGATTTTCGTCATGCAAGGCTCAAATTTTTTTTTTTTTTTTTTTTTTTTTTTTTTTTTTTTTTTATAAAAAAATATAGTCCCTCATTGTCATATATGCCCTAGGTTTCTCTCCACAAAGGTATCGATTGTACGTCTCCTAGGTACCCATTTTATCACAATTCAAGCTTAGTCCAGGTTTTGTGGGAGATTGAGTTTGACCAGGTTGCCTTCTGGATTTCTAATCCACTGGAACGTGTTCCCCTGCAGCAAGAACAGGGCAACCCAAGACAACACCAAACAAGAAAAAAAATTCCTGCACCAACTTTTTTTTTTTTTTTTATGAAATGAAAAATAAAATAAAATAACAATGAAATATAAAAGAAATTCACCAAAACTTGTGATGAGGATCACAAGTGTTCCACAGCTCGTCAAATGCACTTAGGCACCATCCCCTAAGAACGACGCCATTTACCTGCGCTACGTAGGTGATCCTAATCAACAAAATTTGTATCCTATATTCTCCCACGCGTAGTCGCTTTACCGCAAGATAGTGGTCTAGGTCGAACACATGGATGGGTTTTCGCACAAATGATTTAAGTGAAGTCAAAATGATGAATTTTGTTTGGATTTTCAAGTTTGGTTAAAAATAAAGTGAGGTTCGGGGTTTAAAACTGAAAATAAATGAAGAAAATAAGAAAAGAACTCCCTCAAGTCTCGTGCCATCGGGCAGGTGGTTTTGTGGCGACTAACATGTCTCGGTCTTTTTTCTCGCTGGGGAGCATGACATAGTCATTTCCCAACCTAGCCATTTGGCATTAAAACCTAAACCCTAAAATTATTTTTTTAATGTATAGCATTTATTACCCCTCAATGTTTCAAAACAAGAAAACCCTCACCGGATCTAACCCAAGGCGAGCTCATAAAATGACAATTCAAATGTATCATGATCTAATAGTAAGCATCCATCGAACCTGGCTTGCCAAATACCGCCACTGTGGTGCCATCACGCTGATTCAAACCCAAAAAGGAGATACGTAAACAAAGAAAAGGAACAAATTGTCACAAGTGGAAAACACGAGACAGCTCCTCACGAGATATGGCATTTAGTGAGCATTCAAGTCCCAACAGCGTGTATGGTCTCAAAAGGCAACTACCGCAACTAATAAGAGACAACTATGATGACAAGGGATCTAAGATTAAGCATCCATCAGAATCTCACAAAGCTTGCCAAATGCACACACATCAAGTTGTAATGGATCTAGGGAGGTTTCAAACTCCAGAGTGGAGATGCGTGTGGAGCTTAAATGCTCATAAATGCGCAGATAAATGAGAGGCATGAAAACTACCTCCAAACCCCACCGCTGACCCTCCTCTTCAAGGAAAGTATAGCCAAGCATACCTTGGTTTGTCATCACCAAGGTATGTTTGTCAAGCCAGAAATGAGAGAAAGAGGAGAGAGGAAGAGAGAAAAATGTGACCTGTGCGTGAAAAGCTGCTGCAGTAATCGTAAAGATTAAAAGAAGTTACAAATGTGTCATGAGTTGGCTTATATAGCCATACAAGAGGTGTGAAATACCAAAAAACTCTAAAATATGTAATACAAATAGGGACAAAATGGTAATTGGATCAAAACGAATGCTTGGAATCAAAACATCAAAAAACAATACAGGCAAAGAATTTCGCTATGTAGGAAATTTCGCTAGTATAGCGAAAATTTCGCTATGCTAGCGAAAATTTCGCTAGGATTGCAAAATTTCGCTAGGATTGCGAAATTTTCGTTATGATTGTGAAATTTTCGCAATCCCTGCGAAATTTTCGCAATGCATAGCGAAATTCATCGTTTCCTACTTCGCTTACAGCCATTCCATCAAGCCCCTACTTCGCCATCGTCTGTAGCTTTCCCCGTCTGTACCACACTGCTCCATTTCTCAAGCTTGATATTCTTCTGGCCCCCGCTGTCAAATTGGAGGTGGAAGACCATATGATAAATTGATGGAAATCAACCCGACTTTGGTTATGATTGACGATATCTGGCACTGGGCTTCCACCTCATGCGAAACTACAAACAAAATTTAAATGCAATTAGAAAGCGCAATAGGGACCAATACGTTAATCGTTAATTATAACACTAGTACAAAAAAATAAAACCTATTAAAAAATAGTCTTAAAATAGCACTTTTGGGCACTTAATCGTACCAATGTGCATAATTTTTAATATCTGATCCATCGTTTAAGCAAACTGGAATGATCAACTTAATCAGTAACTTTAGTCTTCAAGTTTCTAGAATTTCATCCTATTTTTTATTGACACCACAACTTCCTAATCCCTTAAAGCTCATTTTGCCCACTTCATCCACCAGGAATTTTCTTTATTGAAGGAGAAACACTAAAAACTCTAAAAACTGGGTATTGAAATTGTTGAACTAATTTGAAAACATAAAAAATTAAATCCCCCAAACTTAGAGCATGCATCATCCTGACATAAGTAAATTAAGAATAGAAAACTCCCCTTGATGATCACTTCTGCTAATTGAGTTTGGGTTGGAGTTTAGTCTCGATGAACCCTTCAAAAAAATCCAGCTTCAATACCGTGAAAAACAAAAATAGAAACATAAAAAATAATAATAAAATCAAACAAGTACTCAACTTAATCAAAAATAATCTCAATCTTTAATTGATAGAAATTATTTTTCTTAAGTGCCTCCCCTTGGTGAGCTGCTCCATTTTTAGAGTCCAAATTTAAACTCATTGAAAAGTATACTAGATCTTTGCTTTGGCCCTTCATCTGTGGCCAATGTTCCTTCACCTCATCCTTCATGCGATTTACTCTCCACCTCGTGAATATGCATAGAAGTCAAAACTAACTCTTCGATGGGGAAATAGTTGGTATTTAATTTATATCCTTGAAGAGTGTCCCCTTGAAGGATTCTAGGTGCTTGCTCCTCAAAATACAATAGTGAACTCTCTATCTGCCTGCATGCCATCTTCTCCTCATCCTTAAGTTGTATGTTTTGGTTGAGGTTGAATGTCACTTTTTCCTTACCAACAAGTAAGGTCATCTCCCAATGTTTTACATCAATCCAAGCTTAACTTGTGGCAATGGAAGGTGTTCCTTTAGATGACATTTGTTGTTCCTCTTCCATGCCCACAGTCACACAGTTTATAGGGAAATTGTACTTGTTAATCCCAACTAAAACATTTTAAATTATAAAAACCCTTTTATACAAAGCACTTTTACAAAAATGTTACTCAAGGTTGCATGTCACTCTTGTAATCACTGGGCCGTCGCCCGAGCACGTCTTCCCATACACCCCTGTACCTGAAAGGGGTCCTACAATGCACAAATGCCTAGTAGAAAATTCCTCCACAAGGCACTCCCACTAAATGCATTACGTGACCGACGCATATGGCACATCCAATCATATTCCATATAAACAATGCAATCCTATATGAAATATTGTGTCATACATGAAATGAGATGCCTCATGCCCACAACCCGAGTCCTGACCGACTCCCTCACACATGCAAATGCCAGAGAAAACCAACATTGGTGTCACCCAATGACTTAAACTATCGACAACCTCCAATATTCATATGAATCAGACAACTTTCGCAGTTTATTTGGGTTGTGAATTTCGGGGGTCTCACCGTAGGCTTCACACACCTTCCAACACTTTCGCGAACTTTTATCGATGCATACATATGTCTGACCAAGAATAAAATTTTGGTCTTTCACCCTAGGGAGGGATCTGCCCCATCTTGCTTCACCTAAACACACGTGATTTATTATTATTATTATTATTATTGTTTTCCTGTTATACAACCGTGAATCTCGATTTTGGACGTTGTCCCATTTCCGAGCTCACCACACATTCACCAAGAATGGTGAATAACAATACCATGCACCCAGTCAGACTACCCGAACCAGCCCTAAAATTTCCAATATCTACCCCAAAACTGGGATTCGAATCACATGCCTATCACGTTCGAAGACAACCTATGCCACACATGACTTTAGGCTAAAACTATCCAAAAAGAGGAGCACTCCTACCTCACTATTTGATGAAACCCAAGATTTTGGGTACCACGCATAGCTCTGCTACGCGGATTTGATTTTTACTCCTGGCCGTCAGACTGATGATCGAATACCAGCCCACCCATTTTCATTTCTCTCTCATTTCTCCTCTCTCTCTCTCTATCCGATTCCTCCCTTCTCTCTCTTTCCTTTGTCACTTTTCTTTTCTTTTTCCCTTTTCTTTTCTCATTTTCTTTCCTTTCCTTATCCAACAAATCCTCTCCCTGCTTTGTTCCTATCTCATTTTCTCATTTCATTTTCTCATTTTCTCCTCTTTCTCTCATTCTTCTTTCTTTTTATTTTTCTTCATTTTCTCTTTTGGATTACCATCACCCGTATGGTCCACAAGTGGGAAACTTCCTCCACTTCCTCCTTTCCACTCTTGGTCATTCCTACATTTTTCTCAATTTCTTATTTTTTCTTGTCTCGCTTTATCCCACATTCTGATACTCGGCCTAATGTGAGCCATTCATAAATGGACCACATGGCTCATGCCATGTGTCACTCCCTGTGGTGCCGTGGCATCACCGATCATACCATATGTCACCCGACACCTCAGGCCTCGAAAAAACATGAAATTCGAATGTCTCGAACTGGCTGAAAACCGATGGTGATTAGATTTCATGAGAAATAAATCGAACTGCGAAGCTTCCTCGTTGCCTATCCGAAATTTAGAAAATTTTCTGCCAACCGACTTTACCGCGCACCTACGAGAAAATTGAATTTTTCCTGCCACATTTTCAACTTTGAATTTCATCCTTGAAATTCACACCCACTAGCAAACACAAACACATGCATATGCAGTAATTATTATAAGGCAATTTTGGAAAACTAATCCGTCCCAACAGGAAGGATATGGTCAGACGTCCCTCTCATCCCTGCCACCATCCACCCCCGGTGTTGCCACAATACTTCACTAGTCGCATTTTAATGCCAGAAAAACCTAACTGCTATCCAAGATACATCGTCCCTTCCCCCGCTGGTCCATCGCTGACAGTTGGGAATCTCCCACCCTAATTATACGCTAAATATGGAGTATACTTCAGGAGCATGGAGACATGGAACACCTCATGGACACTTGATAAGCTCTAAGGGTAGCAATTCAACCGACAAGCAACTCCGCACTCCACCCTGCGACTCATGGGCCCACTTCACCAAATTTCCTCTTTTTCAATGACTCACTCACAGCATCACCCTTCAAGAAGACGTGATCACCCACCTTGAAATCCATAAACGACTGAGTCTCTGCTCACGAGCCTGGCCCACTATGAGTCGCGGAGAAGACGCTTTTGAATCAAATCCACCTTCTCGGAGGTGTCTCTAATCAAATCCGGACCAGTGATGGAGTGCTCTCCCACCTATGTCCAACATATCGGTGATCGACATGGCCTCCCATATAAGGCCTCATAGGGTGCCATCTGAATACTGTCTCGATAATATCGCGGCAGTCAATTCCACCTTATGGGTAAATGATCTTCCAACCAATTCTTGAGATCTAAGACACACGCAAAGCAAAGATGTCCTCTAAAATCAGATGGTCCTCTCTCGACCGACCATCCGTCTGAGGATGAAATGTTGTCTTTGATCACACTCCAGGTCCCAGCTGGTTTGGAACCCTTCCAAAGTGTGTCGTAAATATGGGAATTCCGTCCGACAAGATGAGACCGTGACCCACAGCCACAATCTCACTAATATATAAACCGTGAGAATTCTCCAAGGTGAAGGTCATCCGCACTGCAAGAAAGTGTGCCGACTTAGTGAGCTGGTCCACTATAACTCATACAAGATCATGCCCCACCAGTGGTCAAAGGAAAGTGGTCAAAATCCATCGTGACATGCTCCCACTTCCACTCCGGGCCTACCCTCTCTAATGGCCGGAGTAACCCCTGGCTGGCTTCTAATGCTCACCCTTTACCCGTCGACACGTGAGACAATCATGGAACAAAATCTCCAAACTCCGTCGTCTATCCCACTCGGCACACTGGCACAAGATCTCAGACATCTTCATGCCACCTAGATGCATAGCAAAACGAGAGCACAGAACTCTCGAGGGATCTCCTTTCAACCACACCGGGAACCACAAATCGGCCCTCATACCGGAAGACTACCATCTCGCAGGATGCTGGCCCAAATTTTCACTGCACTCACATAGTACGCCCCGATGACATATCTCTGTCCTCGGGCCCCGGGACTCCAATCACTCCCGTTTAGTAGGATGGCATAGCTACCAAAATCTCTATCACTCCCTAAGCCTAATAATCGCATCGCAAACTCTAAACTTTCTCTACGCCTTCGAGACCTGCACTTAAAGCCACTAGCCGCAAGACGGACTTCCTCGAATCGAGTGCATCAGCTTCATCACATTTGCCTCCCACTGCATTGTACGCAGTGTCATAATCCTCCGTATATCATTCCATCCATATCGCCTCATGTTATGTCCTCATTGTGCTAAGATATACTCGACTTTATGATTTGAAAATACCTCAAATCGCCAAATCATACGACACGCGCCAAATATTTAAGGCAAAAGATCATGGCCACCAACCTGCATCATGTGTAGGTAATTTCGCTTCATGATTCTTTAAATTGCTTCAACCATGGTCATAATCCTCCTGATCAGATCAAGACATCCTATCCATCCTAGAGGCATCACAAGACACCGCCGCACTTCCGCCCTTGTTCGACTATCGACGTAAGAGCTGAAGTAAGACGCCTTCACTCCCCGAATGCCTTCTCCTACAGGCGTCATTCCACTCAACCCGCACTCTCTGTGTCACAACAATCTTAGTCATGTGCCGCTTAGCCAAGAGAAATCCTTAATGAACCTCCTCCCACACCCCTCGCTGAATCCCAAGAAATCGTGCATTCACCACTGCCTCTTAACCCATAACATCCTCAACCTTCTCTCAGTGGTCTATATTGACACCTGGGTCGATAACATTTCTGTCCCAAGAACTTTACTCCCCAGTTTCAAAATTCACATTTACCGAACTCGTGATACAACTCGATGGTCCCCTCGGAAGTGCTCGGAGAATAATCTAGAAATGATGATCCTCATGCTCCTCTCGTACCAAGAGTGTATCAAGATGTTGTTAACAAAGACCACAAATAAACTTATCCAAGTAGGGTTAAATACCGCATAATAGATCCATGAATGTCGTATCAACCCTAAAGGATCATTGTGAACTTAAATGCCCATATCAAGGCCCTAAACGTTGTCTTAGGGATATATGCCTCTCTAACCCTCAGCTGATGGTAACTTGTACAAAGGTCTATCTTGGAGTAGACTCACGTTCCTCTCAATTGGTCAAACAAGTCATCAATCCTCAGTAATGGATACCGATTCTTGACTATAACTTTGTTCAGATGTCGATAGTCAATGCATAGTTGAAGAGTCTTGTCCTTCTTCTTAGCGAATAAAACCGGAGCGCCCCATGGTGAAAATATCGGTCTAATAAAACCCTTGTCCAATAATTCTTGTAGTTAGACCTTAAGTTCTTGCAACTCAATCGGTGCCATCCTATGAGGAATAATAGAGATAGGCGACGTACAAGGGTGCAACTCAATAACAAAGTCTACATCCCTGTGTGGAGGTAATCCCAGTAGCTAATCCGGAATGACATCCTCATACTCGCAAACCACCCGAGGTAGACCCAAATCCTATCTCCCCTCATTCTCTAGGGTAAGGCTCTTCGCACGCATCAACCGGTCCACTCCACTTGAGTCGTATACGCCTCGGGGTAGCATCATGCTTTTCCCCATGAAAAGTCACATGAATACCGTCACATGTGTAGGCAGTAATCCTCCTATTGTCATAGTCAATGAAGACTCGGTGTTCCGTCAACCAATCCATGCCAATAATGACATCAAAATCTGATATGTCCATCACCCGAAGGTCCACCGTGAGCAGAATCCCTGAGATCTCTAACTCACAACCCCGACATATCTGATCAATCCTCACCCTAGTCCCTAGGGGAGAACTCACATGTAACATCTCATCCAAGGTCTCCACCTATAAGCCCAAAAACATCCACACTAGATGCAACAACAAAAGAAATCTTATGCACCGTAATCAAATAATATCTTGCTCCATAGCGATCGCGTAAACACACTTAAGCATGACCGACTAACTGCAGGGCGTGATGGTGTAGACATACCCTTAAATCCCTGAAGTCTTGTTCAGAGCCTCTCGTCCCTCGACTCCATACCCCGCCGCTGCCCGCTTGTGCAGCGTAAGGCCCCGTGCGCACCCTAGGACTGATGTTGTTTTTCAGTCTACACCGGCGAGGGAACAACCGTGTCTACGCCATTCCACCCGATGACCGGATCGCGCTATCCCAAGCCTCCCTGATCCCGTCTTCGAGGGAAATCCCGCCCACATGTCCTGCCGATGGCAATGGAAACATGTCGCCGGTCCCGACCGGGTAGAAGCTCCCATTGCCTCGCCCTAATAGTCGCGGCCTCGTCCTGAAACACTCGAGGAGTAGAAGCCTTCTACCTCTTTCCCGAACTAGAAGAAGGTTGATCCTTCCTCTTCTTACTAGTACCCGCAGCTCGGATATTCCATGCATCCTCTATCTCTCTCTCTATGGCCATAGCCATCATGACCATAAAATCCATGTCCTGTAAGAGAAATCCTACAATCTTACCCCGGATGGACAACTTCAGGCCATCCTCAAATTTCTGCACCTTGGCCATATCTGTGGCCACATAGTCATCCTTGAAACGTGCTAGCTTAGTGAACTTGGATACATACTCGAGAACAATCATATTTCCTTACTTCAACTCAAGGAACTCCCGATCCTTTGCATGCCTAGTAGATGCTAGGAAAAACTTACCCATGAAGAGCTCTCTGAACTCTCCCCATGTCATCGTCTTAGGATTGATGAGTCTAAAAACTCATTAAATTTTTAATCCATTTTTCTGAGTTTATTATGAGATAAATGTTGCTTTGTTTGAAGAAAAGTGGATAATTGACTCAAATTTCATTCGTATGAAAATACAAATATAAAACTCAAATTTTAGCAAAATCAAGAAATCAGCCTACAGTTGCACTGGAGGTCAATCGAAATTTAAGTCATGTATAAGAATGCCGCTGCCATCCATTCCGTGTCAATGGTATACATCAACAAATTTGGCTTTGAAGAAGAAATCAAAACTTAAACAAGTGAAGTCGTACTTGAAAATAGGTCATGGCAAAGAAAACGTGGTTGAGACTAAAGGAAACAATCAAATGACGAAATTCATGTCGCGACACCAAAATGATATGAATGATGTCGCGACACCACTCTGAGGTCGTGACAAGAATCCGTCTATGAAGCCACAAGAGAGGTCTTTGCAAAAGAAAGAGGCCAGAACTGGCTTTTTTAAATATTAAGAAAGTTCCATTTCATGTCGTGATATCACTACTATGTCGCGACATAAAACAGAAGATTTAAAGTGCAAACTAAAGATAGAATTTGAAAGGAGGTCGCAACCTCAGAAATAAATAGAAGCACTTACAAGGAATCGAACTTGCGACCTTTCACAAGTCAAGGATCAAATGATGTCACACCAAGAGTGCCGAAAGGTGAAGAAATTGATGTCAGCGACATGCAACCGAGGTCGCGACCGAAAATAAGTGGGAAGAAGGAAATTAGTTATGACGTAGAACCGAGGTCAGAAATCAAGAAAAGGAATGGAAGTTAGTAGAGGTCGCGACATCATCATGATGTCGCCGACATAAAATCAAAGATATGAAGAAAAAGACCACCAACACAATCGCTGGACAAAGGAATCGTAGTCACAACATGAAGTCATCATACAAACAAGAAAGTGGTCGTGAATAAAACTCACGCCGCAACTCGTGGCCGAGAAAAGGAAGACAATGATGTTGCACATGTAACCGAGGTCGGCATCAACACCGCTAAAACACGAAAGTAATGAAGTCGCGGCCACACACGATGTCGCGACCACTGATCAAAGATGTTGCAAGACAAACTCGTTGCAACTTAAAAGAAAGAGGTCGCGATCGATCATGAGCAATCAAGAATGTACCATGTCGCTAGAAGACATCAACTTGAGGTCGCGACATGTGACGTTGAGTCGGGCTTTAGATTTCCACCGATCATTTCGTATCCGACCAGATCTGCTTACAAGATAAATAGTTAGCTTTAGAATAAAGCGCTTCCGCTTTCACTACCCAGCAAAGGGAAAAGAAGAGGAACTCAGTGTATATTTTAGAGTAGAATTTTATTATTATTTTTTGTTTAATTTTTTGGTTTTGAATCTGCGAACTGTGCAGAGACGAGCAGAGCTGGATTTTTAGTTCTGTTATTTTTCTTATATTATCATTTAAAATTTATGAAATTTAGACAAAATTCTCGAATTCATTTCTTCTCGCTTTATTGCAATTATAGTGGCAGCGTGATCTGCCCATTTCTAATTGCATGCAAGAATCAAACGCAAATTTGGCGCTGATTTGATTTACATTTAGTTACGCTTTCCGCACAATTTACTGAGAATTAATTTGGTTCGGTTTTTACTTAATCGTGTCGCTTTAATGGATAAGTCTCTGGGTCAGTGCACTCTAGTACCATTTTAGTGGAATGTATCTACTCGATATCCGTGATGCCCTCTACGTGACACACGAAGATTCCTGAGAGTCGAGCATTCTTTTCGGGCAGGCCTCGGGACCACCATTGGCGAATCATCAGCTCGAGAGTTCATTTTTGATAAATCCCCCCATTCGCTCTCATAATTGAAGCTTGAGGGGTGTATTTAACAATATAAATAATCGTGAGAGCCACTCTTAATCTACAGGTAAGTTCCAATCCCCGTGTTAGCTCAAATCTAATCAAGGGAAAGGGATGAACCCATAGATCTGAAGGTTGAGCCATGGATTGAGTAGTAGAAATTTTTCGAAAATTCTTAGAAGGTAAAGCAAAAGTTCTGCTGCCAACAGGAAATGGGTGTGAAGTATTGAGAAAGAAAACACCTGCATCGTAAAGAAAATTCGAATGGCAGGTAGCCAGGTTAGATCTTGTCTTTTAGAGAAGCCAAGGATATCTAATCAAGAATATGGAGAAATCCAATTCCAATAATTAAACTGGACAAAATCGATCCATACATAAAACAGAGTAATGGATTTTAAGACTGAATTGGACCGCTCCATCAGATTTATCGATGGTTTTTTTTCGCTTCTCACAGAAAACTCGATTCAACTATCTTTATAGACAAATTTATTTTTATTCTTTTTACTTTGGTTTTAGCTTAATTTGAATATATTCAATAATATAGGATTTTAATTTCAGTTGTTTAGATAAAACCTTCATTATGAGTTTTGAGTCCAAATAAGTATGAAATTTTAGTAGTTTGGTAGTTGGACTGTAATTCGCTATCAATCTTCGTGGGAATGATACCCGGACTTACATTCGCATTTCACTACTTGTATGACTGCATTTGCAGTAAGTATAGACTTGACCCTTATTTTTAAATCATGAACAATTAAGAGAAAAACTATTTTATCAATCAAAACATCCAAAGTAACATGTACAAAGTAAGAGAAGGTAAGACTCTTGTAATTATGTTAATTTGAGGGGTTTAGTCTATATAGAAAAAGGCAAACAAGTTTTTATGGCGCCGTTGTCGGGGATTGAAAGAATTAAATAGATCAATATTCTGACAAAAGAAGGAAATACTAATTTGGACATTTTAAGAAAAGAACAAAAATAGTTTTGCAAGTTAAAGGGCTATTTTAAATTAATTAATCTTTAACAAGCCATATTGAAAATATTTGCCTGCAATGACTAACTTATTAATTTGAGTGTGTTTGATTTCAGAAAACTTTTTTAATGCATAGAAACAAGATTCCGACCATCCCAAAACAGACACGGAATTAGAGAAAACACTCAGGAGCTTGAGAAAGACGAAAAGAGCAGAAAACGCAGCTATGGCAGATGAGAGACATGATTAGATAGAAGAACAGAGGACAACAAGAAGGCCTCCCATTACTGACACAATGGAGGATTTCTGGAGGCCTATTATTCAAAGAAGAATACTTAATCAGCAAATTTTCATCAGAGATGCAAATAATTTCAACTAAAGCCACTTGACATAATGGTTCAAGAATACCGCCATCGGGTCATCCTAAATCAAGACCCAAATGAGCACTCGGGAAGATTTCTCAGATGGCAAATACAAGAAACCGATGGGGTGAGGCTGCAGGTGATAAAATTGCATATCTTTACTTTTCTTTGATAGATATACAGCCTACATGGTATGAATCATTACCATATGGTTCTATTGATACTGGGAAGAGTCAGGCTTCCATTGGGTAAATTTTTTCCATCTCTACTTCGTGAGAGAAGCAAGAGAGATAATAAGAGTCTAAATTGTGGGGAAGACACGAGCCTATATGTAGCTTCAAGATCTGTTGTTTCGGGAAGAGATGCCCGATGGCGGTATAGACTAAGACCCAGATGACATAGTGTATCATGCTTTTAAAATGATACATCTAAGGGTATTATCGATGTTTCATGTCATGGAAAGATTCAAACGTAAAAGTGTCAAGAGGCAAGATTTGATAAGACCCGCAAATGTGCAATATGAAAGCTCCATCCGAGTTTTCAAGAGGAATAGCAGAGGAAAGGTCATGGAGCTGAAAGCAAGATGACGTGCTCATGAGGTAAAGATGCCATAATGCATAGCATGGACAAACAAGAGAGGAAGATGCACACTTACTGAAGAAAATAGAGCAAGAGAAAGAGAACTTATGAGAAGAAGTGTCAAGGTGCCAACAAGAAGATTCTTATGGTGCCGAGGAGGTTAAGGCAAAGCAGCCAAGAAGTTATCATTTCAAGAATCCTAACCCCGCTCTACACACTACAATCCAAGATCGAGGAACCATGAGAATTTCTCATATGGTGGAGGGCATTACAAGGCCCAAGGCATGACAACTTCATGATATCAAATACCAAGGTCCAGAAGAGAGCGTTAATAAAGGAGGTGAAAGCAGTAAATGAACATGGTCGAGGAGGACCCCAACCACTAAGAACAAATGCCGCAGCTCACGGGGAAAACAAGAGGCTATTACAATTCTATGAACAAAACTATCGTAATCTTGGAAGCTTGTCCGAGCATCAAATGTTTCGTGAAGAATGCTAGTGCTCACGAAAAATTTGGAGACACAAGTAGGCAACTGCCCCGAATATGCCACCAGAGCAAGGGTACATTCCATGGGTTGATACCAAGAACCCAAAAGACTGCATGGTACCACTAATTAAGAAGTGGAAGATTGGCAAGAACAAAAGAACATAAAGAAAGAAGAGACTGAAAGAAAAGAAGAGAGATCAAAAGGAAGGAGAGAAGAACAACCGATTGAACAGCTGAAAGAAAGTAATGACCGTAAAAAGAAGGAAGGAGACCAAATTTACACACCAAGTGCATTTCCACAGAGATTTCAAGTCAAGAAGAGAAGAACGCTTAAATTCTTGATATTTTCTAAGAAAATATAACAACATCCCATTTGCAAGAGGTGATTAGCCAAATGCCTCTTTATGCAAAATTTACGAAGGAAATACTGAAAGCAAGAAAAAGAAAGATAAATGAGGAGGGTATGCGCTTAACTCGACCGTTACGGTAGTGCCATTATCCAAAGAAAAGCTCCCAAAGAAAGACGACATGACTGGAAGTTTAATCATTCCCGCTTCCATAGGGAAATATGAATTCAAGAAAGCTATGTGATTCTAGAGCAAGAATAAATTTGATGCCTCTATCAGACAGAGACTTATTGGGGGAACCCTACTCTAACAACAATTATGATTGCAGATATCGATAGATGTATACACAACCGTAAGGCATTCTGAAGATGTATCGTCAGCACCCATCTTCGAAGGATTTGTTATCACAGATGGAGGAAGATACACAGTTCCTCCTCGATTCTTTGGGAAGACCTTTCTTAGCAGCCCAGACACCACCTTGATGACGCGTCTGAAGGTGAATTGACACTCGGGGTTGGGAAATGAAAGCAGTGCATTTTAATATTAAAGAGATGCGGAACATCCCCAATGTAGGAAGGCAGTTGTATGGGCGTAAGAAACAATAGTCTTCTCAATGATGAATTGAATTTTGATTTCGAGTATAAGTAAGCTTGAGTCAAGGTGAAGTAAGCGACGAGCTTGACAAAACTCATGGCTTGAAAACTAGTGCGAGAAGGGTGACATTGAAAGAATTGCCCAGTCATTTAAAATATGAGTTTTAGAACGGAAAGAAAATCGGTTATCATAGTAATTTTTGCATTGGCGAAGGCGAAGAGCGAGAAAGTTCTTGTGGTCGAAAATACGAGAGCAGTGCGGAATTGATTGAGGATCCCGGAAGAACCTCCCGGCCCCCCTCCATTTCCATGCCTGAAATATTCTTGGAGGATAATGCACGAAAACCCCATTGAGCATGAAGGTAGACAGTGATGAAGAAGTTGTGAAAAGAAGTTACGAAATGGTTAAAATCACGGGTTTTATATGCTATATCAAAGATAGTTCTTGGTAAGCCCAGTGCATGGTTTCCCGAAGGTGGATTGTAGACAGAAAAATTCCGATTTTCTGGAAAGGGAAAATCGTAATTTCGGTAAAAATGGGAAATTTCTAAATCTCCCGGATGACCAGCAGATCTCGGGTTGAAATCGTCGTGGGATTTAGCTACCGTCAAATTTCGTTGGATTACGGTGAGAGTCGAGTTTACGTTTGTCGAGGCGTGGGGTGTCGGATGGCTGTATGGCAAGGTTGGGAATGCCATATGGCACCTCAAAAAGTGTGACACTTGGCATGAATTCATGTCCCGCGATTGGCCATGCGTGAGATTTGATTCCATGTCATGTAAGCCATGTGGTGATGATGTCATAATGAGGTTTAAAGAAAATAGAAAAATATGGAAAAATGAGACCACGCCCCAGCAGGAAATGGGAGGCAATTTCCTCCTTTGATCGGATAGTGGTGGCTCCAAAAGGAGAAAATGACCAAAAGAGAAAGAAGAAAATGAGGGGAGAAATGAAGGAAAATGAAAAGAAAAGAGAAAAAGAATAGAAAGCAAAAGGAAGGAAAAGAAAGGAAAAGAAGGAGCAAGAAAGAATCCGTGAGAAAGGAGGAAAAGGAGAAAGGAGGAAAGGAAAAGGAAGATTTTCCGGGTTTGACGGTCAAAGTTCGACGGTTAGAATTTAAAGTTGGTGCACCTTGATTAGGATCCTAAGGTGTGGACACCCCGAAAAGTTGGAGTTCGACAAGCTCAAGAGGTAGGATATTTTCCTACTTGGTTTACTTTTAACTAAGGCTTTATAATGGTAGGGTTTGCTTATGGGAGGCCATGAGGCTATGAAAATTAGTTCCGAGACAGGACTAAGGGTATGGATTCATGACCAGGTTTGCGATTTGTGGGAGTTAGGATTTTAATTAGAAACTGAAAGTTTCTAGGTGTTGTGGTTTGTTGTGGTGAAAATAATGTTTGGAACCTGATTGGTTCATGTTTTTGAAGGGACGGTGAAGTGCTTTGTTGAATGGTCCAAACATTGAGACCTAGTTGTGTGTTAGTGCTTGCTTGAATAACATGCAGTGTGTGGAAATGTGATATTGATGCATGCTATTTGATGTATTAATATGGTTTGCATGGAGGTAGATCATATATATAAATTATAATTTTCCATGGTTTGTAAATGTTTCATGTAATTAACTCATTTCATACTTGTAACATGGGAAAATGCATTGGCATCATGCACTTCATATGCCTGCGGTCACATCGCGTCGGTCGGGTGTGGGCGCGGGGTAGGATTTGTTCCTTGGTGTCGATTGAATGGGTTTGTGAACTACGGAAAAATGGGACGAAGTCAGGGAGTAGGGTCACGAGTGTGTAAAGATCAAAATGGTAATTATAATTTTGGTAGACAAGTTGGGGTAGATCCCCCCCAGGGTGAAAGTCCCAAATGTTATTCACGGTTAAACATGAATCTCGGCGATGTAAGTTCGTTAAAATCGCCCAGTGATAAAGTCTCTGATTAAGCAATCCAGTGACCTGGTAAAGGAAAAGGCTTTGATAAATAAAATTGGAGGGTTTCAATTTGTTTAGTCAGGGTGTGTGACTGGTTTTATTCACACTTGGCATTCCATGTGTGAGGGAGTCGGTTGGGACTCAGGTTGTGAGCATGAGGGGTTGCATCTCATGCATGATGTAGACATTTCATATAATAGTAAATAATTGTATGGAATGTGATTCATTGTTTATATATGCCATTGCATATGCATTTTGGGAGAGGTAACCCTTAGTGAAACTCTCTTGGGCTTTGCTCCTCCCCGTCGGGGACCTTCAGTCACGGGGACTATCGGGGAGGCGATGCAACGTTAGAGGTAGCTTTTGAGAAGAAAGTAGAAATGTGGCTTTAAGTAAATATTTGTAAATATGTATAAATCTTTTTGTAGAGCAAACATGAAAGTATGAGAATATAGTTGGCATATTTATTTTGAGTGTTGGTTTATGGGCCCGAGAGGCCATTTTACTTTCAATTATACGTCGTAGATGAGATGTATAGAATTTTCCATGAGTTGACGGGTAGTCAACGGACACCCGGGTTTTGGGGCGTCACATGGATTCACTGTGATCAAAAATGAAAGAATGAGCCGATTCCTCTGAGCCGCGACAGGGATGGAGGTGTGTATTGACTACGAAGAAAAGTGGGCCACTACAACCCGAAGGATCATTTTCCCACCTTTCATTGATCGAATCTGCCAGATAGGTGGCGGAGACACCCACTAATCCCCATTTCTTGATGGATACTAAGTTAGTTACCATTGAGATGGAAACCTTTTACTTGCATTTAGTACTTCAGATCTCATTGGTTTGTGTAATGCTCCACGGTACCTTCAAAGATGCATGATGCCTATGATATTTTATGATCTATGAGAAGAAGTTATGGAATCTTCATGGATGATTTCACAGTGTAGATCCGATTTTGAGCAGTGCACGCAACACAGGGACGTTACTTCAAATGTGCGAAAACGAGAATCTAGCTTTAAATTGGTAAAATGCCATTTATGGTTACGAAGGAATTGTCTTGGGGCACATGATTTATGCGTGGGACTTGAGGTAGACCAGCGAAAGTTTCGATTATAAGAATCTAATGCACCCATTCTGATTGAGGGAATCGAAGTTTCTTAGGACATCTTTGGATTTTATAGAGATTTATAGAATTTATAAAATTGCTAGACCACTATATGATTCTTTGGAAAAGATACTAAGTTCTATTTTGATGAATCCACGCGAGAGAAAGCATTTGAAAATCAAATCCCAGACTAGTTGAAGCTCCCATCATGGAAAAAGCAGTTGGAGCAGGAGAATTTGAGAGCCATGTGTGATGCCGGTGATTTTGCGATGGGAGTATGTGGGACGAGAAAGATGAAAAAGTGTTTAAGGCCATATACTATGCTAGCGAAACCTTTAATGAAGCACAAAGAAAATTACTCAACTGAAAAGGAGATCTGCTGGCGATAGTGATATTGCATGTGAAAATTTAGACGAACATTTTGGGGTCCACAGTGTTCATTGCCTGCGATCATGTAGCCATTAAATATCTAATGGCAAAGAAAAGCAAAGCCAGGTGATCGGTGGGTACTATTATTCTGAGGAATTTGATTTAGAAATAAAAGACAAAGAGGTATTGACAATGTGATAGCTGATCACTTGTCAAGAGTAGAAGAAACCTTTGTCTGAGAAGAAAGATAAATAACATAAAATTTTCCGAGATGGCGGTTATTTAATTTGTCACTCCAATCCTTTTTGGTATCTTGATATTGTGAACTTTTAGCTTGTGGAATTATGTCACGAGTGGCTACCATGAGAGAAAAGCTAAGGGTGACAGTAGGTACTACATGCGGATGACCCGTTATTGTTTAAAAGAAGGGTGATCGATTATAAGGAGATGTGTGTACGAGAAGGTGAGAAGCGAAGCAAGATTTTACAAAATGTCATGCATCACCATATAGGAGGACATTTTGCAGGAGATAAACGACCCACAAATTCTCTCCGATCGATTTTCTTGGCTTTCTGTATTTCCCTGGGTTTGTTTGAATGGGTGAAGTTATGTGATCAATGCGAAGAATGGGAAATATTGGCAAAGGCATGGGATGCCCACGCACGAGTATCACGGTGGTGCAATTGTTTGATGTATAGGGAATGGATTTTTATAGAGGGCCTTTTCCGGTTTCATTTGGAAATATATACATACTCTTATTTGTGGATTATGTACCAAAATGGGTAGAGGCAACGGGCTGTCGAAGAATGATGCGATACGAGTTGTGGGATTTTTACAAAAGAAATATTCGGCGATTTGGAACACCCAGGCCTGCAATTGGGCGATGGAGGAGCCATTTTTGCAAATAAGTGTTTGACAAACTCATGAGATATGGTATCAAACACATTATAGGCTTGGCTTATCATCCAGCGAAACAAATTAGGCGGTAAGAATTTCAATAGAAATAAAAGAAAATTCTGAAAAACGTAAGTTCGACATAAGAGATTGGTATTTGAAGCTTAATGATGCACTCTGGGCATACAGAACTGCCTTTAAAAATCCCATTGAAATGTCCCTATACAGGCTTGTCTTTGGAAAACCTTGTCACCTACCTCTTAAGCTAGAATATAAGGCTTCTGTGGGCCATCGAGAAAGCTTAATTTTGATTTTAAAGTACGCTAAGTAAAGAAGTACACTCCAGTTAAATGAATTGGAAGAGTTGAGGAATGAAACCTATGATAGTGCCAGAATTTACAAGGATAAAACAAAAAAATGGCATGATTAACGAATTTTGAGGAGGGAATTCAAGGCAGGAGATCAGGTCTTTCTATTCAACTCTAGACTAAGACTCTTTCTAGGAAAGATGAAGTCCAAATGGAGTGGACCATTTACAGTGGTATTAAGCACACAGTTTGGGGCAGTGACACTTAGAACCCGGCTGATCATGGGGAGTTCAGGGTTATTAGTCGGAGGAATTAAAGCACTATCTTGGAGAAAGCAATTAGAAGAGAGTAACCCTTAGTTCGAACAAAGGAAATTGAAGAAGCAAACGATAGCGACGAAAGTGAAATTAAAGACTAAAAATTGAGAAGCTTTGTGGAAGGCAATCCACACCAGTTTGATTTTAAATTTTTGTTTTTCTTGTTATAGTTTACAAATTTACGTGTTTAGAAATTTCTAATAGCTTAATTTGATTTTATTCATTATCGATCTGAAGAGTAGGTAAAAGAATTTTTTAGTTTACGGAGACGATGAAGATTGTACAAAAGAGTGCGTCTGCAATCAGAAACTTCCAATCGACATAAGAGACCCGAAAAAGGGCGTATATTTTTTCTTGATTTGATTTTAAAGTTTTGTCTTTGATATAGCATGATTGAAAGTTTGGGAATTTTATCTTGTTTTGGTGCTTAAGTTTTGAATCGTGATGCATAGTGGAAGTTGTTGAATTTTGTGCATGATGAAGATGAGTTGAGTTGTAGTTGTTTTTGATTGGAATTGAATAAATTGAAAATTCTTTGTGAATTTGAGTGTTTATGTTTGGAGTGTGACATTAATTCAAAAGTTGCAACCAAGGATTGCTGGATGTAAGAAAAATAAAGTGGAAAAGAAAGTCGAAATAATGGCCCGATGTCACATTGAAATAAGGAGGGAAAGAACATTTTTATGTTTGCAACACCATTTTCCACTGTCGTGACCAAATTTTCACAACGAGAACTACGAAGTGTGACAGAATAGTCTTGAAGTCAAATAAAGGTTAAAACCTCATTTTGGGCGTTCGACGAGTAAAAATAAATAAAAATTATTGAAAATCATTAATTTAGAGCCCGATAGTTAATGTAGAGTGTAACACCTGAAAGATACCCTAGTTGTTTCCTTATGTTTAGGGTATTTTGTAATTATAAATTAAAATTTTTTAAGTAAATTAGCGCCAAAATATAGAAACTTAAAAACTCGGAAGTTGTACAAATTATAAAGGAATGGCTTAGTAATTTATTGAGGGGACATCGAAGACATGGGTTATATAATTAGAGGCAAAAGTATAAATAATGAGATTGTAATGTAATTAAGGAAGAAGTTAATGGCTAGAATGCTAAATAATTATAAAACCTTTATTATAAGAAAGTTGGGGAGACCAATGCATTTTGGTCTCGAACAAGCTTCACAGGGAAGGAGGAGGTAAAAGGAAGAGAAAGAAGAAAGAAGAAGAAGGAGGGGAGCAAATCCAAGGTATGGATGCTTGACTTTGGTATGGAGCTATGAATGTTTGGATGGAATTCTCATGTTTTATGAAGGTTCATGCAATTGTGGATAGTTAAGACTTTCCCAGACCTAGAGTTGTTAAGTTACATCTTAACCAAGGGTTTCTTGAAAGAAAGTAGGGTTGCTATAATTCTAAATACCACAAGATTGGTATGAAATCCTCATTTTGAGGAGGGATTCATGGAAATTGTGTTAGGGTTTACAAAAAACTCTACATAACCTTTATAATTGGGTTATGTATGGGTTATAACCCATAATATAGTTGTTGTGGGAGGGTATTTATGATAGGTTGTTGATCATGGATGATAAGTGTATAAAGGAGAAAATACCCATTCTGGGCATTTTAGAGATTAATCTTAGGTACAAATTGAGCTTGTACCGAGGCTGAATTTTCAGTTCTGGTCATTTGGCCAAATTGTATCGGTACTGGCAGGCTTGTGCCAGTCTGACACATTCACGGTTTTCTGATGCGATCAGTTTTAGTATTTGGCCATAACTTGCTCATTTCTTATCCGATTTGAGTGATTCAGTGGCCACTTAAACTGAACTTCAAGGAGAACAAAACATATTTAATAAGTATCTCAAAATTCCGGACTCAATAGCCCAAAATTCACTCAAGTGAGGATATGTAAGCCCATTTCACGCATCCAGGTTGATCATAGAGTGATACGAGTTGTTTCGGACGTAACTTGAGTTCGGTGCTCCAGATAGGGTGATTCAGTTGGAATAGACCCTTAGCATATGAGATTTAAAGAAGTACAAATATATATAGTGCCAAATGAAGTTAAGATCCGGAAGAAGTGAGTATTTCAAACTGTCCCTCGGGTAACATCGGTAAAAGGACTAGTTGGCATGAAAGTGCCATAACTTTAGTTTGGATGATCCGATTGGATTGATTCCAATTCCCGGGTAAAGTAGATTCTTAGTATAATAAGAATACATGAATAAGGTGTGATTACATACGCATCATACCTTGCAATTATATGAAATACGTCTGTCATGAACACGCTAAATTAATTTAGAATGCCACTGATATAAGATAGTAAGTTCTTGAACTCATATAATTATAAAATACACGGGACCAGGTTAGTAAGCTGCAATAGCACTCCTGTTCTAGTGGTGGCAGGTACTCCATTAGTGCTGAGCGCTCCCCGATCGATAGTACTTGATCTCCTGTTAGTGCTCGAAGCACTCCTGTTTTGATTAGTACCCGGTACTCCAGGTTAGTACTCGACACTCATGATCACGATTAGTACCCGGTACTCTGGTAGTGCTCGGCACTCCCATTTTGGTCGTGCCCAGGTACTCCGGGTTAGTGCTACGGCACTCTGTCGGAGTTAAGTGCGCTACGGCACTCTGCCCGATTAGTGCTGCGACGCCACGTTACGTACTCTAGAAATCCACCTTGGTGCTACGACGCCGTCTTTGTATAGGTATCTTTGGATACTTATTATGATGTGTCTTACACTTTTATTAGTCTTGAATCTGGGTATGTCGTGGTATATGATATCTTTGAATAATGAATTAGAGGACATGAGGTGTATCGTTCGATCTTGTGGCCACCTAGGGTATTTACGAATATGAGTAAGCTCCTATAACTCCTACGGAGATCTGAATAAATATAAGTCTTGTAATACCGATTATAAATTAGTAGTACCTACGAATTACGTCGGGTACAATAAACCTGTGTAGTACCCTCTGGTACTTTTTATATAAGAATAAGCATAAGTAGTGTATAAACCATGAGATGAATGCATGTAATTTCGATATCCGTTATTGTTATATGCTTATTATAGCGTATACATGCATATTATATGTTTCCGCTAAGCGTAAAACAGCACGGGTTTAATCGGGTGTGGAGTGCGAGAGAAGGCGTCCAGGAGACTGGCATTCTTCGAGGTGACTACGACTAGGGTTCATCATTGTAGGTTCCACACTCTGATCAGTAATTGTAAATGTATAGTTTTTGAATATGTAATGGGACTCAGTACTGTATATATGTGACATTGTAAACACCACTACGGTGGTAGTGTTATTTTGGACTTTTGTATATGATGTTGATATATTATAAGACTTGGATATACGATGTCCTAATTAAGCGGAGTAAAGAATCCGTTATATGTTATCGTCCGGAAACGGTTCGGATCGCCAATCGGTCGGGTAGGGAATCGGGAGTGTGACAGTTGGTATCGAGCCTAGGTTTAGGCTTTTGCGGAAATAGTCTAAGATTTACGATGCACCATAGAATGTGTTGGCTGTCACGGATGTCTTTGTTACGTTTATTGTATAGAATGGATCCACCTCAGGAAGCTGTTGATGAAACAGCTGAAAGTGTAAATCCTTTGGATCTATGCAGCCAGGTCCGTCCCAGAGTCACTTGATGAATGAAGCTTGCTTCAGGCGAAGCATTGATAAAGTCTCTCGAGGATATGGCAAGGGTCTTAGATCGGCTCCTTGCCAAGAGAGCTCAGAGTGATGCAATCTCACAAAGCATGGAGTGGAAGAATTCCGTAGTGCAGTATGGAAAGAGTCCAGGTAAAGTAGAGTTTTTGACGAAAAACTTGAAGGGTTTTAGATGAAGCGAGTATCCGGTGGACGGTCACATGCGATTTTCATTCTTTGCAAGGTCGCGACTTATGATTGGTAGGCGGTTGTGAGAAATCCACTAATCTGAATCCGGTTACATGGGACTGCCGTCACCAGAGTTTAATCGATATGTCATGATGATTACAAGGATTAATGGAAAATTCTTGACTAAGACGAGAGGAAAAATGACGGTGGTAGAATATGAGAAAAGAGTCGACGCCTCGATAAATATGCACTTGGAATAAGTTCTTATAGAAAATTCGGATGTGGACCGGTTTGAGGAGGGGCCTACATGAGTCTGTCGAAAGGTACCTCACCGGGCATTGCCCATTTACAATCTGTCGATTTTTATCGGTTAGTGGCGGCTATAAAATTGAAATACGAAATGAAGTCTAGAAAGAAAGAGAGATAAAAAAAGTTCTCCAAGGGGTTCTCTTCGGGGAAAAGACACAGAGAGTCTACAAGTTGATTCGTGCAGGTCCCATTCTGAGGGGTAGGAACGAGGACCTACCATGACTACAAGAAGTTAAGGTCGAGGCATCTCAGTGGAATGAGAGGAAAATAAGTATGCCCACATTGCCACAATTATCATAGTGGTATTTGCGGACGAATGGCGGGGGTTGTTTAGATGTGGGAGCACCGGATCATGTGATATGTTGTCACGCGAGGATTGGAGTTCTAGAAATCCTGAGGAAGTGGTAGAAGGAGGATCAAAATGTACCTCACGGACTTCCCAGTGGGGTGGGGACGGAAGTGTGGCTCATGAGGTGGGGTAATACTTACGGGACGATCAAATGGGTCACCTTTCTTTCTGACATTTGACACGAGCTTATGCGATGAGAGCTCGAGAAGATCCGGACATACCAGGGGTTATTGCGGGTACATTCACTCTCTTTGATATTGATTTATATGCTTTACTAGTGATTCGGGCTCACACATTCATATATATGCATGGGTGAATGAATGACAAACTACCGGCGGTAGAGCTATTAGATTATGACACATTGTTACAAGTCCTGCGGGGCATAGTGTTAGAGTCAGCAGTGTGTATAAAATTGTCCCTTAATGGTCCATGATAGAGATTCTCGGTTGATCTAATCGCTTTGCCTTTTCATGAAGTTTGTTTGATCTTAGGAATGGGTGGTTATCGAACATGATTATAGTTAGTGATGGGAAAGAATAGTGCGAAATGTCAGGCACATTGAAGTAATATAGGAGTATCAAGATGCAGAGATGATTATAAAAAATTTTATTATAAACCGGCGTTTTGAAAGGTTTGTTAATATTTTTTGGCGCGATTATGACTCGAAGAACAGAGTAATTTGACATTCTTGTGATTAAAGGTTCTGATGTGTTCCCAGAGGATTCTGGGGTACACACAGACGAAGTAGACCTCATTCAGTTATCTGGGCGACTCTATTTAGTGGACCACCTTAGAATGGCTCCAAGCGGGCGAAAGAGTTGAAGACTCAACTCCACGGGAGCTATTGGATGGGGTTTCATCAGAACCTAGTGTTTCATGGTCGCGCGGTTTTATTTGTTAAGAAGAAGATGGCATCTTCGGATGTGCCTTATTTATGTGAATAAACAAAGTAGCGATTAGAGCCAGTACGGATTAGAATAGAAGATTTGTTTGATCAATTGAGAGGAGCAAGTGTCTTCTCGCATAGACTCAGCGATCGATATTATCAACTCCGGTAAAAGAGGTCGATGTCCCTAAAATGTACCTTCGAACCCGTTATGGCCACTATGAGTTTTTGGTCATGCCATTTGGGTTGACTAATGTTCCAACCGATTTATGGACTTGATGATTAGGGTTTTCCGCCCTATTTGATCAATTTGTTGTGGTATTTATTGATGACATCCCGGTGTATTCTCTAAAGATGCACAAGAACATGAACACCATTCGGTGATGTTGTTGCAAACTTTGAGAGAGAATCGCTGTTTGCCAAGTTAAGTAAATGTGATTTGGCTTAAGGAAGTGTCATTCCTAGGCCACATTGTATCTCACTAAGGTATTAGAATGGACCTTAAAAATCATAATTAGAATTGGAAACCTCCTGAATGTGTAAACTGTAGGGGAGAAGTTTCTGGCTTAAAGGTGTTATCTAGATCTGTAAGGCTTTCAATATAGCATCCCCACTTACAAGATTGTCTCTGAAAGGAGTGAAATCGGGATGATAAGTGCCAATCCAAAGCTTTGAAAATTAAAGGAAATACCGGTTGAAGCACCAGTTGTTGATTCAAATTTAACAAGGGTAGGGATTACACAAAAGATACAGCTGATGCTTCGAGGATAGGTTTGGATGCGTATTGATGCAGATGGGAAAGTGGTGGCTTATGCTTTGTGTTCAGCTTCGCATGAGCAAAACTATCCCACACATGATTTGAGTTAGCAAAATGTAGTGTTTGCTTTGAAAATTTGGAGACACTATTTATAAGGGAGAAATGTAGAATTTTCACTCGATCATAAGAGTCCAACATTTGCAATCAAAAGATTTGAACTTGAGGCAACGCCTAGTGTTGGAATTGAAAGACTATGATCAGAGATAATTGATTACCACCCTGGAAAGCAAATGTAGTAGCGCATGCCTTGAGTAGGAAAATGATTTCCTCAAGCCCGACCTTGAAAGATTATGCGTGATTGAGATTTAGACCTCGATGGAGCCTTGTTGGCTCAATTGAATGTGATAATTAATTAAGACAAATGATAGTGAATGCCTTGAAAATGACATAAGTTACAAGAATTGGCTCAATTTAGTCAAGATCGGAGACAAGACTGATTTTACTATAGATGGAAGTGGAGGTTTGTCAGATACAAGAACGACAGGAAAATTGAATCATGAATTGAAAAGAAAATATTATGTGAAAGCCACAATACTGTTTTCACCATGCATCCTGGAAGTAATAAAATGTACCGATATGAAACATCTCACCGTGGCGGGATGAAAAGGATACTTCTAAGTATGTGGCTGGCAAGGTTCAACGTGTCAAGAAGTGTCACACCTAAGTGCACCATCCCGGCTTATTTCGAACCCCTTCCACTCCCCAATGGAAGTGGGATGGATTTCGTGATCCGGTTTTCACCCAAAAGAAACACAGATGCAATCCGTAATTGTGAGTCGACCACCAAGTCCTATCACTTCCTGCACCGATCCGACTGGACTTTCACTATGGATCATAGCGCACTTTATGTAAATGAAATTGTTAGGATTACATGGCATTCCCGAATCGAGGTGTCCGATCGCGATCCTCTCGATGAATACGTCAAGGTTTTGGAAAGAGTTACAATCAACTTTTGGTACGAGATTGAATTTGTAATCGCTTCCATCCACAAACTGACGGATACCGGAAGAGTGATCCGTATTAGAAGATATGTTTGGGCCGGTATTAGATTTTCCTTAAGTCGGGATAGGTAATGCTCCACTCATGGAATTTGCTTCATAATAACAGCTTATCAATCCAAGATTGGTATGCCCCTGCATAGCTCGATGGAAGACGTATGTAGAAAACCCTACGTGTTGGATAGAGATGAATGAGCATAAGATTATAGGACCTGAATTAGTAAAAGACACGGAAGAAAAAGTTCAGATTATTCAGCAGAGATTAAAAGCTACCTGTGATAGACAAAGGTCTTATGCTAATTTGAAGAGAAAAGATATAGAGTATGAAGTCGGAGATAAAGTGTTTTTGAAAGTATCTCCGTGGAAAAAGATACTCCGTTTTGGAAGGAAAGGGAAACTGAGTCCACGATTCATTGGCCCTTATGAAGTTTTAGAAAGAGTCGACCAAGGGGCATATCGCTTGGCACTTCCTCAGTGGGTTAGCCAAACTACAGATGCATTCCATGTGTCTATGCTTCGTAGATACTGCCTCACCCATCACACTACTACCAAGATATACAAGTACAAGAAGATTGCACCATGAAGAGCCGGAAGCTATTCTAGATCGTGAAATAAGACAAGACGAAACAAGCAAGTTCCACTCCGGTAAAAGTGCTTGCAACATCATGGTATATGGAAGAAGGACATAGAAATCAGACCCATTAATGAGGGTACAATACCCTCACTTCAATGTAATTTCAGGACTTAAATTTATTTTAAGGGGGAGAATTGTAACACCTCGAAAGATTCTAGTTGTTTTCTCAACATGTTTAGGGTATTTTTTGTAGACATAAATTAAAATTTCGTAAATTAACTGTGGAAAATATAGAAACTTAAAACTTAAGTTGTACAAATTATAAGGGGCAAACCGTAATTTGTCCAAAGAGGGACATCAAAGACATGGGTTATATAATTAGAGGCCAAAGTATAAATAATGAGATTTGTAATGTAATTACAAGTTAATTATTAGAATGCTAAATAATTTAAAACCTTATTATAAAGAGAGGTCAGAGACAAAATGCATTGCCCCCCAAACAAGAAGCTTACGAAGGAGGAGGAAAAGGAAGAGGAGAAGAAGAAAGAAGAAGAAGGAGGGAGCAAATCCAAGGTATGGATGCTTGACTTGTATGGAACTAAGAATGTTTGATGGAATTTCATGTTTTATGTGAAGGTTCATGCAATTGATGGTTGGGAGCTTGCCCAAACTTAGAGTTGTGCCAGATTTGATCTTAACCAAAGGTTTTTGAAAGTGGGTTGTTATAATTAAATAATTACTAAGATTGGCAGGAAACTCATTTTGAGGAGGATTCATGGAAATTGTGTTAGGTTTACAAAAACTCACATAACCTTATAATCATATGTATGGGTTATAACTCCATAATATGTTGAGCTTTGGGAGGCTTATGATACAGTTTTTGATCTACGATAAGTGTATAAAGGGGGAGAAAATACCATTCTGGGTATGATTAGATTAGTACCTGGTACAACTTGAGCTGCACCAGCCACTGGTTCTGGTCATTTGCTGTTGTACCTAAGACAACCCAGCTTGTACCGGTACAAAACTATTCCGGGCTCACTCGACCAGTTTTCGTATTTTGGACATAACTTGCTCATTTCTATCTGATTCGGAGAGTGAGTCAAGTGGCCACTTAAAATACCAAGGAGAACAAAACATATTTAATAATTGTCTCAAATTCTGACCCTAGATAGCCAAAAAATTCACCCAAGTCGGGCTATGTGCAAGCCCATTTCTTTTGCATCGCTTGATCATATAGTCCAGTTGTTTCGACGTAATCCTGAGTTTCAGGTTCGAATGGGGTGATTCCAGTTGGAATAGAACAATTTAGCACCTTAAATCTCTAGTGGAGTACAAATATATAGTGCCAAATATGAAGTTAAGACCCCGGAAAGTGAGTATCAAACCAACCTCCTCGGCAACACGGCAGACCAGTTGGCATGAAAGCCATAACTTTAGTTTGATGATCCGATCGATTGATTCAATTCCCCGGGTAAAGATTCTTAGTATAAATAAGAATACATGAATAAGGTGTGGATTACATACGCATCATACCTTACCAAAGATATGAAATCGATCCGTCATGAACACATAAGGGCTAAGAATGCCCCATTATAAGATAGTAAGTTACTGAACTCATATAATTATAAAAATACCTGAGACCAGTTATTAACTACAATAGCACTCCTGTTCTAATTAGTGCTTCGGTACTCCAGTTAGTGTCTCGCGCCTCTGACCGGACATTAGTACTTCCTAAGATTCCGTTGTTCCTGACCTCCGCTTGGATTAGTACTTCTGCAGATCCAAATATTATGTCTCAAGACTCGACCGATTAGTACTGGTACTTCAAGTAGCAATCCGCACCCTGGCTTAGACTGCACTTAGTACTCCCGCTACCAAGACTCCTCGTCCTGCCATGCTACTGACACTCCGCCCGATTAGTGCTACGACATCTCCTATTCCACTGAAATCTTGGTTAGTGCTACTTCAAGACTTCCAGATCGTATAGCATCTTTGGATAATTTATTATGATGTGTCTTACACTTTTATTAGTACCGGTCCGGGTATAACCAGAATTATATGATAATAACCTAATAACGAACAAGAGACATGAAGGTGTATCGCTCGACCGTAATACCTAAGGGTATTTCGAATATGAGTAAGCTCTATAACTCCTACGGGAGATCTCGAATAAATATAGTCCCAATACAAAGATAAGTCCAAGAGTATCACTAAAACTGCATATCAAACCTCGGTAGTACCTACTTGTACTTTTATATAAGAATAAGCTTAAGTAATCAGGGATAACTCCATGAGATGAATGCATGCAATTTCCGATGTCCTATTGTTATATGCTTATTATATAACCGTAGATACATGCATATTATATATGTTTCCCACTAAGCGTAAAGCTTAGCACACTGGTTTTAACTGTGTAGGTATTGTGAGAAGACGTCCGAGAACTCGCATTCTTCGTGGCCAACACATGACTGGGGTGGGTTCATCATCAGAAAGCTCCCACACTCGACGCAATTGTAAATGTATAGTTTTTGAATATGTAAATGGGACTCAAGATCAGATATATGTGATGACTTAAACACCACTACTGGTAGTGTTATTTTGACTTTTGTATATGATGTTGATATATTATAAGACTTGGATATACTAATGTCTAATTAAGTAGGTAAAGAGTCCTGTGATATGTTCTCCGCCCCGAAATCGGTTCGATCCGCCAATCGGTCGGGTTGAATCGGGTGTGACATGTCGTGACTCCCATAGCGCTGTTATGACATTAAACCCAACGTCTGTTCCACCTCAAATTCCATTAGACTGCAATTCACCCCAAACCTTTCAGTTCTGCATCATTCATTCAGAATCTTTGAAATAAATAGTTATTAATGCAGAAACAAAAATCAATGTCTTGATTGAACGAATTGGTTTAGTATTCTCGCTGAGGATAATAATCGTAGGAAATTTAATAAATTCAAGAAAACGCATCTATATTCTCACAAATGCCTTAAACTCCGTTTGGAAATATCAAAAGAGATGTCGAATTGCCGAACATCAGAAGGAGGAAGGGAGAGAGAAATGGAAAAACATGTTAAGAAAGATCGATGGGTTCAAGTATATATATAAAGAACCTGCTCAAAAGAGTTTGAGAAGATAATGAAAGAAAGAGATCAAGAACAAATGATGATGAGTATAGAAGGAAAAACATATCGAAAGTATGGACTTAATCAATCGCATTCTATCCAAGTCAGCCAATGTATCTCCTCGAGGTGGAAGGAATAAATAATCAAGTGGGGAAAGGCAAGATACGCCATTCGTGCAAAGGTAAACTAAATAATGAAACATCCTAAAGGGCAAAAGGAGAATCCCTCGCAGAGAGGCAAAAAGCTGAAATAAAATTCCTAGGCTCAGCCCAAAGAAGCGCTTTGATGTGCACTCCCAAATATAGTAAATTCTAAAAGGGCATACAAGAGAAGAAAGGGAACTGAAGGTTTTAGCATGTTATACATACATTCCCAAAAATTTTAATGGAAACTGATTTGTCTTATCCTGTACTTGTCCCTATTTTATTGGAATTCTCATTTTAGTAAGTATTCTTTTGCTTGTTAGATAGTTTCTCACTTGTTGAATGAAAATTTGATTGTGGATAAATAGATGTTAGTTGATTGATGAACATGATATCTGAATTTTGTTTCTGTGTCATTTTCTTTTCAGTGCAAGAATCAAATAAATAATTTTGTTCTTTCTCAAGAACATAAATTCCGGAATAATTAGGGCGTGAACTATTAACTTGGAAATTAGGGGTATTTCCTGCATTGTTTAACTTCAGTTTAGTTTGCAAGAATTGGAAAATTGGTTATTGCTGATGGAACAAAACACTTGATGAAATAATGTAAGTAGATGTTAAATAAATACAAGTCTTGAAGAAATAATACGCCTTGGTCAACAAAACTTATGAAACTTTGACAGGAATTAGGAACATCTTCTGGAAATTTCAGGATTGAGAATCCATGATCTTAGAACTTGTTTGATTATTGATTGAGGTGAAATCTTAAGTGAAAACAACCAACAAGAAATGATAGAGGCCATCCTTGGCAGATTGAGCTTTTCTAAGCCTACCCTCAATATATGCTTAAGCATATTCTCTAGTTCCTGACTGAGCCAAATAAAGCCTTATTTCTTCAATAAAACAAGAATCGAAATCGAAATTCCTTCCTTTAAATAAAACTCAAGCAAAGAAAGAGCCCATATTATCCAGCTTTCTAGAAGTTCGTAAAAAAAAAGTTTACTATAAAGGAAGAAACAAGTTCGGGGAAAATACTTCCAAATTTTTACAATGAAGGAGGTGGAAGAAGTAAAGAAGGTGGTTAGTGAAATAAGGGAATAAGTTTTGTCTTGTGGCCTATTTCCCCTGAACAATTAAGCTTTTAGGGTGTTTTAACACCTAGTACCCTAATGCCAACTCGGTATAGGAGCTATAAATTCAAAGTTCTCTAAGAGGTAATAGAAAGCCTAAGAAGACAAAACATCGTGACCTGAGTTCACCCTAGAAAACAAAAGCAAAAAGGAGTTCAAGAAACAAAGGAACCTGGTCCGACAGTACATAAGGAAATTGAAATTTCTAAAAGAATCTTCAACATGAAGATGAATCAGCCAAGATCAAGAGAATCACAAGAAGAACAAAGAAGAATATGGTAAGTCAAGGCAATAAGTATAGAGAAAAGGTGGAAACTAGGTGATTTACAACTTAAAATTCTTCCATTATCTACCGAATTAAGCCTCCAACATTACAAGCCTAAAGACCTCATTGATTTTGAAGCTGATTTCACTCTACATTGAGATCAATATAAAAAACAAGCCTATGGGACTTTTGGATAAACAATTAAGAAAACTCCTATAAGATTAACTAAACTAACATGAAGATGAAAAGGATTGAAGACCTCGCACACAATAATACGTAACAAGACTTGTTGAATAAATCTGCTTAAATACATTAGTTTATCAAGAATTTGTAGGATAGAAGTATACCATGTCTATTCTTGAATAAACCTAAATTTAAAATGATGTTGGTTTCTCTTAATTCCATATCGGTGGAAGGAGAAAGACTCGTGGTATGAACTTAAAATGTCCTTAAAATTTAAGCTTATTTGTTCGAGGACAAACAATTCTTTTCTTTTCTTTGTCAGGGACAAGAAAATATTAAGTTTGGGGGAATTTATTGAGTCTAAAACTCATGATTTTTAATCCATTTTCTGAGTTTATTATGAGATAAATGATGAATGTTTGAAGAAAAGTGGATAATTGACTCAAATTTCATTTTGCAGAAAATACAACAGAAACTCAAATTTTAGCAAAATCAGAAGAAATCACTCGCAGCTAGACTCAGGCGACTGGAAATTTAAGTCACACAGAATGCTCACAGCCACCATTCCAAAGGTCACTTAGATATCAACAAATTTGGCTCTGAAGAAGAAATCAAAACTTGAACAAGTGAAGTCGTGGACTTAAAAAGGAGGTTGCGAAGGAAAGAAAACGTGCGGGTCGAGACTAAAGGAAACAATCAAGTGACGAAATTCATGTCACGAAATCACTTTGATGTCACGACACCAAAAGGATATGAATGATGTCGCGACACCACTCTGAGGTCGTGACAAGAATCTGTCTATAAAGCCACAAGAGAGGTCTTTGCAAAAGAAAGAGGTTGCAACCCGGTTTTTTTAAATACAAGTTCCATTTCATGTCGCGACATCACTACTATGTCGCGACATAAAAACAGAAGACGAAGTGCAACCAAAGATAGAATTTGAAAGGAGGTCGCAACCTCAGAAATAGCCAACAAGCACTTACAAGGCACTGAATCCTGCGACCTTTCACAAGTTAAGGATCATAAATGATGTCACGACCACTAATTTAGTCGTGGACTGACCTGGGCAGCCGAGCAGAAATTGATGTCATGCAACCGAGGTCGCGACTGAAAATAAGTGGAAGCAGGAAATTAGTTGCAACGAGAACCGAGGTTGCAAACCGAAGAAAGGAATGGAAGAGGTCATGAGATTCATCGGGATGTCGCGATGATAAAATTGAAAGATATGGAGACAAGAAGACCACCAACACAATTGCGACCAAAGGAATCAGAGTCACAACATGAAGTCATCATACAAGCAGCAAAGTGGTCGCAACTAAAAACTCGACGTCAGAATCTCTAAGCCGGAGAGAAAAGGAAGACAATGAGTCACATGTAACCGAGGTCGTGACATCAACAATAATCAAGGAACATCGAAAATGAAGTCGCGACTACGGCCACACGATGTCGCTACCATCGACAACAAAGATGCCGCAAGACAAACTGGTTGCAACTTAAAAGAGAGGTCACGAATCGGTCGCGAGCAATCAAGATAGTCCATGTCGCTACATGCCTTGAGGTCGCTATACATAGGACAAGAGTCGGGCTTTTCTTTTGATTTCCACCGGATCATTTCTTTGGGATTCCTCAGATTCGCTTTTACGCATAAATAGATAGCTTTAGAATAGTAGCGCTTCCGCCTTCACTACCCAAAGAAAGGGAAAGAAGAGGAACTCAATGTGTTATATTAGGAGTAGGACCTATTATTATTTTTTATTTAATTTTCGGTTTTGAATTTCCATAACCGTGCGTAGACGAGTAGAGCCGATTTTTGAAGTTGTTATTTTCTTAAGTATTACTTCCTAAAATTTATGAAATCTAGACAAAATTCCCGAATTCACTTTCCTCGCTTTAATACTGGTAATTATAGTGGTTGTGCATGACTAGGTCTAGTTTCTTAATTGCAATGCAAGAATTCAAAACGCAGCTATGTCGGATTTGATTTACATTTAGTTAGCCTTTCCCGCATAATTTACTGAGAGAATTAATTGTTCGCTTTTACTTAATCGATGTCGTTTTTAATGGATAAGTTCCCAATAGTAGTACCTAGTACCAGTTGAGGGAATGTATCTTACTCTGATATCCAAGATGCCCTCTACTTGACACAGAGACGAAGATTCCTGAGAGTTGAGAGCATTCTTTTCTGGGTATGTTCGACTACCATTGACGAACTCGAGCTCGGAGTTCATTTCATAAATCCTTATCTGATCATAATTGAAGTTGGAGGGGTGTATTTAACAATATAAATAATCAGAGAGGTCACCTTAATCTACAAATAAGTTCCAATCCCCGTGTTAGCTCAGATCTAATAAAGGGAAAGGGATGAACCCATAGATTTAGTTGTTGAGCACCGACAGCAGTAGAAATTTTGCAAAATCCTTAGAAGATAAAGCAAAAGTTCGCTCTCAATAGGAAATGGTGAAGTATTGAGAAAGAAACACCTTATCTTGAAAGAAAATTAAATACGTAGCTGGTTGGTATCTTGGCCTTCGAGAGAAGCAAGGATATCTAATCAGTGAATATGGAGAAATCCAATTCCAATAATTGGGAAATCTTGGACAAAAATCATGTCACATCCCACTTTTATAGGCTGTGACTGGCGCTAGGGAATGAGTAGTCTTAAGGCCACCAAAACCCGTAGCAAGCCTAAGTCCCATAATTTCTGGCTAAAATCGCAGACTCATTCGCTTCTATAACTAATGACAAACTCATATTCGCAACATCAATCTAAAATCTACTAATAATTAACTCAAAATTCATATCATGATATTATCTCAAATAACATAACAAATAGACTCCGTGGTCATCCATCAACAAAAACGACCTCAACGGTCTCATCAAAAATATCAATAAGGTTTCATCAAAAGCAAAATTTATCCAACTCAACTATTCAAAATTTATCGATTTAACCAAATAATTAACCCAATAACCAAGTTAATTCACCATGGAGCCTTCTGGAAACTTAGACTCTCATTCACCAAATAAACAAAATAATAATCCATTACAGTTCTCAACAGGAACTAAGTACATCAAGAAATGCCCGGATTCTCCTTTCTCCTGGCTCACTCCGAAATGAGGAAATCAACGGGGGGTGAGATAACTCTGTGAGTAAGATATATCACCATACTCTGTGAGGCTAGGTACTCAAGGCCACTCTCACAAGGATGGTTATGCCTAAACAATAAACCACCGCTCATGTTATGCAACAAATAGCAAGAATATGAACAACAATATCAAATGAGATTTAGAGTAAGAAACACAGAATATAGTTTACCATTCGTGAATCAGACATTCCTTTTAACTTTATACTGAATCCAAGATATTCCTTTTTAACTTTATACCGAACTGTGACATCTATTTTTAACTTTATACTGGAATCCGTACATTCCTTTTTAACTTTATACTGGAATCCGTACATTCCAACCAAAGATCCGTAGAACGGGCCGGGTTCTACGCCTAGAGTTTTACCACCTCTCTAGGAAGGCACTGGCTTTGCCCGCACCAGAGGGTACCATGTGCACATAGCCTGATGACCTCCCCATCAAGAAGCTTCGTGATCCATACCATCAAATGACATTAACGACACAAGTTATAAACACCAGATTTGCAAGATGCAACAAGAGATAACACCAAATACAATACAGAGTTAGCCGACTGCCTGCAACATGAATATTCATCGTGACACGTGACTTGTGGCATATGACAAATTCAATTCAATGAGTGCTCAAGAATGTGGGTCTGAATCATACAATCACTACGATCAAGTAAACAATGAAAACAATCGCTATACATTTCGAAGGTGCAAGTACGATGATATAAATTTACTTACCTCCTATTAGTCCAAAGCTCAGCCTAGGCTATTCACCCCGAACGTGTGAGCCTTCCCCAACTCTCGCTTGAGAGACTACATGCTCAACTCTCCGGCTCCCTCAATGAACATTTCTCCTAGAGAAATTTGTTCTTCAAACCTAGATCCGAAAAGTTTTTCATACGTCCTTCCTAAATTCTACTCAAATTCGAGAGAAACTCCAAAGAAGAATAGAATAGATTTCCTTTCTCTCTTATTCCAATTTTATACTAGGGTATCTATTAGGAAAATTACCTTTACCCCTCTTCATTAAATTAATTAATTAATTACTAATCGAATTACCATTATTATTTTCATAACGCCTTTCATTAAGGTAATTACCTTAATTACTATTTGAATTACCATTATTATTTTCATAACGCCTTTTCATTAAGGTAATTAATTAGTTACTATTTGAATTATTTTCATAACGTCTTTTCATTTAATAGAGAAAAATTCCTAAAATTATTATAAATCTATGATGTGGACCTTAAACACCTAAAACTTAAATTCCATGAAAAATCATTTAAAAAATGTTTGGGTGTTACATTCTCCCCTTATAAAATTGCCCTCGAATTTATTAAAGAGTGTGTATCTTATCACTCGAAGAGTTGAGGATATTTGTCCTTCATCGACTACTCACTCTCCCAGGTACACTCCTCTACTTTGGTTATGAGAGGTGACCTGAACACTGGCTTCTTCACTCGTCCCTTTACTACTCGCCAATTTCTCATTTTCCTCTTTCTATCCCTCTCACCCATGCCTCTTATTCCTTGGTCTCCCACAATTTAGCTCTATCAACAATCTTTGTCAATGGGAAAATCTCCCATCTCATCCGATCTTGATTCACAGACCCACATCTGGGCATCCCAACATCTATCTGGATCATAGATTCCCTTCGCCTCAAGGCGAGGTGGTCCACGCCCCCGGGTACGCTTGTTGTCTTCCTTGGTGGCATTCACAACCAAGAAAACGAAATGATACGTAGATTCACCATACATATCAAGAGTACTAAACTTTCATCTATGATACGCAAAAATTAACTATAATTATGATGACATACAAAGAGACTTGAACTATGCCCATAGTGTCACATTAATACTTACCCAAAACATCTCAAAGTTTTTGGGAAAATCTGCTTCATACTGGGCTTGTTACATCTCACTTTATAGGCTGCTACCGACGCCAGGAAGGTGGCTGGCACTCAAACAGAGAGGTGGTGAGCACCTGACATCAATGATAGATTTGTCACAATCACCGACACTCGCCACCAACAATCAATCATCAACAATCAATCGGCACTCATCACGATCAACGATCCAACAACAACAATCCCTTAACATCAAAACCATCCCTGAGCCAAACATTAAGGTTTCTAGCAGCAAATTTATCCAACTCAACCATTCAAAATTTACCATTTAACCAAATAATTCAACCCTAATAACCGTTAATTCACCATGGAGCCTTTCTGAAACTTAGACTTTTATTCACCAAATAAACAAAATAATAATCCATTACATGTTTCAAATAGAATCCAAGTGGTCAAGAATGCCTCGATTCTCCCTTTCTCCGTTTACCCCGAAAAGGAGGAAATCAATCTGGTGATAACTCGTGAGTGCAAAGATATATCACCATACTTGTGAGGCTAGGTACTCAAGGCCAAATTTCTCACAAGGATGGTTATGCCTTCAACAATAAATCACTGCTCATAGGTTGCGCAACAAATAAGGCCATGAACAACAATATTAAATGAGATTTAGAGGTTTGAAACATTGTAAATATAGTTTACCATTCGTGAATCAGACATTCTTTCTTTAACTTATACCGAACTGCATTCCTTTTTAACTTTATATCAACCGCATATTCTAAACTACAAAGATCCGAGGAACGCCTGCTCCCACGCCAGTTTACCAATTTAGAAGGCACCGGGCTTCGCCTCGCACCGTAGGGTACCATATGTGCACATAGCCTCGACATGACCTCCCATCGCTTAGGCTTTCTCGTGATCCATACCATCAAATGACATTACGATTACAAGTTATAACCATCGTATCTAGCATGCAACAAGAGAGATAACACCAAATACAATAAGAGTTAGCTGACCGCGCTCAACATGAATATTCATCGTGACACGTGACTTCATGGTATATGACAAATCTAATTCAATGAGTGCTCAAGAATAAGGGTCTTAATCATAGCCAATTACTAATGATCAAGTCAAACAATGAAACACCGCTATACATTTCGAAGGTGCAAGTACGAAGATATAAATTTACTCACCTCCTATTAGTCCAGCCTCGCCTAGGCTATTCACCCCGAACGCGTGAGCCTTCCCCTCAACTCGCTTGAGACCATGAGATGCTCAAATCTACCCCTCAATGAAATATTTCTCCTAGAGAAATTTGTTCTTCAAACCCTAGATCCGAAAGTCAAGGCCCTTGAAATTCTACCTCAAACTAGAGAAACTCCAAAGAAGAATAGAATGGATTTCCTTCTCTGTTCCAATTTATACTAGGGTATCTATTAGAAAATTACCTTTTAATTCCCTTTCATTAAATTAATTAATTAATTACTAATTGACTACTCATTCTTATTTTCATTAAGGTAATTAATTAATTACTATTTGAATTACCATTATTATTTTCATAACGCCTTTTTCTATTAAGGTAATTAATTAATTACTATTTGAATTATTTTCATAACGTTTTTCATTTAATTGAGAAAATTCTAAAATTATTATAAATTCATGATGGACCTTAAAACACCTAAAACTTAAATTCCATGAAAAAATCATTTAAAAAAATGTTTGGGGTGTTACAAATCAGATCCATACATAAAACAGAGCAATGGATTTTAGTGTTGGAATTGATTGTTCCATTGTATTTCATTGATGGTTTTTTTTCGTTTCTCACAGGAAATTGATTCAATCCATTCTTTTATAGACAGTTTATTTTTATTCATTTACTTTGTTTTATTTACCTTGGTATTATATTCAATAGTATAGGGATTTTTAATTTGTGTTGTTTAGATAAACCTTCTTATTTTGAGTTTTGAGTCCTAAATAGTATGAAATTTAGTAGTTAGGGTAGTTGATCCTCGTAATTCGCTATCAACTCGTGGGAATGATACCGGACTTACATTCGATTTTACTACTTGTAAGGACCTCAGACCAAAGGTCATGACTCACCCTATTTTTTAAATCCATGAACAATTAAGAGAAACTATTTTATCAATCAAACTCATCCAAAGTAACATGTATGCAAGAGAAGTGTAAGGCTCCTTGTAATTATGTTAATTTGAGGGGTTTTAGTCTATATAGAAAAAGGCAAACAAGGATCCCTCACCGACCTTAATCCCACCATATTGGGACTCACTCTCTACAAAATATGGCTAGGCCCCGATCTCCAGAGGCATCGGAGGTGCAACCACAACTACCAATACTTTACTTTAAGATATATTCAAACACTAATACAAATATAAATACGTTTAATACCGTAGCCTATGCTATCGGTGTCTCGATACCAAAATAAATGTAACACCCTTTTTCAACACCTAACAATAGCTCCCGGATACCAAAAATAAATGAAAAGTCTAGCTTACCGATACGAATCACAAATACGCTTTTTTGTTTTATAATCGTAGAATATATAATAATATGCATCAAAACATTTGTGGTAGGCTCCATCATTTTGGGATAAATCCCATGCTACTTGTACAATATGACATTATATGCCCTTTCAATCAGATCATTTACAAAATATATTTAGATTTCAATATCAAAACATTTACAAATAAATCGTAGAGTTTATAATAAAAATGGTCAAATCCATTTCATGAATGCATGGTCGGATCTTAACTTCGACACCACGAAGCTTTCACATTGACTCTAAATCTCTGCGGTCTTTGTCCTTGTACCTATTTACTTTATACCTGCGCGATGACAAAAACAACGCGCTAAAAATTTTCACGCTTAGTGGTTCTATTCAATTCTCTCTTCATTTTATTTTAAATCAATTCATGCAATGTTTATAAAACAATGATTTTAAAGCATTTTTCCAAATTAATTCAATGCAGTATATTTAATATATCTATATATATATATATATATATATATATATATATATATATATATATATATATATTCATTTCCTTTATATCTAAATTACAAATTCATTTGACTACTTCTAAGTTATGCAATTTCATATGCACTAAAATCATTCAAATTGCCAAATCATGCACTTTTCAATCTTATTATCATTTCGTCTTTATCAATTTAACCTATGCTGTGCACAGATAACGAATCACCGATGACGCCCCGCTGGGCGAGGCCGGTATAAAAAAACGCTTTTATAACACAACAGGTCCCCCGGGTCGCTGATTGATTATTAAAAATCAATTTCGTGAACACTACCGGTATACCGTCTCGCACTGGATCGGAGGACATCATTACATTTGGCGTAGTACCGCTTAATTTGACTCCTTACTGTATACCAATCTATTCTTAACTCTAATTTTTAAATAATACTTTTAAGGGCCTTCAAATCATTCAATACAATTTACTATAGTGTATATACATTTGATACAATAATTTATTTTCAACACTCATGCAAATTTTCATGTGCAATTTATTTCGTAATCGTTGTCTCAAATCAATTTAAACAAATCAATATGCAATTTATCATAAATCATTTCCAATATTTCACAATCTCAATTTTGAAACAATGAAGGAAGAGTGTAGATCAAACTTTCACAAATTTGAAACAAGAGAGATTGAAGAACAAACTGAAGGTTGTCGCTTCTTCGATTCCTATCCGGAATCCTGCTCTTGGCCGGCTTCCTCGTCACCAACCCCCTAATCCATCACAAATATGTCACAATTAAAGAACAACACAAGAAAGAAAATCACAGCATTCTAGGATTTTGGTTAGGTTGATGTTCACCCAATACACCTTCACTCTGAAAATTTCTAGGGACACATGAGCCAGCTTTATTTCTCATGCTTGCCCAATAAAATGAGAAATCTATGAGACATTTTCTATTGGTGAATTGAATCATCTCTATTTGACCACCAAACCCGTTCAATACGACATTTAATATATCAAACTAGTTTATATGCCTACCATTGATCCCTATCATATTTTTGGTTTCGGGGGTCTTAACTCCTTAAATTGGTAATGGTTCCTTCACTCATTTGAATCTATGGTTCTAAAGTTACTTCTCCAATTGGAATCATCTAATTTGGATCACCAAAACTCAAGTTATTGCATTTTACATCTAGACTACTCTTATTTGCAAAAATAGAATCTGCACATAGCTCCCTTTTGATAGATTTCTGGGCACTTTGGGGTTGCAATTTACAGACACTTCATTCAAGTAGATTATTCCCCTAGAAGTCTAGTTTACCCAGAATTTTGAATCACTTAATTTTGATTAGTGAAACTCAACCTATGGCCAAAACACTACAACTACACCCAAAAAAGAGCATACCCGTGAGCTACTCAAAACCTCACCTTAAGCCTATATCTGGAGCCTTAGAGCTACAATTTTATACTGGTCCCTTTCTCTATATTTAGCTCTAGATCTTATATTCTTACCAATTGAATCACATTTGAGGATTATAACTTTAAATCCTATAGCCAAACAAGAACATGGGTTTTGCAATTTTTTTGACAACAACCCCTTGAAAACAACATTTTCCTTTTACAGCTTATTCTCAAACCCAATCCAAATCAATACTAACCAACAATATACACTTCAAAACTCAACCCACACAACCCCAAAAACTGGATTTACAAATCCAATCAAAAATCACCTTTATATAAGGTTAGGTTTTTTCCCAAATCCAAACACAAGAACGAGGTCTAGGGCTTGTGTTCTTACTTAACCCTTGAAACTTCTCGGCCTCTAGATTCCTCCTTGAATTTTCTTGTAAGATCTTGTACCAAAGAGCAAGTTCCACAGCAATCTCTTGATCTTCACTCAAAACCCTAGCTTTTCTCTCTCTCAATCTCCAAATACGTTTTTGCACAAATGGCTATTCAAATTATTCAATAGACCAAATGTGGTGTTAAGTCACTTAAAATCATATGGCTATGTTTGGCTCTAAAACCCATTTTCTTGAGTTAAGTTCTCCCAATTTTCCATATAACCCATATACTTTCTCTATTTGCACTTCAATTCTCACTATTCACACTTAGACATATTTTCTTTATCATAACACTTAGTTCATTTACAATTTTTCCTCATTTCGCCTTTAACATCTTAGGTAAATTCTGTGTCTATTCATCGAATCATAATCATAACAATCATTTATCATTTGACATTTAACATATGATCATTTAACAATAATTAAAAATCTCATTGTCAATTATACTTAAACACATAATAAAATATTTTAAAAATGCGAGTATTTTAAGGCGCTACAACTCTCCCCACTGAAGAAAATTCTTGTCCTCGAAATTACCTTCATCACTGGGTCATGATATTGTTTCCGCATTGCTTCTTCACCTTCCCATATGGCTTCCCTGTCTTTATGGTTTCTCCCACAACACTTTGACTCAATCTGGGCCCACAGCTGGAAATCTTCACTTCCCGATTACAGTCCACTCAAGGCTCTACTCCTCAAACGCCAAACCGATCTAAGCTCAATCAGAATCAAGAGACTCATTGCGGTGATGGGTCCGACTGCATCAGAGTATCGACATGGAATACATTATGATCTTTTCCAAGTATGGAGGTAAGCCAATCCTCAGACATGCCACTGGACCCACTTTTTGATCACCTCAAATGGCCTAATAAACAAGGGCTCAACTTGCCATTTTTCCCAAATCTCATTACTTTCTTTCAAGGCGATAATCATAAAAATACTTTCGCCGATCTTATATCAATTTTCAAGTCAAGGCGTGATTTTTTCCTATCCGTGGCCACTTTCAACTTTTCTTTAAATTTTTTTCTACCTTTTCTTCAAATCGTAATAATCACTTTCTTCTCGCTTTAACTCTACCCAAAGATAATGGTGTTCTGCATTTTCTTCCATAAAGAGCCTCATAAGGTGCCATTCCAATACTCGACTAGAAGCTATTGTTATACACAAATTCAACTAGAGGAATGTGTCTATCCCAACTACCCTCATAGTCGATCATTAAAACTTCTCAAAGATATCTTCCACACTGGATCACTCTTTGATTGTCCATCCGTCTGCAGAACGCTATGCTGAAATTCGGCCGTGCCTAAAGCCTTCTGCAATTTCCCCAAACTTTCAAGGTGAACCTCGGATCTTTATCTCAAATGATGGATATTAATCCCATGTACCAAACTATTTCTTTATGTAAATTTCACGGGCTGGCTGGCGAATAATGCTCTAATCGTAGAAGCGAGTCGTTCTTCATCAACTCGGGCCAATGACAACCCAATTGAATCCGTTTTCCGCCAACGTAATCCGGCCACAAAAATCCATCGCGGATTCGTCCCATTTCCATTCCGGTATCCTGATAGGCCGTAACAATCCCAAAGGAACTTGATGTTTAGCTTTCACGTTATGACACACCATACACTTGGTCATAAATTCCAATACATCTCTTTTCATTTCGGACCACCAGTACGAAACCTTTAAATCTTGATAAATCTTTGTGCTACCAGGGTGAATAGAAAAATACTATCCATCGCAGGCTCTTCAAGAATGGACTTTAATTCATCATATCAAGACACAAAATTCGATATCGAGCAAGACAAGAATCCATCCTCTTTACCAGAACTCGCTTTCTCACTCTATCATGATTTACAATTGCTGCAATTTTCTCATCATTCTTTTATGCCTCGAGCACTCAATTTAACAAATCTAATTTTGCTATCAATTCTGCCACTATTGCACCATCGTCTGACAATGACAAATGAGCATTCAACGCTTGAAGTGTTTGTACTGACTTTCTACTCAGAGCATCTGCTACTACATTAGCCTTCCTGGGATGATAGTCGATCACAATATCATAATTCTTGATCAATTCCTTCCATCTACGCTGTCCCAAGTGAAGCTCTCTTTATGAGGGTAAATACTTAAGACTTAGACGGTAGCGAGGCCACTTTTCTCCATAAATATAGTGTCTCCAGATTTTCAATGCGTAACAATAGCGCCACTCCAAATCATGCGATAGTGGTGTTCCATGCGGTTTCAACTGCTCAGCCAAGCTACCATTTCCTACTCTTCATAAGGACACATCTAAGTCCATTTAATGAAGCATCACTAAAAATCACGATTCTTTACCGTAGGTCGGGCCGAGCAAGAACCAGCGCGGGTCCCGCTAAGAACGCCCAACCCTCCGGCCTCCTCCTCCTCCCTCCTCCTCCTCCTCCTCCTCCTGTGCCAGCCCCACACTTTCACTCCACCTCAAATCATATTATTTTGGAGCATCTCGTCATACGGGCTCCAGTCACAATAAACCCCAATCTAACCTTCAGAAGAGGAATCCGCCAATCCCAGGAAACTATGCACTTCCGTGACATTTTTCGATGGTTTCCATTCATATTATTTTGCATATGATTGTTCCTTTCTCAAAGTTTCTAGCACTACCCAAAGGTGCGTATCATGATCTTCTCGATCCTTTGAATACACAAGAATGTCATCTATAAACACCACTACAAACTGATCTATATACAATCGGAAAACATGATTCATTATGTCCACAGGCCATTGGCATTTGTCAACCTAAACGGCATTACATAAGGAACTCCATAATGTCCATACCGCTGCTCGAATATCAAGGCCTTTATGCACATCCGTATCCTTAATCCTCAATTGATGATACCTAAATCGCAAGTCAATCTTTGAAAAGACACTCAGACTTTCTAATCGGGTCAAACAAGTCATCAACTCGGTACGTATACTTTGTCTCTTCAAATGTCATCTCGCTCGCCCTATAACCAAATACACAATCGAAGCTGCACCATCTTTCTTTTACAAAGAGTACTGAGCTCCCCATGGTGATACACTCCTGACTTTAATAAATCCTTCTCTCAATAATTCTTGCAACCTGCTTCAATTCCCATTAACTCATTCCAGCCATCTCGACATGGTGTACCGATGCCGAGAGACCTGGAACAACGTCATCAGGAACTCAATCTCTCTCTCGCGGAGGCAATCCAGGTGAACCCCTTCGGAACGGTCACAACGCAAACCCGAGGGATGTTCAGATAACGGATCAGACTATCGCACGCACTATAGCACCACACAGGCAGGAGGCGATATCACATTGAGAGGTGGTCGCCACTGATAGACTCACCAATCCATCACTCTTCATTCTAATAATCAACTACCACTTGGTGTCAGGACAACCAATCCATCCCCAATATCGCTTCAAACTCTCTAAATGACAACTCAATCAAATCTCCCGAAAACTCATACTCTCGTATTCTAATGGGACAATCTATATAGAGTCTATTCACAATGACACTATTGGGGCCTGAACTTTCCATGCTTACCTATTAAGACCGACAATATCTGCATTAGAGTCATGTCATCCTTTATATGCAAATGTAATGCATGTCATAAACAATTTCAGAATCATTTACAAAAATTTCAAAATCATTTTGTAGAACCGCCTAAACCTAGGCTCTGATACCAAACACTGTAGCCCATCGCACTATCAATACTTTTACTTTAAGATATATTCAACACCACACAGCAGTAAATACGGTTAACACTGTAGCTCTATGCTACTTGTGCTCTGATACCAAAATAAAATGTAACACCCATTTTTTTCTAACAATTTAACTGTAGCTTTGATACCAAAATAAATGTAAAGTCCAACTCTGCCGATACAAATACAAATACAAATACGTTTTTTTTATACTGTAGAATATATAATAATATGCATCAAAACATTTGTAGTAGGCTCATCATTTTAGGATAAATCCCACATTTGTACAATATGACATTATATGCCCTTTTCAATCAGATCATTTACAAAATATATCAGATTTTTCAATATTAAAACATTTACAAAATAAAATCGTGAGTTTATACAAATGGTCAAATCCATTCAAGGAATGCACTACTTGATCTTTACTTCAACACTACCTAAGCTTCACATTGACTCTAAATCTTTGTGGTCTTTTTGTCCTCGCACTGCTTTACTCACCCGTGCGATGACAAAAACAACGCACTAATCATTTTTATGTTAGTGGTTTTATACAATTCTTTCTTCATTTTAGTTTAAATCAATTCATGCTATAATATAAATACGCTTATACATTTTCCAATAACCAATGCAAATGCATAATATATATATATATATATATATATATATATATATATATATATATTCATTCTATTTACATTCAATTACAATCTGCTTGGTCATTTCAAGCTATGCAATTTCAGCAAATATAAATCATTCAAATCACAAATCAGGCACTTTTTCAACTTATTACTATTTGTCTCATTGAATTAACCTATGCTTCTTTGGTGCACAATATAACGAATCACCGATTACATCCGAGTTGTAGGCCCAGATAAAAACGCTTTATAACACAAGATGGTAATCGCTCGGGCCTGACACATTAAAAATCAATTTCGTGGAACACAACCGATACCTCCACCGGGTTACTTGACCGGAGGACAATTTCATTACATTCGCACAAGATCGCTAATTTGGACCCTTATTGGTATAATTAATCAATCCTTAACTCACTTCAATGGGGCTAACATTCTTTTAAGGGCCTTCAAATCATTCAAGCATAATTTCTATACTAGTGTATATACATTTGATATAATAATTTATTTTTCAATATTCATGTAAATTTTCATATGCAATTTATTTCGTAATCAGTTCTCAAATCAATTTAAACAACTCAACATGCAATTTATCATAAATCATTTCCAATATTTCATAAATTTTTCACAATCAATTTTGAACAATGAAAGAAGAGTGTAGAACGAAAGATTTCACAAAATTTGAAATAAGAGAAAGATTGAAGAACAAACTCAAAAGGTTATTGTTTCGATTCCTATCCTCTAATCCCATTCAATAATATTCTCGCCACCAACCCCTAATCCATCACAAACAGAATACAATTAAAGAACAACCTAAGAAAGCAAAATCGTTGTTGCATTCTAGGAGCTTGTTAGGAACTGATGTCTACCCAATACACTCCTCTTCACTTGCAAAATTTTCTGTGTGGGACACATGAGTCATATTTTCTCATGCTTCCTTCAAAAAAAATTATATCCCTATGGCCCATTAGAATGAATTGGAATCATCTCATTTGATTACTTCCAAACTCAAGTTACAGATTTTATACGCTAAACTGACGATATGCCCAAATTTCATCGATCACCTTCGTTATTTTTGATATACGGGTCTTAAATCCATAACTTGTACGGTTCCTTCACTCATTTGAATCTATAGTTCTATGTGTTCTTTCTCAATTGGAATCATCCAATTGATCAACCAAATCCCAAGTTATTACATTTACATCTAGACTACTCTAATTTGCAAAATTAATCCGTATTATTAGCTCCATCGTTGGACAGATTGGCACATCAGTTACAATTTACATATACTTCCTTCAAGTAAATTATTTCCCTAGAATTATAGTTTACCCATAATTTTGAATCACTCAATTTGGATGAGTGAAGCTCAACTTATGGCCAAAACACCACAACTACACCCAAAACAAAGCATACCCATGAACTACCCAAAACTCACCTTTAAGCCCATATTCGGGAGCCTTAGAGCTACAATTTTCTCCTAATCCCTTCTCAAAATTTTTAGCTCTAGATCTTATGGTTCTTTCCCAATTGGAATCACGTGATTTGGATGATTATAACTTAACCTATAGCCAAAACAGGAATAGGGGTTTTAACAAATTTTTGACAGCAACTCCTTTGAATAACCCAACATTTTCCTTTTTACAAACATTCCTCAAAATGAATTCATAACTCAACCCAACACAACCCCAAAACTGATCTACTACCAATCAAAATCACCTTTACATAAGGTTAGGGTTTTTCCCAACCAAACACAAAAAAAAAAAAAGAGTCTGTAGCTCTGTGTTCTTATCAACCTCTCAAACTTCGTCTAGCTCTTCCTCCTTGAACTTTCAGAAGATCTTGCACCAAAGAGCAAGTTCCACACCAATCTCTTTATCACTCAAACCCACTGTGGCTTCCTCTCAATCTCCAAACACGCTGCACAAATGGCCATTCACCGCACTAAATGTGATCTTAAGTCACTTAACACTAAGGCATGTTTGGCTCTAGAACCCATTTTTTGTGTTAAGTTCTCCCATTTTTATTATATATAACCCATATACTTTCATTTGCACTTCAATTCCCTCACTATTCACTACTTAAGACATATTTTCTTTTTTATCATAAACTAATTCTTAGGTCATTATTTTATATTTTTTTTCCATTTTTCCCTTAACACTTTCAGTAAATTCCTGTCTATTCATTGGAATCATAATAAATCATTTATCATTTAACTTTTAACATATGATCATTTGACAATACTCGGAAAATCCCCCAGTTTGCTCAATTTATACCCTCAACACATAATAAAAATATTTTTAAAATACTAGGGTATTTTTGGGGCGTTATAGGAGGTGATCTCCATAGGCTCCAAAACCCTCCACTTGTCGGGCCTACCATTGATCCCTCCTCAGAAATGCTCGAGGATGATGTGCTATGAACCGCTGGAGGTTACTTGGACCCCCTTGACTGCCGCACTAGCTTCGACAATGGCAAAGAATCACAAGACCCATGGCCTCAACAAAGGCTCCTGTCAACATGTGGAGTGCTTCGCGACGACCCCCAAGATCCTCCCCGACTTGCCATCTACATAAGTCAAATAGAAAATTGAGGTTCTTTTTCCTTATTCCATTAGTAGTGCATATGCCACCACTAATACACATCATACTTATTTCCCATATACTATTTACCAAGTATATGAATCGAACATGCAACACAACATCATGCAATAATAACACACATATTACATCATTAAATCCACAATGAATGCATGATCTAAACCCGTGCCCATCGAGTCCTAGGTGTTCGTATACCTAAACTCTGGTACCAAGTTGTGACACCCCAATTTCTGGAGGTCCCATTAACAACCCGCTAACCCATAAATTTCATGAAGTCAGTTACACGGTTGCTGGTACCGAACCGGTACTAACCAATTCAAGTGACATCGAGTTACTTCTAAGACTACCTCCCGTACGCCCTTCACCGGGACTCATTCATTCATATTTAAATCTAAAATATGCAAAGAAAATTAATAACCACAATCCGTAGGAGTCCGATCACGGCCCTCTTACCATAATTTATGATACTCGATCATCTATAACAGTCCAAAAGAATTTTATAAAAATCCTTTCGACAGCCAAAAAACACTTTACAAAAATGTTACTCAAGGCCACATGCCTGGGCCTCCTTCAATCACTGGCCGCCGAGCTTCTCCAGACACCCTCGCACCTAAAGGTGAACCCACGATCTGTAAGTGAGAGCAATGCCCAAGAGAAAATTCCCTCCTACAAGGGCTACTCCCCACCTAAATGCACACGCAATGGCATACATAAACATCCAATCATATATTCCATAAAAAAATGAACCTATATGACATATTACAGTGTCGTGCATGAGATGAGACGCCCATGCCCACAACCCGAGTCTTGATCGACCTCACACATGCAAATGCACAAGGTGAAAAACCACTATTAGCGTTTCACCCAATGACTTAAAGTCCATCGACAACCCTCTAATATTCATATGAATTTTTTCAAATCCCGTGTTTTTATTTAGGCTGCACTGTCCATCACAAAGCCAGACGCCTTCCTCGACATTTTGCAAACTTTCATCATTGGATACATATGTCCTAATTAAGAATAAAATTTGTCTTTCACCCGAAGATCTTACCCATCTTGCTTCACCTAAACACACGTGATTTATTATTATTATTATTGTTTTCCTGTTATACAACCGTGAGTCTTGATTTTGGACGTTGTCCCATTTCCGAGCTCACCACACATTCACCAAGAATGGTGAATAGCAGTACCATGCACCCACAATTCGACTTATTAATTATGACCGCATATGAAATGCGCTCACATTTGCCATACCATAGTTACATGCACAATAAGAGCTACATGCAACATTTATAAATTCAGGATAATTATATTTCCTACATATAATTTCCATTCATCATAATTTCCATGTTAATACATCACGCTGGCATATATTAACATGATTTTTACACACAACAACATATTATTTATTGTTCCAACAATAACACACAAATGTATTTAAATCTTGACCCACATAACAGGGCACCTTCCTACCCTTCACTCGCCTACGGAACCATTTTATTCCGCTTCATCAACAAATTCATCGTGATACTGAAAAACCTAACAAAACCTAAAGACATCAGTCCCGAAATTAAAACCAAACCTCAACCTGTACCCAGATCGCTCAAACCGGCCCCAAAAATTTCAATATCTCGCCCCAAAATCTTAGGATCTAAATCACACGGCCCATCACACCAAGACAACCTATGTCATTACATGGCTTTTAGGCTAAAAATATTCCAAGAGGAAAATTCTCATCTCACTGAGTTTGATCTAAACTCCAAGATTTCGCACACACAGATCAGAAATGGATCAGATTTACTTCCTCGACCGTTTGATTCGACTCATTTTAATATCAGAAAATACCCCATTTTTTGTTTCTCTCTCGTTTCTCTCTCTCTATCTATTCGATTCCTCATCTCTCTCTTTCCTTGTTTGCTCTCCCTTTTTTTTTTCCTTTATCTTTTCTCATTTTCTTTCTTTTCCTTATCCACTGAATCCCTCTCTCCTTGTTTGTTCCTATCTCATTTTCTCCTCTTTCTCTCATTCTTCTTTCTTTTTCTTTTTCTTCATTTTCTCTCCTTTTCGATTACTTCCATCACCAGATGGGTCCACAAGTGGGAAACTTCCTCCTACTTCCTCCTTCGCTAATTCTGTCATCTTCGTATTTTTCTGCACCCTTTATTTCTTTCGCTTTATCCTACACTTGACACTTGGCTTAATGTGAGCCATTCACACAAATGGATCACATGGCTCATGCCATGTGTCACTCCCCTAGGGTGCCATGTGGCATCACCGATCATACTTAGCGTCACCCGGCACTGCGTCTAGAAAACATGGAAATTCGACCGCCTTATCCAAAAAAATTGACAGGGTGACTAGATTTCGTGAGAAGAATTCAACGTTGAAGTCTGTTTCATCATCCAAAATGTAGAAAAAATTTCGGTTTTCAACCGAATTTTACCGTTTTACCCCTGTTGAGAAAAATTGAATTTTTCTTTGGTTTTACATCTTCAGCTTGCTTATTTTCAACTGACTGCACTTCCTCATTAGCACATTCATTCTCTTTCTCAATTGATGCAGTCTCAACCCTTTCTTCAAATTCAAACACTAAAGTTAAGATTCTCTATGTCCTTCATCAAGGTGCAATCCTTTCTTCACACAAAAGTTTGCTTGATCGTGTTCCTTATAATTGTAACTTGAGTTTCCTTGACCTCCGCTGTGACGCCCCAAATCCCGGGGTGTCTCGTTGACAACCCGTCAACCCGCGGAATACCATTGTCTCATATCAAGAGACCCATATGATGGATACACATTTGAGTAATAATTATAAGAGAATGTAAAGACACTAAACTGCCAAGTTACCCACAATTGGCATAAGGATAGGTAATTTTAATATCTTCTATGTTTTAGACTATAAGTCTTTCTGTGTCTAGAACATAAGTGTACAAGGATGTAAGGTCCGAAGCCACATAGTGCTTACTAAGGATACCATAACAATCACCTAAGTCCTGAACCCTTAAATACAAGGAAAGCACTCAGAGGATCATGTCCCAGAGAAGATCATTCATGCACCCAGATAACCTGCATGTGCGTGGCAATGGGAGACACACCTGGGTGACAATGCACATTGCACCTGGCATAATCAGACAAATTGATTGATGAATCAGACTCCAAGACATCACTAATATGTACCACAATCATGGAATCATAGATCGGGGCCGTAAATCTTGATCAAGACGCGAGGCATTCTCACATAAAGTCAGAACCAAAATGGAAAATCACATCGAGGGGTATAAAAGCAAGAGGACACAAGCACAGGCGCTTTGACTTCTAGGCTTTAGCTCGAAAGGAGAAGAGTTTTCTCCATTTCGAAGTTTGAACTCAGAGATCCGGGATTTAAGAATTATTTCTTATCGAAGTTTTAGATTCAAGAGCCACCTTTCTCAATATAAATACTTATTCGTTTAAATCCTAACATCTCTATATTCATCCTCTTCTCATTACAAGTGAATTCGATTTCAAAAGGTACTGCTTTTATGATTAATCGTTCTCTTTAATTATAATGTTCTTATGGAGTTTTATGGATTTCTAAACCCTTATCAGCTGAATCCACTGAGGAAACTCACCCGATTAAGGTGTTAGTCCCCTCAATTCCTCTTTGATCTCAATGATTGTATATTAATCACTTGTGCAGAGTTGTAAATCCAGCAGATATTCTCACAACGCGGTTAACGAGATATCTCGCGACACGTTGTGCTTGACCGCGAAATGCAAGCTATGGTTCAGATTAATCGAGAACAAGTGTTTGTAGTATTACTCGATCATCTTTATTTTCCAAAGAGCATTTAAAGATAAATCCTCCATCAAAGACCGTTTATCAATGGTTACTAGATAGAGTTTATAAAATAAGAGGTGGGACTTATACAGATCGCATGAGTGGAACCTCAAACATCCCAAAGAATTTATTTTTCTATTTTAAAAGACATTCAAACCTATCAACCATTCACCAACCAACACAACTTACAATTTATCATGAATCATACCTTATTGAGAATAGCTCCTATCGTCATAAAATTAATACTCCTCGTGGAATGACTGTGAATTACAAGATACAATACTGACAACTGATTCCTACGCTTGGGAAATAGAATTAGGCATACTTAATTCAGATTTTAAGCATTTCTAAGCCAGCCATAGGAGTATACTTAACCAAGTTGATTCAAGAGAGTTAGAGGTAATGTGGTAATTGCACAAATCCTGGGATGTTTCTTCCATTTTTTCTTCTTTCTTTTCTTTTTTTTTTTTTTTTTTTAATTATTTTTTATTTTTTTATTTTGCCTTGTTTTAAGTGAGAAATCTCAAGTGTTTCGACGGCGTAAGCTAAGAGTGCATGCTTCCAAGCCCGCTCGCAACGAGCAATGCCACTAGCAAGAATAGTGCCCCTAGAAACCTTCACATCCACAAGCCAAGTTTTTCCGTATAACATTTTACTCCTCAATGATCATCCGGGAATCAGCACTCATGTATTTAATTAAAAATACTGGTGGATTCTCACGACCTAATAAGGATTTCATGAACCTCCACAACACGGAGAGATGTTTATACTCCAAGAATAATTCGATTTAGAGGGAGGAAATGGTAACTTTCAGCAAAAATCAATATAGAGTTCCCTCATCCTTTGCCTAACGAAAGAACCCTTCAGAAATTTCTACAACCTCAAAGAACCATAACCATTCTTGTATTCGCCTTCCTGAAGAGGCCAATCACTCCCTCGATTTAGCCTGGAAATGATCCGCCTTTCATCTTCAGATATCAAGTGGTTCAATATGAGAACCCTTACTCATTCATGAGGGACTTTGAGGATGTCTGCAGTGCATTCCTCTCCACTGGTTCACCTCTCCACATAATCTGTTTGGTTTTATTTCCTTTTTCTTTAAAGGAGAAGGCCAAATCGTTCCATTCCCTCGCACTCAATTCACCTTTTACGTGGGAAAACACGCGCGACGACCTCAATAAGTTTTTCCTCCCGCACGTACTAATGCTCCTCATGTGAGCAATCTTAACTTTTTCAAAAAGCCAGAACCCCTTCAAATGCAGACGTGGGAAAGATATAAGATCTCTCCATGTTATCCCCACTACGGCTTCTTCGATGTTTGATAGCTCTTCAGATACTTCATCAAGGATTATCTTTAAGTAATAAATGCGACATCTAAATGATAAAGCGCAGAATTTATGAAAGAGTGCTAGAAGCAATTCAACTTTTGACACTATAGCAGAGAAATGCTCAACTGGGAGACTAACATCATAGACACTGCCAAAGTGCATAAGACATCGCCGGTATGAATCCACCACCTAAGAGAGAATGATGAGTTGTGTCAAAATTACCAATTTAACAAGAAGTTAGAGGCCATAGAGATGAAAAAAAGGTGAACGAGGTAACTAGTGTGCCTCTAATTACCTCAAGACTAAATGGACTTGTAGAGGAGCCATGCATTATATGCATGACCCTACACACGTAACCATTAATTGCTCCAAATCTTCTCAAGTTAAGGGAGCCATTCAAATAGATAAGCCAACGCTCTTAACTCACAAAAGAAACCTTTCACTCTATACTCAAACTTATAATCCCATGGGTAAGATCTGAATTTTATCGGAGAAATGAGGAGGCCTCGTATAACTCCGCTAAACAACCAAGGCTCCCATTATGTTCCAAGGTTTTCCTAATTCAAATTCCATTTCTAGAATCAAGGCTTCCAAGACTTCAGGAATCCTGAATCAAGGTCATCATCCACCAACCAAGGGAACAAAGCTCACAATTCTTATCAACTCCTCACATAAGAGAAGTCTAGAGGACATGGCCTGGCCGATTCGTCTGAGCCCGACAATCCGCAAACCACGGAGGCTCCCGAGCGCTTTAGGCTGATGTACGGATCTCGGATAACCAGTTAGCCTCGTCCATAGGTAGCATTCAACAAGAAAAGGAAACTTCCATCTCCCAGCCCATTCCAAAATCCACAAGGGCAAAATAGTGTAGGAAGTTCAGGACCAATTGAGGGTACCTTTGAACATTGTAATTTGTGCTATATAAGTGGAAAGGTGGTCGTTTCAAGCCGTTCCAAACTAGGAACCTGACTCAAGAGTCTCCAAGTGAATTATTCGGAGAGGATGAGTTGAAGGTAATCATGTCTTTGATCTGAATGATATTGATGATCAACCAAGGGCGACAAATCTACCGCTATCCCTCATTATACACATAGATTGAGAGCACCAAGAAAGTAGATATATGCTGAAATTTATGAGTTGTTTAACCGTAAAATTAGACATTCCACTTGTTAGATGCCATTAAGCGAATTCAAATCATATGCAAAAATTTTAAAGGACTTATGCACGAGTAAAAAGGAAGTAAGGTGTAACAAGGCATTCATGACTGAACAATCTATTCCTTTATAATTGGGTGCAACTTGCCCTTTCACAAATACAAAGACTAGGGAAGTCTTTACTATTTATATAGTAGTGAAATTCAAAGTTAGGGCATGCTTTAGTGGATTTAGGGGCAGAGTATGTCTGTTGCCGTGCTCGGTATATGTGGACCCAGGGTTAGGAGAATTAGAGCTGACCAATATCGCACTCGATTGTTTGGCCAAGTAGTGTAAAATTCACAGAGATAGTGAAGGATGTTTTAGTCGAGTGGACCATTTTACTTCCTGTGGATTTTGTTGTGCTTGACACTCAACCTGTGGCGAATCAAGGAACTCAGGTTCGATGTTCTTAGTCGACCATTCTTGGCTTAGTACTAATGCCATTTAGACATTGTAGGAGCACAATGAAACCTTATCGTTTGGTAACATATTTGATGTCTGAATATTTTCAATGTTATTAAAGGAATGGGGAATGAAGAAGATATTTATGAAATTAACATGGTGATTAGTGGTACAAAAATACTGGATAATGTCTCACATGATGATCCTCTTAAGTCATGTTTAATTATTTCGAGTTGGGAGGAGGAGGCGACCACTGCTTGGATAAGGTTCACACTCTTTGTCAGAACATAAAGATGTATTGGAGTTAATGGGTGAGCACCTAAAGATTTGAACCTTGCCCACCCAAGTAGGATAAGACATTGCCTTACGAGGAGGCCACCTAAGCAGGCTAAAGCCGTTACCCAACACATCTCAAATATGCATTGTTCTCATAGGGAGGAGGAACTTTCGATGTCATATCTTCTCCTTAGACTTGACTCGAGAAACTCAACTTTGGAACTATTGAAAACCCACGAGAATTTTTAAATTTGGACAATTCTGGATATTAGAATTAGTCCCTTGTTCTGCTTTTACATAGAATTCACTTAGAAGAGGATGTTAAACCTTCTAGGCAACCGAAGAGCAGATTGGACTTTGATAATGAAAGAAGTGGAGAAAAGGAAGTTTTAAACTCTTAGATGTAGGGGTTATTTGCCACTGTGCGGATAGTAGAGTGGGTTAGTCCAACACAAGTAGTTCTGAGTCGAGTCACGGTAGTTGCCAATAGAAAATGTGGGCTCATTCCCGCAGTATAAACTTTCAGGATGGAGGTGTGCATAGATTATAGGAAGCTTTATAGGAAGCTTAATGTAAGTACCAGAAAGACCATTTTCCTTCCATTTGTTGATCAAATGCTAGAGAGAGTCACAGGCATGAATTTTATTTGCTTTTCTCGATGGGTACTCGTGGTACAATTAAATTGAGATAGTTGGAAGATCAAGAAAAAAAACTACATTCACTTGCCCTGGGTACCTTCATTTTCACTGCCTCGACTATGCAATGCACCGGAACTTTCCAACGATGCATGATGGAATCTTCGCGATATGATAGAAATCATATCGAGATTTTCATGGACGCATTTCGCTTGGTGGACTCATTTGAGAACCGTTTTTAGAGAACTTTATATATAAGGTTTTAGAGAGGTGTCAAGAGAAAAAATCTTCAGGTTAAATCGGTGATCGTCATTTCCATGGTAACACAAGGAATCGCCTTAGTCACATATATCAAAAGACGGAATCGGTTGATACAGCCAAAGTCAGAGCTGATTTCAACCTACCTATTCCCAGTGTGTTAGAGACATAAGGTCATTCGGGTCATGTCGTTCCCATGGTTTATAAAAGATTTTAGTGCTATAGCTCTCCCTTTGTACTCATTGCCAAAGATGTCCTTTCACATGGTCACAAGCTTTCAGACATTGCTTTCACTAAACTCAAAACATGTGTTACTGTTAACACTCCATCATGTCCCCACTGGGGACCTTCCATGGTAGATCATGTGCGACGCTACTGACATGCCATAGGGGTCAGAAAGCAGATAGAGGAAGACAAAAGGCTTTACTATTTACTACGCCAAGCAGCACACTGTGATTCTCACAAGCTAACCACGACCTCACGTGCAAAAGGAGCTTCTGAATGCCGTTTTTTGCTCTAGAAAAATTTAGGTCATATATTGTTTAAGGTTCTCATGTGACCATCTTCACGTGATCATGCAGCTCAAGTACTTGTTTCTAAGGTGATACAAACCCTCGGTTAACTAGGTGGATTTACTATGTCAAGAATTCAACTTTGACTATTATGATAAAAAGGGGGTTGAGAATGGTCGCTGACCATTTATTCCCGCTTTAGTTCCTGCAGAATCCAACTCCCATGGCATACCCATAGGTGAGAGCTTCGATGGAGAAACTTTTGCTTTGTTCATTACCCATGGTATACGACATTGTGAATCACTGCAGAATCGGCTAGATTCCGTCCAATGGACTTTCGGGCCAGAAAAAGAAATTTTTGACAGATATTAAGAAATATTACTTTTGATGATCCATATCTATTTAAATACCGCCCGCATCAAATAATGAGAAGATGTAAAATTCAATGACGAAAGCGTGAGGATTTTAACTTTTGCCATTCTCAAGCCTCGTGGAGACATTTTCACTCGAAAACTGCAGACAAGATTTTGCAAGCCGATTTTATCGCCCACCTTATTTGCTGATTGTTTTGTTTTCAAAACTTGTGCTCAATGCCGCTGAACTGTGAGGTCACAAAACGAAACATGATGCCTCTTACCCCAATTTTAATTATTGAAATTTTTTATTGTTAGTATAGACTCTGCTGGGCCTTTTCCCTTCTTATGGGTATTCTTAAGATTTTATTATCTCGTTGATTACGTATCTGGGCGGGTTGGAGGCTTAGATTCTAACGAGAACCAACAGACCACAAAGGTTGTTTTAAAATTTATAAAAGAACATATTTTTTCTGCTTTGGAACTCCTCAGGTAATCACATTTATTTTGTGACTCCATTTTGCAACTCCATCTTTTGAAAATCTGTTAAAAAAATATGGAGTCACCCATAGCATCAACAAATTTTAACACCCATAGACTAATGGTCAAGTCGAACTAGCTAATAGGAGATAAAACATATTTTGAAAAAACGGTTGCCCGAATCGCAAAGATCGGGCTCACCCGTTCCACGATGCTTGATTCGTGCCACAAGAGGTTTGAGCTAAAATCAACAAAATTTATATACACCTGTTTTACTGATCGCGTAGTCAAGCTACTGCAAAGATAGTGGTCTAGGCCTAACACTCTGGATGGGGTTTTCATCCTAAAAATGGTTTGCATCAGTGCATGAAAGTAAGGCTTTCTATTTGGACTTTTTGGAATTGTGTTTCAAAAACAGTGGAAGTAGGTTTGAAAACTGATAATTGTAAAAACTGAAAGTTAAAAGGTGAAAAAGTTAACTTTGAAGATTTAGGTCACTAACTTGGTAAGTTAGGGCAAACAAGTGTCTCTCTGCTTTTATCTCGTTATGACAAGCAACCTATAGTCCATGGCATAACCGGACTCATATTTAACTGTTCACGAAACATCTCTATTCGAAATAATACAGTAGCATGCGCTATGGCCTCTTTAATGCTTAAAACTTAACATTTACTATCATCTCAGAGGCTCAGAAGACCATCTAAAGAATCACCCTAAAGCATGGAGGAGATTGGCAAATCAATAACATTAAATGCTATGCAACCCTAATTTGAGAGAAAACCCAACATATAAATACCTTCTTAGAGGCTCAAAAGTCCATCTAAAGAATCACGCATTCTCTCACCGAATATGACCGGATTCTAAAGCATGGAGAGTATTGACCAAATTAATGTATTATTCAATGCTATATGCAACCATGTTTTGAAAATACGAGGGCCATAACACTACATGTAGCTTTTAGCACAAGAGGACAACATGCATATGTTCCCACCACCTAGTTAGCTTCCTTCCTCTTCAAAGAAATATGCTTAGGCTACATCTCTTTGAGTTGTCATCCTCAAGAGGGTGTTTGGCAAAATGAGAAAGGGAGAGAAAGAAGTGAGAGAAGAGAGAAAAGAAATAAAAGCAAAACCTAAAAATAAAGACTTTATTTACAAAAAATGAAAACTTACAAAATATCTTCTCCACAGATTGTTGTCTATATAATTGTTACTAGGTTACAAAACAAAGAGGGGCTTTATATAGTGCTCTCCTCAAGGCATGAAAATACCAAAAACCCTAATAACTAGGCTAAGTTATAGGACAATTAAGCACACCAAGTTTGGAGGCTGGCTACACACTACAAAGCATGACCGAGGCACAATCTCGCTTAGGTCGAAGACTGGCTAACTAGAATAAATCAATGTGCCTAGCGAAATGGAAATTTTCGCCATGTTTATAATTTCCTCGCTAGTTAGCGAAATTTCGCTGCTGGGGCGAAATGTTGTGAGAGTAGCGAACCCAGTTTTTTCAAAAATGGTGCCTAGCGAAATTGAGGTGGTCTAGCGAATTCTGTGTTTTCGCCATACTACAATTTGTTAAGGCTGCGAAATTTTCGCAATCCTAGCAGTAAATTTTCGCAACTCATTTAAAATTCGAAAGAACATTGTTGATCCTTCACCGCTTTTCATCCCATTCTTCAACCGTATCAATTTTCTTCACTTTTGCTCTTGTTTTCATTGATTCTAGGGTCAAGTTGATGGTCGGTGACTCTTGAATTCAACTTCATGATTCATCCTTGTATTGAAATTCTGAACTCCAAAAGTAAAACAAAAGCCTACAAAAACAACCAAAATACCCTCTAAATGGCATATGCTACCAAGAAGACTCAGAACACTTCAATTGGTATAAATGAAATGATTAATGCGCAAAAAGCACTCAAAACCTATCTAATATAGGGTTCAAAATTGCACTTTGGGCATTAATCACACCCCAACCTAAACGTTGTTAGTCCCTTAGCAATGCAAAATAAAGAAAAAGGAGATGGTATGTGGTGATTTACAAAAGGTTATGATTCAAAAGGGTTTTTATACATATAAACATTACCTTAAACTCGAAATTGAAATCAAAATTGTAAACCGACATGAAAGAATCAAACCATACAAGAACAATTTGTAACATATTGGATCCATAATTCTCAACTTGTTCCACCCCTAAGTCTAATGATTCTCTATGTAACGGATTAAGCTAATAAATTGCAAATTGCCACCTCCCCCAACCTAGCACGACATGGCTTGGAACGTGAACAACCTAGATAAGGATAGTTACGCACTTCTTTCTTTATTGACTTCTTCTTTGTAGGATGCAATGCTTAAAGAATTCGACTTCACCAAGTCGGAGTGTAGCAGGTCCAGATGACTCCCAACCAATTAAGGTTTAGGGCATCAAGCCAAAAGGATCGAGAGACCACTAACTCTAAGGCTTCACCGGGACTCGGTGACTTGAATTAAGCACCTGAGTCATTAAACTTCACATATCCACCCATGTAAAGAACCTTAAATCGATGACTCTGACGATTAAGGCTTAGGGCATCGGGCTTCAAAGGCTTTCGCCATATACCCCTCGGACCGTGCTCGGGTTTCAAGACAAAGCTTCATGACTTTTATTTTTCTTTTTCTTCTTTTCTTTTTCTTTTTACTTTTCTTTTCCTTTTTGGAAGACAACATTGGTCTTCAACTGTGGGTAACACAAACCTATCCTAAGTTGCCAACATGCTTAAGGCCGGCTATGCAAAGCGGAAGGAAGCGAACAAATTCACAGCCTATTGGAACAATCTTGAGTGCAGTGTGTGAGTTAGCATACAGGGGAAATTTCAAGTTGAGCATGCAGGAACTTCAACTGACCAAAAATTTAATTCAAGCATGGAATTTGTTCTAGCATAGAGGTGACAAACAGTGATTCAATTTTCCAACATAAAGCAATTCAATTGTCCAATTGAAGCAATTCAATTGTCCAATTGAAAAGAAAAACATTTACACAAAGGGAAGGCACAAAACATGATATGTATAATTACCTTTAGAGGTTTGGGGCACCAGCAACGGAACTATAAAGGAAAACAAAATCTGAACATCCAGGACATGTAGGCGTAGAAATTACCTTTAACCCCGGCTCCCAGTATGGTGGGGATTATAGGGTTCGGGGAGGATCTAGCGGGGGCCCGAGATTTCTTCAACTGTGACTTGCTACACCACATAAGGTTTCACCCTTTGTCCATTGACTTTAAACACCACATTTATCATGCGGATTGATTAAATCTCTCGAGCCAGTTGGGGTATGCTTGTTGGACCATGAATGGACCTATCCATCGTGACTTGAGCTTGCCTGGAAATAGATGGAGTTTGGAGTCGTATAAAAGAACTTGGTCCTCCTCTTTAAAATTCTTCCTGGTTATCATTTGATCATGCCATCTTTTAGATTTTCCTTCTTGATCTTCGAATTCAAATAGGCATCATTCCGTATTTCTTCCAATTCATTGAGATCAAGGAACCTCTTGACTCCGGCCTTACTTAGGTCCATGTTCAACTTCTTAATTGCCCACCATGCTTTGTACTCAATTCCACTGGAAGGTGACACGCCTTACCATAGACCAATCGATAAGGGGACATCCCCAGGATTGTCTTGAAAGATTTGTCCTTTTAGCCACAGCCAGAATCAAGCGATTTGATGAACCCGATCTTTCTGTTGGTGCTTTACCGCTTCATTAGAATGGTTTGATCTCCTGTTGGCAAAGTTCTACTTGACCACTTGTTTGAGGATGGTAAGGGGTGGCCACTTTGTGTTTCACACCATATTTAGCCATGAGGTTTTCAAATGGTTTATTACAAAAATGAGAACCTCCATCACTAATAATGGTTTTTGGTACCCCAAATCTGGAAAAAATATTGGCTTTCAAGAATTTAATTACCACCCTACTGTCATTGGTCTTGCAGGGGATTGCTTCAACCCATTTGGAGACATAGTCTACTCCACCAAAATGTACGTATGACCATATGTGGCGAGGAAAAGGTCCTGCTCGTCGATGCCCCACACATCGAATAATTCAACAACTAAAATTGGGTTCAAAGGCATCATATGTGGCGAAAGCGACTTCCGAGCCTTTGGCATTTGTCATATACCACGGCACATTTGGTGTGCTTCCTCTGAATAAGGAAGGCGGTAGAAACCAGTAGCCAGCACCTTCATTCTTTGTTTTAAGGAAGAAAAATATTACCCGCAACCTCGTGGCAATGGTTTAAGAATTTCGCTGTTGTTCTCCTCGGGTACATTTCACGATGATTTGATGCATTTAAATAGGAAAGGCTCTTGATAATAGGAATGGATTTTAGCAAAAGAAATATTTCCTACCACTGTCTTGTCACTCAACTGGGACACCTCCTGTAGTGAGGAAATTGGCAATGTGAGCTACCAGGGGCTTTCTCAGTGCATTAGGGATTCTTCATGAAATTCATCATTAATAAGAATTGGGCGTGAGTGTCGTAGGCTATAGTTAACCTTGACAGGATGATCTTGCCACCACATTTCCACCCTTTCTTATCTCTAATTTGCAAGTTGAACTCTGAGTAGCGGGGGCAAGTGAGTCTTGCTTTTGCATTTTTGTTTGGTTAAGAGATATTTCAGCATAATGATACGTAAAAATGACTATATCGATGACCCAGTATGCTTTCGGAATTTATCTAAGGCATACACCACTTTTACTTGACAACTCTTTCTACGTAGTGGTATAATTCCTGCATTGCTTCATTCAAGGTTTTGCTTGCATAATACACCACATGAGGTTTCCCATCTTCTCTTTGGCGAGTACCGCTCTATGCGCGAATCGCTCATCGCGCACATCACCTCGACGGTAGCGCGATTAGGTGCTTCGAACTATTGGGGCAGTAGTCAAATGAAATTTAGTTCTTCAAAACTCTTCGGCAATCTTTCTCCCCCAGCGAATTTGGCATCCTTCTCCAAGAAGCTTGTCTGCAGGGGTTTGGCAATTTTAGGAAAAAATCTTTACAATGAAGCCGGAGTCGGTAGAAGCACATGACCAGGAATTGTCTAATTGTTTTCACATTTGTTGGGGGCGGCAATTTGGAAATAATGTCGATCTTTTCTTTATCAACTTCAATTCCCCTACTAGAAATAATGTGCCCCAATACAATTCCTTGGTTTACCATAAAATGGCATTTCTCCCAGTTTAGCACCAAATTCTTCTCTATACACCTCTGCAAAATGGCTTCCAAATTGGTTAAGCATTCTTCAAACCCCCATATCTTGTGATATCATCCATGTATACCTCCATTATCACAGCTCTACCATGTCGAACATCTTTGAGCATACGTGTTGAAAAGTGGGCGGGGCGATTCCTGAAAGCAAAGGCATCATACATAAGCATACGTGCGAATGGACAAGTAAAAGTAGTCTTTCTGATCTTACGGGGCAATTTCTATCTGGAGTACCACGAATACCCATCAAAAGCAATAGAAGAGAGTCGAGAAACTCTTTCCGGGAGCGTCGATGAGCGGCAATGGAAAGTGGTCTTTTAGGTATCACCTCATTGGGCCTTCTATAATGCAACACACACTCTCAAGCGGATTTGTAGGTCGGGTAGACAATTCTTCGCCCTTCGTTTTTCACAGGTTGTTACTCACGATTTCTTAGGCACCACTGAGTGGGACTAACCAGTAACTATCGAAATGGGATAAATGATACGACTTGGAGCAATTTCAAGACCTCTATCGTCTTGCTTCACGTAGATGGGGGTTGACCTCAGTTAGGTACACTTTAAACGACTTTAGACTCCTCTTCTAAATAGATATGATGAGTGCAAATGGAATGGGTTTATACCTTTCGGATCAAGAAATTTTCCATCCCAATGCTTGCTTATTCTTTTGAGAAGGTGCAGAGAAGATTATGCTCTTGTGCGGTGGTTGCTTGGGTGAAGAAATCCTGGCGGAGCCTTTGCTCATTTACTTCAAAAATGCATACTTTAAATCGGCGGGAGGGGGTTTGAGTTCTAGGCGTAGAGGTTCCTTGGTTCATTACAGGTCAATAGAAGTAAAATTTTATTCTTCTTCTCCAATAACCACCGTACTAAGCTCATTTCTTGAAATTAGTATTGTTGCTCACACAAGGCAATCGGATAACTCTAGAGATTAATATATCTTGCACTTCTTTGTTGGTTAACTGTTCTTCCAGAATGGTGCTCCCCAAACACAGGAGACTTCTTCAAAGTCATCCTCCTCCGAGTGCATATGCCTTTTACCCATATGAAAAATATTGAGTTCCAAGGTCATATTTCCAAATGTGAGTTGCATGACTCCATTCCGGCAATTGATGATTGCATTTGAAGTAGCCAAAAACGGTCTCCCTAATATGATGGGCTTTGAATAGGTCTATTACAGCGGATTACAGTATCGAGTACGACAAAATCTTTGGATAGTAAAATCATCCACTTGTATAAGAAACGTCCTCAATGGTTCCTTTGGTATTTTAATAGACTGTCGTGGCGAAAGTGCCAGTGGAAGTGGGTTTATTCACCCCGAACCCGATTGCTTGTACATAGAATATGGCAATAGATTCACTTTGGCTCCGGTCTAACAGTCTTTCTCCCCGCGGCCCCGATGCCTCGATATTCAGCGAGATTGTAGGACATCCACGGATCACTATGCTTCCTTTGGAGTCTTGCTCTCTCTATAATGGCACTAACTTGCTCAGTTAAAAAGGCCTTTTTATTTACATTAAGACCCTTTTTTACAGTGCACAAATCCTTTAAGAATTTTGCGTAAGTAGGAACCTGTTTAATCATATCGAGGAGAGGAATATTGACTTTCACTTGCTTGTGATACTTCCAACATTTGCATTTGGTGAACGAATGTTTCTTTCTTCGAACACAACGGAAACGGAGGGGGTAATTCAATCTTTACCTCTTCCCTGTCTACGTTGTTCTTCACGAAGTGGCTCCAGCCACTAATGGTGACTTGGTAGCTTTAATACGAGTTGGCTTTAATTCCTTTCCGCCGTAAAGTCACAGCGCCTTAACTTCATCGATTTTGCCTTTAAGTCCTCGGTGTTCGATCTGTTTCATTCACCACTTTCTGATATTGTGTCCACACGAAAAGAAGCCTTCCCTTTTGAACTCTGCCGGCTAGCGATTAGACAATTTGAAATCTCGGAAATGCATGTTGTCGATTTTACATTGAGTGAACTTTCTACTGCTTCAATTTTCAGACTAGTGTGGACATTCAGCACCTTCTGTTCTTCTACAAATATGCCCACCACCTTACTTAAATTCGAGGTTGCTGTTGTGAGGAGAAGATAGTGGAGGCATCTGTTGTTGTATGGAAGTGAAATCAGAATGCTGTTGTGCTCTTGAAGGGGCATATACAAGGGGTTTGGATTCCCATGACAAATTTGGACAATTTCTCCAATTAGGGTTATTAGTGTCACCATATGAAGCATCTATGGGTGGTTTATTTTGGCTTATGGCATGGGCATGCTCTTGGCAGTGTTCTTCAGGGTAATTATCTGACTGAAAATTGAAGTAAGAAAATTGGGATGAAGATAACTCATTAACTGTTTGCATTTCATGCTGATTTTTCATTTCCAAATCATCGATCTTTGAGTTAAACGGGTCAATTTAAGCTTTCATTAATGTCTTCGGGGAAATGCATACTTATCTCCCAGTTGGTTTAATGGCCTTAATCTTTTCGGCTTCCTAAGGACTAGGTTCATCGAGTTTGGAGGTTTAAACTATAGTTCAAAATCCATAGCCGTGGGATGTAACCTCGAGTTACCCCCACACATGGTTTCCAACAATTGTTTCATAGGTAAGGACATTCCATCATAGAAATGGTTTACCAAGATCCATGTCAAACACATGATGTGGGCATGCAGCGATGGTTTATAATCTCGACTTTGGTAAAATCTCGCCATCTGGGCATTTATGAAAGTATAGAATTTGCCTTTTTCAAATTATTAGTCTTATAGTCTTGAAAAACTTCTTCAGGAATTCGACTTGCGGCTCGGCCCAATTTCCTAATGGTTCTGGGTCTCAATGAGTTGGAGCCATATCTTGGCCTTGTCCTTTGGAGTCAATGGAAATGCCTTTAGCCCGGCAAATCCATGTCCATCATACCTTCCTTGAAGGTAGTCTGAAACCTCCTCAAAATCCTAATATGAGTGTATGGATTTTTCCATTTTCCATACCATGATAATAATGGGACTAGGGATTGCAAATATGGCCTCAACTGCTACATCTTGGCCGGGAGGAATGATACGAGGATGGGGCCTTCGACTCTAGGAGGGTGGATGTGATCCTCGTAGTTACATAAGCATTTGGATTCATGGGGGGTTCCGGTTGACTCTGTTGTTCCTCAGTATGGGATCCATGGTATCGGTGTGTACACTAACCTCCTAGCATTTAGGTGAGTTGCGCCTTATCCTGTCACGATCTACGTGTGTCTCTATCCTTTGTTGCATAAACACTGTTACAAAGTTTAGAGACATGAAACAGCAAAACGACTTGAAAAGATTAGTATTAACTTCGCAGCCAATAAAATGGCGAATGAAAAGCGAAAGCCGGATAAAAGCGAAGCCGGTCGATTCTTGCCAAAAAATGACTTAAGCTGGCGGGTTCCTATTGAGTTGCAAAAAGAGGTAAAAAAGGTTACCTTCACTTGTGATGTGGATCACAAGTACTCTTCAACACCACATTTGTAGTTTTGGCACCATCGACAGCGGCGCCATTTGATTAGGTACCCGCGATGGGTTGAGCTAAAATCAACAAAATTTATATACACCTAAGTTCACCACTCTTTTGCCGTGGTCAAACTCTTTGCGATATAGTGATGCGGTCGAACACGAGGATGGGTTTTCATCAAAATGGTTTACATCGGTCTTGCATGAAAGTAAGGCTTTCTATTTGGACTTTTTGGGTGTGTTTCAAAAGGTGGATAGGTTTGAAGCGGTAATTTATCGGCGAAGTTAAAGGTGAAAAGTTAACTTTGAAGATTGAATCACTAACGTAGGATTAGGGCAAACAAGTGTCCTCGGGTTTTATCCTCGCGTTATGACAAGCAACATAGTCCATGGCATAGCAGGATGCATATTTACAACTAGCAAACCTCACCATGAAACATCTATTTGAGTCAATACGGGTGGCGAATGCGATTATGGCCACTTTCTTATTTAAAATCCACAACATTTAATATGTCTTCAGGCTCGTAAAGACCATCTAAAGAATCCACGGTCCTAAAGCATGGAGAGTATTGGCCGTCGATAACATTAAATCTTTATCTGACCTGTTTGAAACCTAGCATATAAATATAATTTTAGAGGCTCGTAAAAACCATCTAAGAATCACGGTACCTCTCTCCTTGCTTGAATAGCCTTTGGATTCTAAAGCATGGAAGTATTGGCGAGTCTGAGTGGTATTAAATGTTGTGGGCTTCATGTTTTGAAATATAGGGGCCATAATACACTACATGTAGCTTTTATGTCTGAGAGGAATGACAATGCATATGCCCGCCCCACCAAGCTAGCTTCCTTCCTCTTCGAGGGGCTTGTAAAAGCATCTCTTGAGTTGTCATCCTCAAAGAGGGGTGTTTAGCGGTAGAAAGGGAGAGAAAGAAGGAGAGAGAGAGAAAGAGAGAAAAAGGAAATAAAAAGCAAAACCTAAAATAAAAGACTTTATTTACAAAAATGAAAACTTACAAATATCTTCTCCTGATTGTTGCTCAATTTATTTGCGAGGTTACAAAACAAGGGGCTTATATAGGCCTCCTCTCAAGGTATGAAAATACGAAAACCCTATAAAATTAACAGTTATAGAATGATTAAGTAATACACACCAAGTTGGAGCGGTTGGCATTAATTACAAAGCATGGCGAGGGCGTAAATTTCGTAAGTGAAGAATTTGGCTAACTAAGCGAAATCCACGAACCTAGCGAAAATGGAAATTTCGCTAAGACTGAATCATTCCGCTAGCTAAGCGGTGGCTAAGCAGCGAAAATGTTGTGAGTAGCGGAAATGGTTTTATTAAAATGGTGCCTAAGCGAAATTGAGGTGGTCTGCCGAGATTTGGTGTTTCACTAAGATTGCGAGAATTTTCGCTAGGGATTGCGAAATTACCGCAATCCTAGCGACGGGTACTAGCAACTCTGGCGAATTTGAGTGTTGATCCTTCACTTTGCTTTTCATCCTGCCTTCAACTGCATCGAATTTTCTTCACTTTGCCTTTGTTTTTCTCGTGATTCTAGAAATTTGGTTGATGATTTGAGGACTTGAATTTCCAACTGTGATTATCCTTTGTATTGAAATTGAACTCCAAAGTGTGCAAAAGCCTACAAAACAGCTTAAAAATACCCTCTAAATAGCATAAGTGCTACTAAAGACTGTTTCCCTTCAATTGGTATAAATGACATATTGATTAATGCATAAAAAAGCACTCAAAACCTATCTAATATAGGGTTCAAATTGCACTTTTTGGGCATTAATCAATGCCTCTTCAGGCCTACCGTCTTCAAAGCATTCTTGGTATGTCTCCTAGGCTGATTTATGGAAAGGCTTTCCATTTGCCGAGTAGAGATGGAACTTTGGGCTTCTTGGGCTATTCGAACTTTTAATTCTTATCTAACTCAAGCGAGGTAAGGCATACATTGCGGCTAAATGAACTTGAAGCTGCGAGAGTCGTATGAAGCTCGAATTTACAAGGGAGGCGACTCAAGTTATTCACGGCAATCTATTGCAAGGAAAACTTTCGAACCCGGTCGGAAGAGTGCTGTATCTGACTCCCAGGTGCATGCATTCGGGAAAGCTCGACTCTCGTTAGGCCTTTGGCCAATTCATCGTTCAAGGTGGTTTTATCCCTACGGAGCGAGTGAATTGAGAATTCGGACACTAAGAAGGGTGTGCGCTTCAAAGTGAATGGCCGGCGCCTCACCCAAACCATTCATGAGCATCTCGATGCCTCGAGAGCACCGGTGAAGATTTGGTAGATCAGCTCTGCAAACCTCTCCTTCATTAACCTCATTCTCCACTTGTTGTATATAGTTTTGATTTTATTTTGTTCTTGCTTTCTATTTTTATTGTTTTACTTCAATTGCTTTCCATAAAATAGAAAATAAAAAAATCGTGGGGCTCTTGTTTCCTCTGCCTCGAATCATTGTGGGGTACCCTTGGTTTCTATGCAGATTTGAGGACAATTAACTTGTTTACGTTATGAGGGTAGGTGGCTGCTGGTTAAGGAAACGTAACTATGCGCTCGTTATATGTTCAGTGGGTCAAATTTTTCGAAATATGCCTCTTTTGAGTATTATGTTTCACCTGCAATGTACATACCCGCATGATTTCATTCACTCTCCACATGTCACTTGTGCACGTACATCTTGGCAAGCATACACAATAAGCTTTGTGGTCTTACGCGGTGTCCTTGTGCATTCTACCTTCTTTGCCACACAAACCACGGACATGGTCAAAGTTTTCTTGATCTAACCCATTATTGCTTTCCAATTGTGCATCATTTAGCGGTCATGTTAACTTCATGAATCCTGATCTTTATGGAACATCTTTGCCTGATTGGAAAATGACCAAGGCCATTATTTCCTTGCATACCCTGGATTACGAGTGTCATCCCTTGCACCCATTTTGAGCTTAAAAAGTTGTCAAGTTTATTCGAACCTTAGGAATCGGTTATGGAACAACAGTGGATCTTATGAAGGGATTGAGATATCTGAGAATGAATTACGATGACTAAGTACGAATGCGGTCGGTTGTGGAACGAGCAAGAGAAAAAGTGAACATGCGGCAAAACCTTGGGATGAAAGCGGAGTTGGAAAGGTCAAAATGTATAGTAGCACCACTGTTTAAAGTGAAAAATATATATATATATATATATATATATATATATATATATATATATATTGAAAAAATAAATAAATCGGTTTGGGAACAAATTAATAAGTCTGAGCTTAAGCATATGCTAGAGTCTGACTTCCTTTAAAAAAACAGGCGAAGCTAAATTGTACGGTGCAATATAGCTTGTACCGGTACAACTATTCAAAGTGGCGTGGTAAAGAAGTTGTGCCGGTACATCAGCATGTCTGGGGTACAGTAGTCGAATTTGAAGCGAAGGTTTTAACAACGCGCCTCTTTGCATTCCGAATGTTTTTACATTCATAGCTAAGCCCTAGGCATTTTGCTCTCTCACACACAAGCATCTCAGGAGCTCGATTGATCATCGGGGTTCCCGTTGTCGGTTCAGTTGTTTGTACCGCGGTCGATTAATATCTGAAAGTGGTAAGCCCCTACGGATCTTTACTAGCGTGTTGGTTTCCTCTTGGTTACACATGGAGTTGTTTTATTGGATTTGAAGTTGGCATTATTGTACTTGGTGGTCGGGGCCTGGCGTCGGTAGTGGTAGAAAAATGTTGTCGATGTGCCTGGGGCGGCCCGGTCTTTGTTTGAACAGGTTTTGGGATACGATGATATATCACGGGCCATGCGGGTGCGTTATTGCTATCATCGCCATTTCTATGGCGCGTTCTAGAATATCAGGAGAGAAGGCATCAGTTCCTCTATGGGACAAGGCGTGAAAGGCCAATCGGTACCTCGGTAGGTCAAGGGAAGGAAAGCAATTGCATCCTCTTCGGAAGAGTGAGGAATTATCGCGGTGATGATGAAGAAATAGGCGATGTTTACTTGGGGATTACGAGGAAGCCGCGAGAAAAATGGGCGATCAATTCGCAAATAGGGGTTTCCGCTGAGAGAGTGTTAAATTGAGCGTTTTTATATTCTCATCCCATCGAGAAGTTATCCGAGGAGCAAAATATGCATTTAAAATTGCACTGCGAAGTTGGCGGATGCCTGTGATGGTTCGGAGTTCTACACTAACTTGAAGGAAAATCAGCGGATTGAAACCGTATTGGAGACTTCGGTGAATGGAAAGCAGTTTCGTGTCACTCCTGATTCGATAGCACATGCATTACATTATATTCGCCCTGATGCTTCGGACCGGCCATATCCACTCAGGGCTATTACTGACTTCAATGCCCAGTTGTTTACTGAGGCTATGTGCACCCGGCCCGTGCCCATAAGGGGATTTGTGAAAAAAGATTTCATTCCTGGAAAGCTCAAACCGGAATACGCCCTGATGAACAAGATCATTCACAATCAAATTAGGCCAGCGGGGTAATGAAAAGTCCCCCCTTTGAGAACAAATTCGGTTTTGTACGAGGTTATGGTGGGAAAGGCGATTGACTATGCATTAGTGATATGGTGCGCAATGAGGGACTTCTTGCAATATTCACGTGCAAGTCGGCATATTCAATTCCCTTCACTTGTGACTAGTATTGTGGAAGAAGCGGGGATGAGGCGGTAAAGAAAGAGGGTGTTACACAGAAATTTGGGCCGATCCACCGTAGGCGAGGCCAAGAGCAAGGCAGCATCCACTAGACCTCAGCCCTCAGTGCCTACTCCGGGATCACTTCATCCACAGGCCCAGCACCATCGAGCACATCGCCATTGAGATGGAGCGCGGATAAAGGGGTGGTTCAAGTGCTGCGTGCAGGCAAGCGAAGCAGGCGGTTCGGCATCTCGGAAGCTTGAGAGCCACATTTTTCGGGGGAGAGCCAGCGATGGCGAATCTTACTTCTTCGATTTAGAGGAGGTCGAAGAATTAGATGACGTGTAAACGGACGCATTCTCTTATTGAGAGAGGGCGAGGTTGACTATAGCTATGTTAGGCTAGACTAGGGGGTGTTGGAAATCGGGTAGTAGACCTTAGCCATGTTATGCCAACACCCATTTTGATCATTTACCTTTTCTTTTCGTTTAGCCCACGGTCACTACAAACTTTTAAGACCTCTTTGATTCTACTTATGTTGGTTGTTCCTTCTGACATTATGCATGATGGTTACGTGTTCCATGTTATATGATTGCTTACCTTATATCGATTGCCCGCAGTTCCATGTTTGCATGACTGCTTTACTATTCTTAAAGTCCATAATCCCCTTATTTGAATAACCCGATTTTGTGTTAACTGTTATAATGTTCATTATTATGGGATGTGGTTGGTTTAAACGAGTCATCTTGGTACGCTACTAAAGCGGGTGACATATTGTATTCTATAATTGCTATTTTGAGATTTTTGCAAAGCTTAGTACATGCAGGCAGCTTTGTTGAGATTCATACCTAGTGGGTAGTTAAGATCTAATCGATCTGCGGGTTAGAGGTGTGATGAATACACATTTGAGTAATAATTACTTAAGTAGAATTTAGCACATCTAAATCACAAGTTACCCACAATTGGCATAAGGATAGGTACTTTTAATATCTTCTATGTTTTTAGACTTGTACGGGTCTTGGATCTGAGCAGCAGGTGCTTTGGTTGTATGTCAGGGAAACCCGATATGAAGCATTAAGGATACGGGCGAACAATTGATGAAGTCTCGGGAACACCCATACATGAGTAAAAAAGGCCACATTGGCCTACACTTCATACTCATCAAAATACATCCAACTATATTGAAATAGTTTCAAGAGTTATTACATTACTCTTAATCAAAACATATATCAAAATTAAGGGTTCCTAGCCATGTTTTCAAAAATCTGCAAGCCACAATTTGGCTTTCTTCTTAAAAAGCGACCTCTCTAGTGAGGCGTAGTTTTCGGGCTCACTCCACGTACTTGAAATAATGATCCCTCGACAGGTTGAGCAATGCCTAGTAGTGGAATTATCCTACATAGTTACTCCCTACCTAAGTGCACATGCAATGATTCAACATACCATGGATAATTATAATTGATACATATAATTCTCACTCATTACCTGACTCCCGTGTTAATACATCATACGACATACATAACATGTCATATTCTGCTTGCATGTTATTCACACAGAAGAAGCCATAACACACAACCTAGCGGCGGCTAACACGCTCAATTGCCCAATGTCCTCCATAGGAACATGGCTGCAATCTTGACTCAATGTGATTTCCATATAGTCAAAGAACACATGAAAAGGATTTCGGACGAAGAAGTTATGACCTTCTGATGTTGGAGGTCACACATGACTAGGCAGTCCTACCCGGATAGCCTACCTTACTTGACCGGGAGCCCCTTTACGGCCAGCTTTAGTACCCAATGCCCTCCACAGGCATACAGATGGAATCTTGACTCAATGGGATTTTCATAGAGTCTAAGAACACCCAAAACAGAGTTCAGACGAAGAAGTTAGCAAGTGATGATGATACGTGGGTGATGATGATGATGATGATGATGATGATAGTGTGTGATGATGTTGGCCTTAAGGTTGGAGGTCACACATGACTAGGTAGTCCTACTCGGACAGCCTACCTTACTTGTCTAGGAGCCCCTTTATGGATACTTCTAATACCTAATGACCTCCATAGTCATACAGGTGGAATATTAACTCAATGTTCTTTCCATAGAGTTCAAGAACACCCGAATCGGAGTTCGGACGAAGAAGTTATGACAACCAGTTGGAGGTCACACACATGACTAAGCGAGTCCTACGGACAACCTACCTTACTTGCTAGGGGCCCTTCAGCCGGCTCGGGTACCAAATGCCACATAGCATACAGATGGAATCTTGACTCAATGGGCTTTCCATGGAGTCCGAGAACACTAAGTTAAGAGTTTGAATGAGAGTTATGACCTTCCGAAGTTGGAGGTCACACATGACTAGGCAGTCCTACCCGAACAGTCTACCTTACTGCCCGAATGCCACTTTTTGCCGGCTCCGGCTGCCCTCCGGAAATTGGGATGGCGGCTCAATGAGATTTCCATGCGATCACAGAAAACCTGAATCGGAATTCGGACCCAGAAGGATTATATGACCTTAAGTTGGAGGTCACACGAATAGGTAGCCCCTGCAGGCTAGCCTACCCGACCAGCACTTCTTAGGGTGGCACTAACGGCTGATTGCCCAATGTACTCCACAGGAACATGGCTGAAATCTTGACTCAATGATATTTCCAAAGAGGCCAAGAACACCAAAATTGGAATTCGGACAAAGAAGTTATGATATTCCCAAGTTGGAGGTCATGCATGACCCTAGTCGGACGGACCCAGCTGGGGTGACCCAGCAGGCCCGATTAGCCCTGACCTAGCCGGCCCAATTGGCCTTGACCTAGCCTGCCCGATTGGCCCTGACCTAGCCAGCCCGATTGGCCCTGACCTAGCCATCCGATTGGCGCGCCCGACCTAGCCGCAGATTGGCCCGCCGACGGTCGGCCCGGTGCCCGACGGCGGCGACCTTCCCGTTAGGCTATTCGGGATAAACGGATCATAGCAGGCTATAGAGTCCGAATGGAGAAAATTAAAGCCTAACATCAAGTTCCCTAATGTGGCTATAATAGTTTGCCCCAGGGACTCACCACCATAATCCATTTTATTTCCTACCCAAAACCGATTCTAAAGTCAGGTTGTGTGTACTACCACGATATAGACTTCCATGGTTGAAACACAACCAAACATTCCCCTTAGGGCAAGACAACCAACACTATTATTTAGTTTAAGCCTAACCTGCAAAAGAATTCACCTGAGGACAAATTACTTAGTTAATCGATCCACATGATTTGTGCATAAACAATGAGTCTGAAGCCTGCGTCGAAGTCTTGGAGCGGTTCACATGACCACTCACGGCTGCACAGCCCATTCCATTAGGGCCCTTAAACAAGAGTTAAACCAAGTAGGAGAAAACCCCTACCTCTTGGTTTTTGTAAAAACTCCCCCGGCTCCAGATCTCTATGCGAAGCCCCTTGCCATGAGTTGAACTCTTCCTCTTTGCTCACGCAAGAAGCAGCGGTCAGATCGGAAAGAATTTAGAGAGAAGGTGGAGTCTCTCTCTGGAAAACTCTCTCTTTTATTCCTCTTTCTTTTCTATTCTTTTCCAACATATCCTTTGTTTGGTCCCGACATGGGCTGAGAGCGTCTCACTTGTCACGTATCGATTTTCATTGGCTCTTAGGATTTTTCATATCCCTCGCCTCATACCATGGATTTCCTTCAATGACATGATGCCACACATAATGCCTATAATATACTTGAGCTCATTTGTTTGACTTGCTCAAACGGCCGATGTTTCATCTTGAGCCACTCAAATGCGCTAAGTGTCCCCCACTACTCTCAGTGCCTTGAAAAACGTGAAATTCCTATTGTCTCGGAATTCGACGAAATTCGACTCGGTAACTAGATTTCGGTGAGCCAGTTCCATGATTGAGGGTGTTCATCATCCTAGATAAAAAATTCCAGTTTTGACCGAAATTTTCTGGTTTACACCACTTCCTCAATCTGGATTTTTCGAGAGGGTTTCACATCGGGTTGTGGTTGACAGTTTGGGTGCGTTGATATATTTATACTCATTTATCAATATGTTTGATTATGTTTTTAGTAGTTTTATTATATAAATAAGTGATCTAATGCTCTAAATGTTCAATTTGTGATTAGGTCAACCATGAGCCAATATGGAGCAAAAACAAAGAGATAAAGCTAAATAATCAGCAAACTACACATATAGCAATAGCTACTGTGTTTTGATATTTTCTATTGTAAGATCCCAAATGTCTACAATATTTATATGGATGGATAGCAGACTTCCCAGGCTTTCCAAAGAGACCTTATTCAGTCCATTTGGGCTTCAAATTATCAAGTTATGACTCTTAGTAGTTGAAGGAATAGAAACAAAAGTGACTAGTTGGAGCATTTGTAGCTTTACGTCTTTATCATTATTTCTAAATTGGCCATATAGATTCTGCACTCTCTAAGCTTTCTACTTGAGTCAGAATCACTCTAATGAGGAGTTCGGATGACAAAGTTATGGCCTTATGAGTTGGTGTGTAGAAACAAGAAAGGCTGGCACAGCGTCGCCGACGTTGCAAAACTCCCCAGCGCATAACATCCCAACGTCGCGATGTTGCCAAACGACGTCAGCGATGTTAAGGGTTAGTTTTGGGTCGATTTTCAACCCATTTGGAGCCCAAAGTGAGGAGGTTTTAAAACTCAGGCAAGCAGAGCAAAAAGGGCGAATTTGGGGCTCAGAAGAGGGACTTTGTCCACACATTAGGACGGGGAGGAGGTTTGGGCGTTTTGATGATTTGGGAGGAAGATCATGAGATTTGTGGAAAGAAAATCCGAGATTCACCATCATTTGATCATTATAGTTTCTTCTTCCTCTTTTCTCATGTTTTATCCTAAGTTTATGGTATATCAAACCTCTATCATCCTTTAGTTCATAGATCTAGGGTTTTGGTTGTATATTGAACATGAGTTTTATATCTATTTGTTAATGTTCCGTTTTATATTGTTTCTTGTGAATGCATCTCTATTGATTCATACTTGGTTCTATTTACATATTGATTTCTAGCTAATCTCAATATGGTGAGTGGTTCTTTGCAAGATCTAAGAAGGGAGTAAAGAACTAGACATAGATGAATCAACCTAATTAGCTTGGTAATGTAGAAATTATCGGTAATTAGGAGACGTGTGAGACTTTTGGATCTTAAAGCACATCTAATGATTAGGGCTGAGCTGAGAAGCAAAAGACATAGTGTTAGTTGGTTGGTTATTCGATCTCGAGAGGGAAACATAATTAAATTGAACCAAGAGTCACCTTGGAAACTTGTTTTCATAAAACATTAGTAAATTTTGACTTAGATCTAAGAAGGATTGTCCGATTGCACCAAGTACCTTAGAGATTTATCATCTCTTGGTATCCATAGTTGCGAACTTCATTAGTTAGATTTAGAAATTTCATTAGTTTAGTTTAAATTTTGTTTTACTATCACAATTGTTAGTTTGGTTATTAGAGAAGTATTATAATTTTGGTACTTAGCATCCCCATTTTATTTGTGGATTGATATCTGTACTTAGGTACACTTTATTACTTAACAAGCGTATACTTGCGCAGAATAAGCGCTCTTTTTATATATTTTTTGCATATTCTTAATACAAAATATGAATACGCCTATTAGTGCTCTTTGAGTTTGCTGATCAATGAGGCTGGTAAGAGCCTCAATCTTCTTCTCAAGTGTAGATAGGCGCTCGTATTGTCATTGTTCATTGTTGCTAACACCTTCTTCACAAATAAAAATTTACCCCAAAAAAACATAAAGAAAGTAAAAAATTTGAATAAAACAAAAGTGAAATACAATGTTCAAATTAGCAATTCCCTCTTTGGTTGAAATATTGATCTATAAACCTCTTGCTTCGATCCCCGGCAACATCACCAAAAACTTGATTATCGAAGTTTTGACATGGCTACCAGAAGACTATTGTCTAATCCTCGGCAACGACGCTAAAAACTTGATTGACCGATTTCGTATAGACCTAAATTCTCCACTATTTTTCTTCTTAGTTTGTTACTAAAAATGCCTAGCATTCGTGCTGCCCATAAATTTTGTCACTTGTTTTGGGACTGAAATTTATGCTGCTGGTTTTTCTTCTCTATGATGAAAATGCAGATGGTCTAAATTAAATCGCTGCAAGTGCACAAGTCGTACAAGTAATAAAGTGTACCTTTAAGTCTAGATATCGTACCCATAGAGATCGATAAGAGAATCTATAGATCAGCTACCCCTACTACTGAAGGTCATCACTATTTAAACTTCTAAGTTTATAGGATGAAAATTAAACTAAATCTGAAATGCATAAACTGAAATAACAAAATAAAAAATTAACATAAGAAAAATTAGTAAAAATAGACTAAAATAATATAATTGCTTAGATGTAATCCAAACACTGGGAATAGGATCAATGTTCTGATCACAAATCTACAGTAAGTTCTTTGAAAACAAGTTTTTGTTATGGGTTTGAACTCTAAACTTGTTCAAGAGCAAGGTAGTATAGCCTTAGATTCCTCTTGACACTACATATTTCACTCTCTAGTTTGCCACATTCCTATCTCTAGATAATGGGTCTAAAGAGCTACTTGTAAGACATGACCCTCTTTAAGATTTGGTTGTTTTTCTTTTCCAATACTTCATAACCATTTTCTAAGAACTGAAGTCTGCTTTCCCCTATAGATAGGATAACACAAGCCTCCTCTAAAATGTCCCGATACCACAATGCGCAAGTTGAAGCGGGAATTTCCATTTCCTTGATTAGAATCTTAGCTAACTTTCGTCGAGGATTGTTTTGCGGCCCGATACGACACCTCTAAGCATTAAGCCCGATAACTTCGATAGGTGGTCCTTGTATAAGAACACACTTCGCATTTACTAGAAGGGAACCTTGAATCTGAAGGTTAGAACAATCACCTAATGATTTTATCGAATTGACATTTAGAGTTTATTAGTTCTAAATATGTCAGTCCATCATACCCCAAGTTACTGCTCATGTGCTCTCAAGAATCTCCATCTCCGTGTCACTTAGAGGGCCTCCTAGAAATCAGAGCACAGATACAACTCTATTCTAGGTATAATGCCCTGATATTAAGAATTGTTCTCTACATGAACAATACCAATTAAATCAATCCAGTTCTCAAAACCTAAAACAATCATTTAAATGCTACAAATCATAACGAGGAACACCCAAGAAACCCTTCTGACAAGAGCTTAGCCTTCTATCCTTTGGTTAAAACGAACATCAACTGACTAGTTGGCTGAGGCAATTTATTGAAGGAAATTTGTAAACAAAGAAGGAAAAGAGGATTCCTGAAATAAATTCAAAAATAATCGAAAAACTTGAAGATCAGACAGAAAATGGAACTAAATATTCATTTATCTTAGCTCAAAATTACAACTCAGATCCCTTATTCTTGTTATAAGAAAAGGAAAATAAAAGAAAAACAAGAAGAAAATAAAAGAAAATAAAAAGCGAAAATAAAAATCTAGCTGCTATTGTATCTCTACTCTAAATGAGTAAACTATCTCAAATTTCTATGTCTCCTTTTTGTTCCTAAATATTTTCTATTTATAGGCTCGTGTGATGTTGAGTGAAGTCGGTGATGGCGTGGGTTTTACGTAGTGAGGCCCCGAGTGTTGTTTTTGTCGTGACATTGTTATTCTGTGTCGCAACATATCAGTCTTTGTCGCGACGTTGTTAGTATATGTCGCGACATAGCAGCGTCCACGTTTGTCGTAAGCTCTGTTGTGGCTTTCTGTTATGTCGTGACAATGTTTTGCGCCTTTTTCTTGAATTATGTCACTCTAGAGCTTAGCTAAATTCGTCTTGTAATTGTCATGACATAAGTGTCTTATGTTACGACATTTCTTTCATCCCTTGCAGTTTTTTATGTTGCGACAATCAATTTCTATGTCGCGACATAGCTTCTCAGCCTTCAGCTTTGTTTTATGTTGTGACATAAGTTTGGAGTGTCGCGACATAATTTACTGCCTTCTTCATAATATATGTCGCAACATAACTTTGAAATGTCATGACATTCTTCAACTGTTCTTCTGGCATTCTCTTCAATAAATGTCGTGACATAGCTTTCGATTATCGCGACAAATATCTGTGCCTTCAGCTCTTCATTATGTCGCAACATTAATCTGGAATGTCACGACAAACTCTTCTAGCGTTCTTCACAAAATATGTTACGACATAGCTGTGAAATGTCGCGACATTGCTTCATTGTTCTTCTAGGCAATCTTCATAATCTTTGTTGTGACATTTTTTTGGCTTTGTCCTGAGCTTTTGTCACGACAACAAAATTTATGTCGCAACAAAGTTCTCTACCTTCAGTTTTGTTATGTGTCGCAACAAAGATGTGAATTGTTGCGACACTTCCTTGTTGGTTGTGTAAGACCCGAGAAATTCAACTTTATGAAAAAAGGGTAAAATCGTAATTTTGATCAAAAATCCGAAATTTATTCTCTAGATATCGGATGACGAAATGGATTTCTCCGTTGGAATCGTCTTGCAAAATCTAGCTAGCACGTAAAATTTTGAGACAGTCAGAGTTGGCACGTTTTTCGAGGCATAGCATTTCGGGTGCCGTAAAATGATATTTGATGCTACGAAAATCACATATAACACGTACTCATGTGCCATAAGTGGCATGAGTAGAGAAATGATGAAAATGGACGGTGGGGAATGAGGCCAGAAGTGTCAAAGCCCCGGGAAAAAGAAGGACATAAATGTCATTTTAGAATTGTTTTAAGTTATAAAATACAAAAGAGCAATAGTGTCGTCTCCTACATTTGAAATACAAGCCAAAACGTGGGAGAAAGGGGAGATGAGATGCAGTAGCCATTTTTATGGGTTTTAGTGAGAGAGTGTCAACCTTCTCTCTAGGATTGTAGGAGATCCAACCGTCAGAAGTCTTCGGAGGCGAGAAGGGGCGCTCGACACGGAGAGACCTATGCGTGGACATAGTTTTAGGAGTTTTTTCGACAAACTACGTGAGTGGGGTTCCATCCTACTTGGGAGTTTACACTTTGTTTAAGTGTATTTATGATGTTTGAGTTGATTGAGGTCGTGAGTGGCCGTTTGGTCGAGTCCCAAATCTTGGAGACAAATTATTATTAGAAAATTTTGAAACCCGATTTGTGTAGCGAAGTGGCGTGATGGGCTGTTTGGGGGTGTTAATTGTATAAATTGTGCAACAAATTGTATTGTGTGATATGCATAGAGATTAGGAAATGGCCGTGAAATTTGGGTTCACTAAGTGAGCCCAGATGATTGGTGATTTCTTTGGGAATAGTAACAAGGGTTTCCTTATTCAGGAATAGTAATTCATGAAAATAATTTTTGTGAAATAATGTGTTTAAGTTGATAATTCAAATCGAGTTGCTAGGTGCTTGATCCATTAGTGTGACCTAATTTTGATGCTTAATTGATGGGTGAAATTACATGACATGTTTGTGTGATTTAAATTATGTGAATATGCATGATTATATAATTTGCATGTGTTATGGTGAATGGAATTGGCATCATGCATTCCATATGCAGCGGGGCACCTTACTGGGGCCGATAGGAGTGAGTGCGTGAGGTAATTCTTGAGAGAATGGTTATAGGGGTTATCTAAAAATAATGAATGTCATCGGAGGGTAGTCAAATAAAATATCAGTAGTACGGTCGGCCCGATTGATATACATCGGTTAGTCCATACATAATATCAATGTCGTTGGAGGCGGCCCGATTGATATATACATGGGAGGGTTGTCCGCAAAAAACGGAAATAAAACTAAGGGTTCTCATGCGTGGCTTAGGCAAGTGTGAGAGTCGGTGAGGACTTCGGTACCACCGCGAGATAATCGATTAGACATTCAAGTAGGATCACGCATTTACTTGAATGTATGTTTTCGATAGACATTGCATACGCACTTAGGTGGAAGTAGCCAGCAGGAATTGGTTCCACTCTGAGCATTAGCTCACCGCATCGAGGATATTTATTTTCTGCAGTGCGGGGGCGTCACGAGGAGACGGCTCATCTAGAGATTGGAGTTTAGAAGAAAGTCGAGATGTGGCTTTGATGGTTTTACATGTATTAAATTCTAGTATTTTAATATATGTTGTATAAAGAGTAACTTTGAACTCTTGAAACTAACCAAATAGTTGGGGTTTTATATTGATGATAGTATTGTGTTATGGGCGAGGTCGTTTTACTCGAGGATATAGATATCATGTGATTGATGGTGATTGTGACAGGTTATATTACAAGTGTTGTATTTGGTGGGCTCTGAGTACAAAGGAGACTACGCCGCCATTTTCGTGAGAGATGTGGATGCCGCGGCGTTCACGAGTGTTCCGTGAGTTGGCGGAAGATCAGCGGACCCCGGTCGGGTGTCATAGGTTGCCTTGAGTTCTACTGCAACATTTTGATATTATGTCGTAATATTTATGCCTTAGCCCCATTTACTTATTTTTCTTGCTTTTTAGCTTCTTTTCTCTAAATTCCTTTAAAACACAAATTTGGGTTAATACTCCATAATTTGGCATTTAAATTGGACATTAAGCCTTAAAATATTCATGAAAAATGGTCTTAAAATTAAATGAGGTTTAGACTCATCAGGAGGCAACCCAAGCTCAATAAGTTTTCTTTCCCTTTTCCATTTCCTAGTTAGTGTTAAGTTTGTTTTTGAATAAATTTTCTTGCTTGATCTTGTTTTAGTTTTGATTTCAGGTTTTTGGTAATCTAAAGTTGGCTATGGAGGTGGAAAATCTTGAAATGTGGAAGTTTAGAGCATCTTGGAGGTTCAAAGAACAAAAATTGAACAAGGAAAATCAGTTTCAGCTTCCTCCCATTCTTAGTTTCATCATATTCTTCCTACTTTAAAGCCTCCCCTCATTTGGAACTTGGGTCTAATCCCTCCAAACACCTTTGCCTCCAAAGCGATCCATATCCATTAAAGCAACTTCCGGAGGTTTGATCGCCCTTAGGGAGTTCTCGTTATCTCGTCTTGCTTTTATTTCACATTGAGAACAATGTTTAATTCAAGTTTGGGGAGGATGGGTGGGGTGATTTCAAGAATCAAAATATTTATTTTCAGTTGTTTGGTGGTTATTTGCATGTGCTTTTGTTTATTTTGTGTCTCATATGAGTCAAGTTGGTGCCTAGTAATGGTTTTGATAATGCTTTGGTATTGTTCAAATTGTTTTTCTTAGTCAAAATTTGGGATATCATTGCATTTATTTGATCTAAGACTTGAGTGTATCTTTTGGTTGTGGGAGACTTGGCATGAAGAGCCTCGTTTCTTAAGAAATCATTTCTTGATGGAACTCCTACACACACACACACTGTCTCATTTATACACTTTGGTTCCAGCCCCTTTTCTCAAATTGACACCTTAATAAAGAGGATTGCCAATGTGCCCCAAAAAAAACTAAAGAAGACAAAAGAAAAAGAGAAAAAGAACAAAAAAAAATGAAAAATAAAAAGGAAAAATGTCAAAAAGAAATAAATAAATGAGTTTACTCACAAGTGAGTCTTTAGGGTTTTCTAGTTGATTGTTTAGAGGCGAAGTTTGAGAGAGACAATGCTCGATTGCCCTTAACTAGCTGATTGAAGTCGCCAATGAATCCCCATTATATGGACACTTTTCTAGAACTCCTTAGCATTGCATCCTACTACCTAGTTTAGTTGTTGAATAAAAAGGTACGTTCTTAGTCTGTTTTAGTTCATTTTCTTTCAAAAGTGTGAGTTGAGTTTGGTTGAAGAGTATTTGAGAATCATTGTATACATTTAAGACCTAGAACATCATTTTCACCGAGTCACTTTAGGAAAGATCTATTGAAGGCTTAGGGAAAAAAACTTGCCTCGATCACCATACCTTTGGATACCTCGTCTTTTGGAGATTATAAATGTACTTTGGGATCCCATTTTGGTTAACATGTCCTCTTAGCTCTTTTCCATGCTTTCTCTTTACTTGTAGTAGCACCATACTCATATTCATATCAATCTTAGTGTTTTCTTTTTACGTTTATGTATCCTTTGTTTAGGGACAAGCAAAGATTTATGTTTTAGGTGTGATGAGTATTAAATATACTCATTACATCTCTATGTTTTTGTGATATTTTTGTAAACGCTTATTTTTTTTGTGTAAGTCATCCCTTGAGAGAAATGGAAGAAAATGGGATAAGAATCAAACAATTTGGACAAGGAATGAAGAAGTTATGCTAGAAGCAACTCATGGTCACGACCACAACAATTCATGGTCGCGACAACAAATTTCTTCAGTAGCCACTGTGATTCAACACTTATAGTATGGTTGCGACCATAAAGCATTCATGGTCACGACCCAAAAGCATTCATAGTCGCGACCATGCGACGTTGCGGCCCAGTGATTTTCCACTTTTAAGATGATTTTGGCCCATTTTTCCAACAACATGTATGCTTCAAATGCACCTTAAGATATTATTATGGAATAGAAAGCCTTGATGGAGAAGATAGAATAAAGTTTCTAGTGCAAGGCTCTAGAGAAAAGAGATTTGGAAGCAAATATTTATTTGTGCCTTCTAATTCTTCTTATTGTATTTCTTCACCTCATGTTTTGATTTTTATTTATAGAAGGTTTGATGTATAAATGATGCCTGATTTATGTATTTGAACATGGGTCTATTCTTAACGATATTTGAAATTCTTTCTATTAATTTTTACATGTTCTAAATGTGTATTGATGATTGAATACTACTTATACATAGTGTTGTGGTTCAATTAATAGAGATTTGAGAAATGAGAGTTGAATTAGACATGGGTAGAACACCACATTTCTCACTGGGTAGTCAGAGAGAGGATATTCATGTCTTGTGTGGTAGATTAGATTTCTAAGTTTGATCAAGCTCTGAGCTGATTGAGCAGAGATGCAAAATACCCAAGTCTTAGAGAGTAGAAGGTGGGTCATCTAGAGAGATCTGCACATATGAAATAGTAAGGTTTACCATTAATAGGAGTGATTATAAATGGTTACTAGAATAAATTAATTCATAATGCATATATTTAATCAAATGAAATATAAACTAGGCTTTTCCATTTTATTTTATATATATTTGTAAAAGAGGATTAGATTTTTAGTCGCTTTCATTTCTACCATCAAATTCATGATCCAGATAAAGTTTAGCTTACAATTTAAGTACATAGAAAATCTAACAACCTTTGTGGGAACATGTATTTGTGTAATTTTTGCACTATATTATTTAGGCACATACGGCAATTTGTGCACATAGGTGTACACATTTTATATAATACATTTGTTAAACATTCACAGACATGAAATTCATCCCGCTTTGATCTTTCTTCCTCTCAAGCTACAAATTGAAAGCCCTGTACAAAGGAAAAGAAATTCCATATTGAAGTAAGGAACACTTCTTCCATAAAATAGCAGCACTCCTGGCTTCTTGATGCTTTTAGCCACATGAGCACTCCTCAAGGCATCAACGCGGGAAGGAGCGCCCTCGGAGCTAGATGAGGACGTTTCCTGATCGCTAAGACACCATGGGTTGACCTCTCTAGCTCACTCGGCCATGCTTTCAGTGTTAAAACAAATTAAATTAATATAATGTTTTGGGTTCTACAATTCATTCATAAATAACCCAGAACACAGGATCTTTGATTTCATGATATTCACATCATGAGTGTATCAAGAGTTTATTGTTACTAACCCATCAATATTTGTTTCTTTCCTCGTCTCTTTCTTTCATGCCTTCCGACTATCAAATAATATGCAAAAACTGCCCTGAGAGCTCATGGGTAGGGAGAGGACCAGCATGAGTTTGTAATTAATTTCAACGCCCATCAAGCTTAATACAACCCAAAGTTCAACACACTTTTATTTTATTTATTAAACTTTCTTTATCAATTTGAAATATATCTAAAATTTCAGAGCCTCCTCACTTGACTCTGTGTGTGGATAATACATTTATGATTTAATAAATATACTCATCATAATGCGCATTACACACTGTTATTCACATTCATTCACGTACTCATTATGCTTTTCTTTCCAGACTAAGAATAAGAACCAACGAGTCACAAGGGAAGGTACATGTAATTATTTCGATATAGTCCCTTCCATGCAAAATTACAATTAGCCTGCACTTGACACATGACCGTAGGTAAATGAGAAGTACGGTTATAGAAGGTCCACACAATGTCTTTTGTCAAAGACTTTCCTTTAACATCCATCCCAGATGCAATTATGGCATACAAAACAGATATATAAGGAAATTCAAAACATATAATTTAGTCTGTGAGGTGTTCAATAAACAATCATCACATGAGACCATTACTTCACTGTGTCAACACCATAATTTCACTGGCATTTGATGTTTTAGTGACACCACTTTTGACTCACAAGTCTCCACAACATGTTATGTACATAATCATTAAATTTAACACTCTTATTTTTGAATTATCCTTCACATAACAAATATAAACTTTAGAACTTTAATAATCGTAAAAAGTACTTCAGTTAAGTAAAGAGAATTGAAGAATTAACTCTTCTTACAATTGTCATAAAGTCAACAGGAATCCAAGTCCTAAAATACACATTCCGCAACCATAATCCATATAATTTAATATTACATATTATATCATAATACATATTTTGATAGTAAATATAATTTTTTACATAATATTGTTCCTTTATATAATCACTAATTATTGTAGAAACAAATAACAAAGATAAACTTCTCAACTATCATTCGACATATAATTAATCTACATAATAAAAGCATGCATGAATCATTACAGGTTCTTTCTATCATGATGCATAAATCCATTCGATAACCCAAAAATTCTTTAAATATACTTTTGAGTAAGACAATCTTACATTTTACATTACTAGGATATCCCATCACATATAATATTATCTTTATGTTACTTTAGCATACAATTTTAAGAGATCTTTTCATATAAATTAATGCAATAATCTATACTAATAACTATCAAGACATAATCAACAATTTTGCCTCCCACTTATCTTTTTTTGTATTTATTCATTGGAAATAACGTATTCTTAAGTCCAAATAACATTATGATATCATCATAAAGCTTAAGATATCATGAACAAACATTGCAATACATCACTAATCGACTTTCTTCATGTCACTTTATTTCAGAAGCCATACAAGGTTGTCTCTTAAATGTAATCATAAAAATGAGCCATTCAATCATTGAGCCACTTAATGAAGTTATGTAAAATTCTCCCATTTGGCTCACATTTTCTACATTAATTAAGAAAACAAACATGAAACATTGGGAAAACAGAAATGAATAAACTGCAGGCAAGTCCCCACCAGAGATTCAAAACAAATAGGTTTTAAAACGATACAAATACGCACACCCTCCTTTTGGGTAGATATTGTGTGGTGAATACCTTTTATGATTTCTTTGGTATGGGTACATACTTTTGCACGGATATCTCCTATAGTTCAGTTCAAATTGGAAACTTTAATCTTTGGATGTACAAATATAATTCAACAAAATTATAAGATATAGTCCTTATAATGTTCTTCATTACAAGATGGAAGGTTTTCCTTAAGTAAATTCCTTAAATAATATTCTATGGCACCAATGAATCCTCAATATCATAAAAGTATTTAAATTGGTTTCAAGATTCATAAGAAATGATAATTGAATAGCACATAAGTGTAGATTCTTAATTTGAAATTATGAACATTCAAATTCGGCCACTTGGTGATTAACTACCATATTTAAACTAATTTCAAAAGTTACAATTAACAATATTTATATCATTAACATGATATCGTAACTCGCCAGGTAGTCACACGAATGACTAGCATACCATAAATGTCTTAGACTCATACATGATAATATACTGATTATACAAACATTATATTGTGATAAATCAATAAAATTAAAATACGATTTTATTGGAAAACCATAATATTATCATACAACTATCAGTCAAACATTTCTAAGTACAAATTAAACTTAATGAGACTTCATAAATATGGCAACATCAAAAAGTTTATATAATATGACAAATCATAAGACATGTCAACGTGTTTCTATAATGTGAACTTGAGATTTAAAAAAGAAATCCACATAATAGTCTTATTTAGTTTATATGAATACTACCAAATCCCGTTAGTGTCAATTACATCATATTGACAAAGCTATCCATAATGTTTATTTTAATTCATACAAATAGTTAGCTATGCAAAAAGACTTTTACGAATGATCTTTAATTCATAATAATTTAATCAAATTTATATGACACATTATCTCATTTATAAGTATTTCATGTTAGGTAACCAATTATAATGTTATACAATTGATATACATAAAACTTCATGGTTCAACCACTTTGGTGGCTAATAAACCATTCATAAGTGAATTCAATTGTATAATATAAATAATTATGATATTCAAAACATTAAAAATTCGATCATTTTGATGATCATGAACAAAATAATTTGAATATCAAATTGAATAAAATTCTTGATGAATGTTATATAAAAACCAAACTGAATCTTTATGGTGAAAACTATCACTCTGAAAAACCGTTATTCAGATGGGACTTATCACAAGCCTTAAACAATTAGAACGTCTAAAAGGTGTAACAATTTTAAAAACAATATTATTAGCATGTAAAAATTATATACATGCAAATAATCATAATAAATTCAATAAGGCATTTAATCACCGCATTTCCAATATAAAATTGTAGTTAAAATAGAACATCAATCAAGCTTCCTATTGGTAGAAAGGCATATAATTCCCATAAACAATGGGGTTTCTGGGTCTAGCAACTACTTTTAAATAAATCCTTTCTTCTCATTAATTTCTGGTATTAATAATAGCAAACTAGTCTTAGAAAGGCCCAGCCCAATCCACATTAGAGCTTTTAAGGCCTGTTGCAGGAAACCCATGGCCTAGGGCTCAACATCAGCCCACATTCAAGTCTCCTTCAACCTCTAGAAATCGTTTTGCTAAATACCCGGTAAAACCAAATTGTTTTTTATTTTATTTTTAATCTGAACCATCATCAACAAAAGCCTGCAATATCCTCATGCACAATATTGGTTTCCACACAAGATAAAATGATTTTCTTTTAATGAATCCAAAACACTTCGTCAAAGCCTTCATTCATATGACATTAAAACGAAGCACCGAATGTACCACGCATGTAGTAAAAATCATTATTCTAAACATGCTCTTACACAACGATTCAAATAGAAACAAAAACAAATACATATATTATATACCAATAATATGTTTCTACACTGAACATGATACAAGATCGACTAATAAGTAAACCTTCCTGAACCAAACATCCCTTTTTTTTTTTTTTGAAACAAGGCAGAGGTCAAACACTTCCTTTGGTACCAAATATAAAATCAATAAGTAATAAATATGACCCGGTTATCAAACAAAATCACACATGATCCAATCATATAAAGGCTGATGTCACTCAAAATCGCTCCTTCACGTGAATCCCATAATCCCAATAATATCCAATATCATCATTATGATAGAAACATGAATATGTAAACACGTAGTATATCATTCAAACCAATAAAGTTAGTCCGCTAAATTTCTAACAATCAAACTCATTTAAGGAAAATCATGGAATCTCTAAAACATCTCGCCTCGATACCAAATGTTAAAACAAATTAATTAATATAATGTTCTGGTTCTACAATCTTATTCAACAACCCCAGTAACACGTGATCTTTTGATTTTCATGATATTCACATCAAGGAGTGTATCAAAGAGTTTATTGTTACTAACCCGATCAATATTTTGTTTCTTCCTCTACTCTTTCTTTCGCCTCTAACTATCAATGCATGATGGTAAAAATTTCTGTCTCAGAGAGAGCTTCATGGGTAGGGAGAAGACTTTATATACATGGGTTTGAAAATTCTAAATTCAAACATTTAAATTTCACCGTCACCGCCATGCAATTGATGAGTGCAAACCTATCTGTGTTTCAGAGTTCATTTCACATGTTATTTTAGCATTTACATCCATATCTCATGTAAAACTCATGTGATTTCCTCTAAACTTGGTTTTGTATGATTATTACGAAAAGCAAGGATTTGAAAGAAATGAGCAATACATTTTCAAAAGAAGAGTCGTTTAGAGTATCATAGCTGTCACTAGAAAAGATTTAGACTTTTCTGCACTATATGGAACAAAAAATGGTTCAAATTCCCTTAATGGTTTCATTCTACATTCAAAGAGCCTTCAACAAGTACTCATCAGCAAACTGAAAGTTGGGGAATAAACGAAGAAGTTATGGTCCCTAATAAGTTGGAGAAGAAACCATTGGTCGCCCGCAATCCTGGTCGCATCAGTGAAAATCGTGTCACCACCCTAAAACTTTGCAATTTTCACTCACATTAGGAAATCGTGTTTTATCAAGAACTTGGTCGCGACCTAAAAAATTTGTGGCGATCGCTGGCTGTTTTGCGACCAAACACTGCGCGTGCAAGCGTGCACGGGCCGCCGCCAGCTGGTAAAGCAAAAATTTCCCTCTCTCCAAAGGCCAAAAGTGATATTTGACTTATTTTCAAGCTCATATTTCACCCTACGACCATATATATATATATACTCGCTTTCAGGTAAATAGGAGCTGAAGATCGAGAGCCTCTCCTTCATGGTTTCTCAGACGCCCATTTTTCCGCTTTTCCAGATTTTGATTTGTTTTTAGATTTTAGAGTAGTTTTAGAGCTGATTGTTATTTCCTATTGAAGAGATTTCTCGTGTCAGATATCAGAGATTCGATTCACTATGTTCGACAAAGATTGAAGCTAAAACTGGATTTTCTCTCTCATGGGTTTTCTCTCTCAAACTACGATTTTAGTTTTTACCGGCAGATTTTTTATTTTTACAGATTCAGAGTAGTTTTAGAGAAGATTTTTATTTCTATTAAAGAGAGATTTCATGCCGTATCAGATATTCAATTTATTTACCGGTTTGCAGGCTAAGATTTAAGCTCTCAAATCGATTTTTCTTCTTCTCTTGGATTTTCTTCATTTTCTTCACTTTTTATTTGTTTGATTGGTGATGATTGGAATACAAGTAATGGAACATTAAACACCCTCTAGGTTGGGGACAATTGTTGAACATTCGATTTGCAATCACAAGTATTTCGTGGCTCACGACTTATATAATTGTACCGTTTCATAAAATGAACTGCTTGAACAATATTAGTAGCTTGTACAAAAAAAAAGAGTCGATTCTTGCCTGACTTGGGGAGGTCTCTCCGAAAGGACACGTAGATGGAGATTCCCTGAGAGCAAAGAGCGGTAACTTAGGGTGTTAGACTAATACTGGAACTGAACCCGAAAAAATTACTTTGATAGATCAACACTTTACTCATGGTGTGCAGTGATTAATTAGATGATGAATCAATTTAAGCTGATCGAGGTTTCTCCCCTTAGTCCGATGAAAGGATTCGATCCGTGTTAAAAGATCTAATCAAGGAGAGATGAAAATTTTATTAGATTTGGTGACTGAGATACCACCACGAGAAGGTCACAGATTATCCCCGTCTATGGGGGCAAGAATTTCTTCAAATGTCCCGAGAAATGGGTTGTGAAGTATTGAAAAGAAAAACAATCAAATCTAAAGAATGCCAAATTTTACAAGTAGCTATTTAGACCCATTTGTTCCGAAAAGGAATATGATCTCAACTAGTGAAATGTATGGTGGAGAAACTAAGCTAATACATTGCTCTTGGACAAATCTAGCAGATTCAACTTACATAATTGTTGCGCAGAAATGCGAACCGTTTTGTAAAATAATCATCCTCATCCCTAGTGACTCTCTTCATACCTTTTAGAATTGAAGTAGTTGTTTATTTTGGTAGATTTTTGTGATTGGTTTAAATCAGTTTTTGTTTCAATTAAATTGATTTTTATTCCACATCCTATTTGATAGCCTAAAGAGTGAAGCAGAGCCTCAGAACAGATCAAATTCCAATTAGAGAGAACCCCAACTCGTGGGTACGATATCTCAGATCTCTAGAGTCCACTTTATTATTTGTATGACCTGCACTCATGTGTGTCGAGTGCCAAATACTTTTCTTATTTCAGTTTTTGAGTACATCATTTTGTTTCAAATCAGTTTTTGAGTATTTACTTTCATTCACTCCCTTGGCAATATATTTTCACATATACATCATTTGTCTCCTTACAAGTTTTGCGCCGCTGTCAGACTGGCATGGTTCACTTCTCTCATCGAATTTGACATTTTGAAGAACTGCACTTATTAATTTAGATGCAATTTTTATTTTTATTTTTATCTTTTTGGTTGTGATTTGTTTCTTAGTTAATTTTGCAGTATTTGGTACTTATTTCTTTTGTTTTTCTTCTTATTTGTTGGTACTTATGGAGGAACATTTTACGAAGCATAGATTTGCCTCCATTGCAAGCTGCACATGTTGAACTACTTCATAAATTGACCAAAGAATTCACAACATCACTCATGAATCAACAAGGAGTATTGCTCTATCAAGGAGTTCAAATCCCACATTTCATGAGAGGAAGAATGATTCAGTCTCCGCTAAGAAGCAGATTATCTATATGGAAGGAATAAGAAGATGACACTTCATGAGCAATTTCCAGATTTTAGATGCTTTCCAAGTCAACACTAGTGCTAGATTGAAAATGTAGAAGCTCAACAGACACTTGGTCCAAGTATTCAAAAGGAAAATTCTAGACCTTCCTAATAACATACAAATCCTTAATGAATGGCATTGATACTCCTCAAGGGCGCAGCGTAATTTCCCTGTATCCGAAACTGCGGGAAGAAGGTGAAAATGAGCTGAAATTGGAGAACAAGGCACTCCTAAACAACTGATGATAATATTTATTATTGATAACCAATTTGGAAGAAGTAAGTCAAGTAATGGCTATTGAAAACATTTCAGAAGATTTGACACATTTACTACCTTCCCCATGGATTTTGTGACTGGGCAAATAAGGGACCTACAAAATTCCTATATACTAAGAACACCACTTATTTCCCCTCAAGCCAAGCATGGATTGACATCAAGGGGAGCTCACCTTGCTTGTGGGTGAGGAGAAAGTGTCTAATTCACCAACCATTACCTTTTGATGTAAGAGCAAGAAAAGAGCCACATGTGCGTAAAAATTTCGCAGCTTGCCTTCCAATCAAGCACAAGTTTGAACAAATTCCCTTAAGCATAAATAATGTGCTATATCACATCACATAGAGGGGACTGTTTTGAAGAAATTGTGGCTGAACCACCAGCCATAATTAAAGGGGGATTTTGAGTTTCTTTCCCTTCAAAGTCCGGAAGAAAAACATCCTTGAGTTGAATGATTGGTGAAGAGGAAGTGCTTTCAAGATGAATGATCGTCAAATGGAAGCACCGGTACTTTTCCAATGAGTCAAGCTGACTTAAAAACGGAGCAGCTTCTGGGAGAGGCAACCTAAGCTACACAAGAATTCTATCCATTCTTTTTCTTTTTCTATTTTTAGTTATTTTATTTGTTGCTGTTTTTTTTTTTTTTTACTCGCCGGATGAAAATCTCCACAGTTATTTTTAATCCTCTTTGTTGTTATGTTTTCAGAATAAGATAAGTTTGAAGCTCAACATGTTGTCAAGACTAGCTCTGTAAGAGGAAGTCAAAGAAGGAAAGTGGTTGATGTAATTAAAGTGTTGAAGTGTGAAAAAAATTGGAGTGGAGATGTTCATCACCTCAAAGTTTTTGAGGATGAAAAAGAACCAAATTGAACTCGAAATATAAAGTCGAAGGTTCATGATCATGCTTGAGAGAATTGAAGACAAGAGATGAGTTTAAGTACGAACAAAAAGCATTACGGGTTGCCATTGAGGAACTTTGGAGAGAATATATAAGCATGAAGGACTTTTGAAGGATAGCAAGTGATATGGGCAAGAAACAAAGCAAGAACCTATATGAGTCAAGAAATCATCATACTGGACAGCATTGAACATTCTTACTTTTTCTGTATTGATTGAGTTCCAAATGTAATTCACCTCAGCCCATGAGCATTATCTTTGCACATTGAAAGAGCTTTCCAACAAGTCCTACACATCCAATTCCACTAAAATGAAGGAGATATGAGAGTATACAAGTGAGATAAAAATAGAGGAAGGCTGAGCAGAATTGCTGACGTGACCAGCACCAAAGGTAGTCGCTGAAAATGAGGTTTTTTAAACTCTTAAAACCCATTTTTCTCTTCTTCCTACTTTATACTCTATCTTGCCATACTCTCTCCTCTCCAACCCTTGTAACTTCTAACCACTTTCAAATTCTTCTCCCATCCACTCAAATCCTAAATCACATTCCTCCCAATCCATCCCTCTCTCATCATCTTCAAGTCAGTAAACCCATCACAAACCCACAAACTTACCCTTTGTTGAACCCCTTCAATTTTCCATCCATCATTCCAAGCATCAAAGAGGAGTTACACAAAAAAGAGTACCTTCAGTGCTTGATTGTTTGTTTTTGTGTTCTTGTGGATCATTGTTGATTGTGGAGTGATTTTGTACAATAGCTTGAAGAGGTTTTGAAGAATCAAAACTCACTCATTTGAGGTGAAGGAAGTCAGCACCAAGTGTTTGAGAAAATTCCAAAGCCACTTCATGGCTCCAAAGAAGCAAAAAGAGTGTATCAAGGGGTAGTACACTCAATGTCACGCAATTAGTGTCCACTGGCAAAGGTTTCTATTCAAAGCGCCAATATCATGGAGTTCATCATTCTTAACCTCTTTTTATTACCCTTTACTTTATTGCTTCCTTTTCCATTGCTGTGACATATTTAGGCCAATGTTCATCTCAAAGTTTGGGGGTGTTTATTTTTGCTGTTTATCATGTCACACCCCACATGTTGCAAATGACAACTTTGAGGATGAAATTTTTCTTGCATGCCGATAATGACTTTGTTTGATGCTCCCTAACTACATCTAGTTTGGTATATTTTTTTAGTTAGAGTTTATTGAGTTAATTGAGTTTTTCTTTGAGTTGTTGTGATGTCAATAATCATAAATGAACCCTTACATATGGACAATTTTAGATAATAGGACTTAATGATTAATGAAAGGTTTCTTTAATAATAGGCTATTTATCATTGGTTTCTCAAAATCCATGCACGTGGGTCACTAAGCACCCTTGAAAAGTAAAGCAGCTTAGTTAGAGAGAGTTTATGAGAACTATCTAATTTTGATCTCCATAGGTTCTGTAGAACTTGTTGTATTATCGTTGAGGCAAATCCTAGGCAAACAAACAATTGAGAAATGATATAGGCCATCCTTGGAAAGATTGTGCCTTTCTGTTAACCCTATTAACATGCATATGCATATTCCTCTAGTACCAAGATGTTGAGCCTTAAAGAGCCAAAATTCGCTAGTAAAAAAACTAAGTTTGAAGCTGGTCAACCTTGATATACATCACTATCCTCAATAAAGAACCACAAACTCCATAACATGAGGATTTGAAACATAATTGAGAAATGTGGTGAGATAGTTAGGAGTTATTTTTCCATAGGAAAATAACTCCAAATCTGTTGAAATGAGTTAAGTTAAAATCAAAAGAAGTTGTCAAAAAAATAAAAAAATAAAAATATCATGTAAAAGAAGCAAAAATACAATGTTATGGGATGAGTGAGTCTAGCATCGTACTTCCTTCCCTAGAGCGTAATCCTAAGGTGTCAACACCTAAAGGCACCCTAAGGTCAATTGGTGTCTGGGAGCTATTGATTTAAAAAAGGCAGTAAGGTTGCAGAAAGCTTAAGGGGGTTTTTGACATTGCACCACCCCACAACCTTGTTTTAAAGAAAAGGCTTTTGGTGTTTGTTGAAAAGAATGCAGAATTTGTGCGGTAAAAGTGATATGAGGAGTATGGAAGATGCACCTAAAATGTATTTCGGGGGGGTGTTTGGAGAGTGCTACCATGCTGATGGTAAGAATCAGGACGGAGTAGGAGCTGTCAATGCAGAAAATATATATGTGTGGGTAAGCTAGCCTAAAATGACTACTCAACTACCCCATGTTCAAGCTCACATTACAAAGCTTATAAAGACCTACTTAATCTTGAGAGTTGTGTGTGACTACATTAGTGGAGAGAGAGGATAAGAACAATGCTTTTATGGAAACTAAATAATATTCTCAGAGGATCCCATGTACTTTGTCTCAATTCTCATAAACTCATCCAGCTTGCAATTGTTTGGATAGGGAAGCACATTGAACACACACACAATTAGTGTGAGAACCATGATCTAAATTTGTCTATTATGAGATTAATCACTATTAAAATGAATAAATTATCTGATCATATTTTCATATCTGTAAGGGTGATTCTTGAGACACATATCACATACCTTGCAAAGCTTGATTACTCGGTTTTGGTTAAATAAAAAGGGTGAAATAAACTCTTCTCTTTCATTTTCTTGGGGACAAACAACTTCTTTCTTTTCTTTGCTTGAGGACAAGCAAAACTTCAAGTTTGGGGATGTTTGATGAGTGCAAACTCATCTTATGCTTGAGTTCATTTCATGTTATTTTGCATTTTATATCCATATTCATAAAACTCATAAAATTTCAACTTGGTTTTTAGAATTATTGATGAAAAGCAAGAGGATTTGGAAAGAAATAAGCAATATATTTCTCAAAAGAAGAGTCAACCGAGAGTATCGATAGCAAGGCTGCCTGGAAAAAGTAGATGAATTTTCTGTACCATAAGGAACAAATGGTTCAAATCTTCATGGTTGCATTCCTACATTCACAGAGCTTTCCAACAAGTACCTCACACGCCCAACCATTTAAAACGAAGAAGTTATGGCCCGATAAGGTTGGAGAAGAAAACCAATAAAAACCAGGAAACTGGGTCATGACTACAGAAATTGCAGTCACGATTCAGGAAAACTTGTCACTCAGGAAATTGTGTTAAGATTAGGAACTGTCGCGACCTAAAAAAATTTGTGGCGACTGGGCTTTGTCAAGCTTTATGACCAAAACGTCAGAGAGTCCCAAAAAGGCCGAGGTGCGATATTTTGACCTCATTTTCGCCTCATTTCACCCTAGGACCATATATATACTCATTTTTAGGGTAAATAGGGGAGCTGGAAGACTGGAGAGCCCTCTCATGGGGTTTCTCTCTCTAGACTGCCCATTTTTCCGCTTTTCTCAGATTGATTTTTGTTTTAGAGATTCTTGTATGTTTTTAGAGCTGATTTTTATTTCATTGAAGAGACTTTGCCGCATAACGTAGATCCAGATTTCACTCAAGGTTCGTGACAGATTGAAGCCAAAAATCTGATTTTCTCCAATGGGTGTGTTCTCTCTAACCATTTTCTTAATTCCCTTACTTTTGCATTTTTATTTTTAATAGATTCAGAGTAGTTTTAGATGCATTTTTATTTCTACTGAAGAGAGACTTTGTGTGCTATAATTTATATTCACAATTTATTTACATCATGAGGCGAAGATTTAAGCTCACCAAATCACTTTTCTCTTTCTTCTCTCTTGATTTCTTTCTTCATTTTCTTACTTTTTATTTGATTGGTGATGATTGGAATATTATCGGAACATTAAACACCTCTAGGTTGGGGATTAATTGTTGAACATTCGATTTGCAGCTTTCTCTGTTATTTTGTGGGTTTGAATACCACTTATATAATTGGTACTGTTCATAAACAACTGCTTGAATATTAAGAGCTACACCAAAAGAGTTGTATCTTTAAGCCCTCCGATTTCAGAGACCCTCTGGAAAGACACGTAGATGGAGATTCCTGAGAGTAAAGAGCGGTAACTTAGGGTAAGGTTAGACTAATATCTGGATCTAGTGAACTTCTCAAAATTTATTTCTTGATAGATCACCAATTTACCATGGTGTGAGGATTAATTAGATGATGTATCAATTTAGTTATTCAGAGGTATTTCTCCTTAACCGAAGGAAAGGATCTTGATCCCTGTTACAAAGATCTAATCAAGGAGATAGAACATTTTATTAGATTTGAAGGGACGAGATACCAATTACATTGGAGAAAGGCTTGCATTATCCTGCCTATGGGGGCAAGAATTCTTCATCCCGAGAAATGGTTGTAAAGCATTGAGAAAGAAACACCAAATCTAAAGAATGCCACAGTTTTGGTGGGTAGTTATTAAATTCCATTTGTCCTAAAAGGAATATGGATCTCAACTAGTGAAATATGTAGGCGGAGAAATCCAAGCTATGCCTACATTGCCTTTGGACAAATCTTATTCAATCTCATAATTGCTACATTTCAAGGGAAATGCAAACCGTTTTGTAAATAATTATCCCCATCCCTAGTGACTTCTTCATACCTTTTAGAATTAAGTAGTTGTTTATTTGATTTTTAGGATTAAGTTTTAAATCAAAGTTTTGTTTCAATTAAATTGATTTTATTCCACATCCTATTTGATCGCCTAAATAGTGAAGAGCCCTTGCACCTGGTGATCAAATTCCAATTAGAACCTCCAATCCTCGTCTCTGAGCTGATATCCCACTCCTAGAGTTCACTTACTACTGTATGACCTCGTGTAATCATGAAAGGGGCTGAGTGTTGATAATTTTTCATTTCGGGCTTTTGAGCACACTTACTTTGTTTCATAACCGCTTGAGTATTTACTACATTCATTCCCTTGGCCATATTTTCACATATACATCATTTGGTCTCCTTACAAGTTTTTGAACCAAACCAAACTAATTCTTTTATTTTATTTATTAAATCCCCTTTTATCACCTGAGTCATATCTAAAATTCTTACATTCAGTGCCTTCATTGTTGACACGAGACAAAGTAGAACCACTAGGGCCACAAAGAAGGTACCTTTCGATAAATAAAAAAACAAAAACAAAGTAGACAGAAAATCAATAATCGGTCTCGATTCAACTCCCAATACCAGATAAACTCGGCCAATAAAAATAAAGGAAGGGGGGAAGAGAAGCGTTGGCAGTTGAAACACACCTTCACCAAGAGGTTGATCGTGAGCAACAAACCAACAAGAACCCTAACATAACAAGGACCACCGATGAAGAAGAAGATCCAGTGAAAATGGAAGTAAAGGGTGTTAAGAAGACAGGGCGCTCTTGAGGAAAGACAAAGGAACCCAAAAACAATATTTGGGTCTCAAGAATTCATCAAGTATTAGCGGATATTCAAAACATCATTAAAAGTATGTCACCATACTACAACAGCACAATCTCCAAACTAACCGGATGTTTATCTCATACAAGCCAAATAGGGATCGCAAGTGCAATTCGCCAAACAAAGGCACAAAAACCAAGCACGCACATAGGGCAACCCAACATTCATCGTTCTTCGCACTAGCGCTAGAGGGCTAGTGGAATAAAAAGTCATATCCCCACGCGGCATGATAAGCCATGTGGCATCCCTTAGTAGTATAATCGGCTTGTAATGAGGATGATAAGAGATTTATTTGGTAAGAAATTATAGAGAAATACAAATTATTTTTTAAGGTTATAAACTTTCCAGTATGTATAGGTCTCAATGAAGATGAGAGTGGTCTAGGGCAACCCTTGCTATATCCGAATCTCGAGCCTAGCCAGCATTTGAAAATGTATATCAAACTCTATCAAGACTTCACCATATTTTAATGTTGATTGTCTTTACAACTCCAACATTCTTACCTACAAATATAAAGAAAACTTCAATTATAAACAAAAACAAGTAGAAGTTCTAAAATTGAAGTACATTAGAACAAGATCTTTTTACCATTTCCATTATAGTTATTTATGCATCCATCTAGCTTATTCTACTAAAATTTATTGTATATAGACAATCTAACTATTTACTTATATTTCATAACATGTTGTCATGATTGTATAAATCTTTAAAAAATGTCATTTAATTTTCTGGGAGTTTTAATAATTGCCTCTTCCAGAATCATAAAATTCAATAAAGCTAATTAAATTCATTTTAAAATCATAAAATTATAATGTTAAATACATATTGTTTTACAATTATATAATTAGCAAGTTACAACAAATCAAGATCCTTAAAGAATATATATATATAAATTTACTGATTTAGATTATCTATACAATCGATAGAAACACAAAATCAAGAGTGCTAAAACATTAAAGGATGACGCAACATCCATTTTAATAGCAAAAAGGATCGGCTCAAGGCCTACACATTTGATAATCCAACAATACCTTAAATATCTAAGATTCCAAATCTACAACATATTGACGAGCAAGATTTGATCTGATAACTTTGTCGAACCGAACTTTGCCATTTGAATTGCCAACCTAAAAACAACAAAGAAGCTAACTGTTAGCAACACAACTACCCACCGCAACAAGTCGGCGATAAAACACATCTCAACATGTCAACGGCAAAACACGCTACAAGAAGTCGATGAAAAATAGCACGAAAAAATAAAAGCAAACCTTGATCAATATGGAAGAAAACCACTTTATTGGAAAAGAAACCCAAATCTAAGGAAAGAAAACGATGGAAGAGGTGATTTCAGGTCAAGAATTACCAAAAAATCACCCATCCTCTCTAGCGAACAAGTGCCTAAACGAGAGAACTCGAAGATCCTATTTAAGTAAAGAAAAGGGCATATTTGTATAAAAGAAACTTACATCAAAGTTCCTCTATAACTTTATTTACCCCGATCATATTGAGGGAAACTAAAAACATAAACCCAAAGGTTTTATAACCCGAAACTTGTTCAGCATGTCATATCTAGATAACAACATGAACAATGAGTTAAAAATACAAATAAAATTTATAAATTAATAATCTCTTTAATAAATTTGCATCCATTGTGATAAAAATTTATAAATAACCTAATAAAGATATCTTATTTAAGTTAAATAACCAATTTTTTATATTTTATATTCTAGTAATCTAAAAGTAAGCATTTTTTATCATTATTGTATTATAATCTTATATATATACATAATGCATTTTAAGTTTTATAAATAAATAGTAAACTCATGACTAAATAAAATAAGTAGAAAATTATTCAAGATTATCATCCATACCAAGTCTTAAGCATGGAATCGCATAATAACTTTTCTATTCTCAGCATAATTTTCAAAATATGATAATATGTTAAATTAATGAAACCCAATCTAGTAAAGCATAATAAATATTTCCTATACAAGATGTAATAATGAGAATATATTAGAATATAATTGAAAATACGTTATCACTATGTGTTTCATATTTTTAAGCTAATTATGTATTTAGAATCATTTGAACAAATAAGTATCATGATCAATCAACTAATTCAATAGACAACATAAAAGAGGAAAACATACTTCACAAACCAAATTATCAAATATATGATAAAAAATAAAAAGGAAGTGAATCTCAAACTCTACTTAACCTCGATCCGAACAATATCAATTGCTCAACAACCATCTAAGGAGTTCAACAAAAACAATTAATGAATAAGAGATAAATTAAATTAAAAGATCAAGAAACTATCAATTGATTATGATTTTGTATTTGAAATGATGTCAAAGATAAGGACGACTTTGAATCAAGGAATAACAATTCACAAGAAGATACTAGAAATTGTGCACATCAAACAAGAAAAACTAAGAATATATAATATTTTTATAAATTTTGCAATAGAAAAATGGTGGTTAAAAATTTCCTATGCCACTCTCTTACCATATTCGGTTGTCTCATGAAAACATAATGTGGAAATAAATTAAAAGTGCAACATTTGTTAGTAAAATTAGTTTTGACTTCACCACAGGAAGAGAAATAAATCCTACAATTATTCTCAATTATGTAAGAACATTCAAGAGTTAATATAAAAAAATACATGCTTTATCATCAACTTTTGAAACCAAAGTCAAATTTACACTTAATTTTCTATGTTTATATCAAAAGTAAGCCTTAAAAATTTTCTTACTCTATGTTTTAATGGGAGATGCCATCACTTTTAAATTTGATTAATTAAACTTGTAATTAATCTTAGTAGGTTAAAGATTAATGACCACAACAAAATCATGATTGATAATACTAACTTCTTATTTTGTGCTTTATGTGGCCATCATAGCAACTATATGCAATATAAACTTAAAGTAGAAACGAAAAAATGAAAAATAAAAATCCATTAGTGGAACAAGACCTATTATACATATCACTACGATTAACTATGTAACAAAAAGTTATTGACTTTAAACTTGCAATTGTCTTTACCAATACAAAGCTTTAATAATGATTTGCTAAAAAATGGTTTCTCTTTATTTTTATCAATTTCAAAAAATTTCCTTTCAATTTCTAATTTTTATCTAGTATTAATTTTCTTTCTACTTTTTAAATTTCAAAATGGACGATTGATTATTTTTATTTTAGTTACATACTTAAATTTTCCATAGTTCATGGATTTGTAATAATTTTATTGAGTATAATACTTTGAAACAAATAACTTAAAAAAAATATACACCACTACAAGAAAATGGAGAATTAGTGACGAATTGTTAATATGAAAACTAAATTTTGTCACTAAAAAATGTTATTAGCAAAAAATTTTGATATTGTTCCTGCATTTGTTGCATTTTAAGAAGTTCCAGAGACAAAAGATGCACTTTGTTACCAAATGTATTATTGATAAGAAATATGTGTGAATACATTATTCAAAAAATAATTTGTTACAATATTTGACATTCAATAACAAAAAATGTTTTGTCTTGAAATTTATATTTTAGCTATGAAATAATCGAGAATTTTTTGTTGCAAAATTTTTTTAAAATTTAAAAACAAAATTTGTTTGTCACTCATGTTTACTTTGTTACAAGTTACAACATAATATTTTCAATTCCCAAGTACTCATATAATTAATTTTGGCATTACATATCATTAATTTAGATAGATAATGTTGTATAATGTTCAAATATTTTTAGTTTTTTTTTATAATTTTTTGTTCATGTGTTTATTGAAATATAAATTTGATTTCTTATAATAATATATTAATTGGTATCATGTGGACCTCAGCATAAGGATGTTATTTATATAGATAAGTTTGAAGGGCAGTTATTGAAAATACCCCATATTACAGCCATTTTAAAAATTAATGGGCTAGGATATAGATTGAGTGGACATGAGAAATTCATAGGTTAGTTCTAATATTATTATTATTTTTAACTATTTTTAATTGTTTGTGTAAACCCAGAAAATGGAATATAAAAGAAAGGCAAAACAAGACTTGTCACTATATAGTAATAAAAGGTTGAAAACCCAGAAATCTTTAGATCTCATGATGCCCCAAGAACCCTGGTCCGCATACTCGTGATACCATAGACACTCCAGGGTTCGGGGTCACTGACAACTTGTCAAACCCACATGAATATTCGTGAGTCGCCTTTCTATATATTTTTCTTACAACACATATAATATTTTACAAGAGTTTGATACAACTCTTTTACATCTTTATGCCAAAATAATATATGAAAATCCAGAATGTTCTAATATATTTTACAAAAATACTTCAAGGCCACAACCCGACCTTCTTCGCACCTCATCACAAGCTCGATGAGCCGCCATCTTCTCACTGCGGTACCTAAAAGGGTGGTCCCACGATGGGGTGAGAAAAGCCCAATAGATATATCTCCTACCAAGGCTACTCCCCACCTAAGAGCAACATACAATGCCAATACATACAATCACATGCATTCAAGTAATACTTATACTCATAGACCTAATGTCTACATGTCATGAATGCGCATGCCCTCATGACTCAAACTTACCTCACCACTCCCCATATTACTAGATATGCCAAGTGTGAAAACCATCAAGGGCGTCCCCGCCGAATTTTCCGAAACAAAAGCTTTTTGTTTTGTAATTATAGACACATTGGATACCCCAATGCCTACTTATTTCCTTACCAAGTGTGAAACCCCGAGAAAATCCTAATTTTCTCCAAAATGGTAAAATGGTAATTTAAGTCAAAATCTGGAATTTTTCTAGATTCTGATGATCGAAACATTTCAACGCTGAATCGTCTCGCAAAATCTAATTACCACGTCTAGAATTTCATCGAATCTCTAAGACAATGGAATTTCAATTTTTCTAGGCAATGGGGTAGCTGACACTCTAAGTACATATTTTGAGTGGTTCATAAAGTGACACTGTTAGTACAGTGCTCTAGGGCCTATTGTGTATGGACATGGTATTTGACTATTTATGAGAATTTATTATTATGATGATTTCAGATGTTTATTATATATAATGTCCTGAATAATATTATTAATTATTCTAAATGTCCTTAATCAAGTTATTGTTGAATCAGAATTGTTAGTATAAAGTTTGGATTGATATTCATGAGATGAATATGTATGAGATACAAATCAAATTTATATCTATATTTGTTGAGTATAAAATATCGATTTGACTTCATTCTCAAGATTTACCACATGGACTAAAGTCATGTTAATTCCCTAATTGTTGTGTCATTAAATCCTTGGACCTGAGATTGCTTATAGTTCTCAACATAAGGAATATTGTGTTTTGATATAATCAAACGTTGTCTTTAATCGGATGACCATAAAGGCTATACTTGAACATAATAAGAATTATGTAGTGAGATATGAGCGCGATTACATGGAATTTCGTTAGTCCTCTTATTATAAGAGAGACATCTCTGTCCGACAATTGAGACCGAGAAATGTATGGTCGTAAGGCTCAAATGAATTGATGTAGATCAATGTCACGGTTTAGTCGGCCTAATTGGGCTCGAGTGGAATCAAAAGATAGAACGATAGCAAGGTTGACTTTGTCCATGCCTTATATTCCCACTCAAGATATCATGAGACAAAAGGATTATGTCATTGGGGCTTATTAAGGTTGTGACGCCCCAAATCCCGTGTGTGGGGTCCGGCTTCGACACACCATTAACCCGCTTAATACTTTGCAGGAATGCCTGGGTGACCCGACATTTTTCACGGTACCCAAGTGTAGTCCCTTTGTACGGAGCTTCACCAAACATGTAACCCGCAGATAAACCTCTCCCAAACAAATTCAATATATAACGCTTATGATTTAAAACACATCGGGCCTATAAACAATACTAATATATATGTCAACAGAAAATTCGAATAGCAAGAGCACATTATGTTTTACTTTATACAATACATACATTAAACTTAAAAGTTCTAATACATGTGATACATCAAAGCCACAACCCGCTTTCTTCTCTAATCCTCTCTAGCCTCTAGACGAGCTGGTCCAAGACGCTCCCTGTACCCGTAGAAACAATATCCCGATAGGGTGAGCTAATGTCGCAGTGGAATCGCCTAAGTGGCTACTTCACCACCTGGTGCAAGCAACAAGTCCTAATGAAAAACACACATTCAAGAAAAATGCATGATCCGGCTTCAGCACCTGATGACCAACCTAGATCCTTAGAAGTCCTCACTTATTTCATCACACTCGCCTAAGCCTCTCAGATGGAAATTATTATTTTGTTTGTTTGTGGACAACCCTCCATGTGTGTATATATATCAATTGGACCGCTCCGATTTACTGATATTATTTGCTCAGGGACTACCCTCCGATGAATATCAATTGGGTCATTCCGACGATTGATATTTTTTGTAATTTGGACTACCCTCCGTATAATTAATATTTTTACAACCCTCCGAACCGTTTTCTAGATTCCATCTCATGCACTCACCCTATAGTCCTAGGGTGAACCCAAGGTATGGAATGCATGTATGCCAATTCCACATCAATCTACATGTAAAATATATAAAAATGCATATATTTACAAAACAAGCAATTCACACAATCATGTCATGTAAATTTTCATTTCATACATCAAATTAGCTCACTCTGGGCTAATGATCAAATACGAGCAATTTAATTACAACATCATTCAGTCACATATTTTCACAAAAATATATTTTCAGAACATCGCTTAGAATAGTGAAACCCTAAGCACTCCCTAAAAAGAATCATCGGGGGGCTCACCTTAGAACTCACATTCTCTGCCATTTATGGCCTCATTCAAATCAATACATGATTAAACCAAATTTTCACAACATAGCCATCACTAACAAAATCATGAACCTGTGGTCGTGATATTATTTGAGGCTTGGTGTAAATTTATATCAATTGTCCCAAGGTTCGGGATTCGATCAAACGGCCCCCTAACTGGCTGCCTCATTCGACCAAACATTTGTAAAGTACTTGCAAGCGAATAAAACGCCGCAAGTAGGGAAACCCCTACCTCTCTCTGGAGTTTGAGGAAACTCCTAAATCCACTCCACGCCAAGCCCTCTCCCGCAGTGCCTTCTGTCTCAAGACTGCTGAGACTGTCGGATCGCGCATTTTTAGAGAGAAGTCAGACCTCTCACACTAAAATCGCCATTTTGCTTCGTGCCCCCGCCGCTTTCCCACGCTTTTTGGTCTTTTTAATTACTTTGAGAAGAAGAAAGACTGTGAGCTCTTTCATTCCCAGAAGGTTCATTTAATCCATTTAATTAATTAATCTCTCTTTCTCCAAAGCTTGACATTCTCCCAAGACTATCTCCGACCGTCCATTACTTCTTCATTTTTCACCATGCTTTCACTTATGGCACATGAGCATTTCATGTTATTTGTGATTTTCGTCAAGATCAAAATCATTTTAACACGCACTTCAAACGCTGCCTCGGTAAAAACGTATACCGACTGTCTTCTGCATTCTAATAAATTTTACGTGCTAGCTAGATTTCATGTAGAGATTCCAACGTAGAAATCCATTTTGTCATCCGAGATCTAGAGAATAATTTGATTTTAACCGAAATTAACTTGTAATTGAAATTACGATTTTGCCCTCTTTTCCGTAAATCGAATTTCTGTCTTACATTCCCTTCATATCCTTAAAAGGAATCCTCGTCCCGAATTCAAGACAATTGATAATCACTACATGCATAGCAACTACAGACTACTATACATGTGTAAACAAATATTTAAATCTTAAACCCATCAAACTAATACTCCATCCCTTAAACAAGAGTGGGATATGTGGCCCACATCGTGTCCTCTTCCGTCTCCCACATGACTCCTCCACCCATAGTGCCCATAGTACCCTACCACGGCCCTAAGGTCGTAAAACTTGATCACTGCTTATCATCAATGAACACCGGTCCCTCCGAAGGTCCCATCCTGTCAACCTCCGTTCCTCAATCCACCACATGAATGATCCTGAGTATATTTTCTATGACGTGAAATACCTCGTGATTACCCCGACATGCTCGGGCGGTAGCCGCCCGGCACGCTAATGGGTCATCCCCAGACCTAAAGGCCCAACAAACCTCCTACGATAGCTTCCCGTCGCTCGAACCCCCCATCACTCCCCTCTGTGCATCACCTTTAAGCAGGCATACACCCCCAAACTTTAAGGGTCGACGCCGTGACATCCAGAGAGATAACTCTTCATTGCTCTCCGAGGTCAGTGAGAAGACTCATTGTCGTATCAAGCCTCTCACCTCTCCGTAGGTGTCTCTAACGATCGTGATCCGCTGATGGACTCCTCCCACCTCGTCCAACATACGGCGACCGCATGGCCTCCCATGCAAGTGGTCTCTCATACACGGTGCCATCCGCCAGATACCGCCACAACTTGCATAGGCTTAAATCCACTCAAGGGAAAATACTCCCAAATTTCACCCTTATGATCCATGACGCATGCTCGTAGCATGTCCTCTAACACCTGTATATAATCCATACACACATAACCCTACACAACCTTTTACTTGGTAAACGCCGACTCCTTAAGGTCACACAATAACTGACCAAGGTCATAATCACGACAATCCAATGGACTGGTCAACCTAGTCCATGTCATGAATGACATCCAGATACCGGAGCCCTGTCGCTCACCAACACCCAACTAATTTCCAATGGGTATCCAAATCTCAGTCACTCCCGACTCCCATCATTCAACTCTTTAAGTCACATGATAACCTATCCGTGTTTTCATCTCGAAGTCACCCCGACTCCTATCACCTCAACTTTAAGTCTATGTGGATACTTGACTGCGGTGTTTCTTCATTTCGGCAAATATAATTCTTCAAGGCTTGTACTCGAAATTTGTTATTATATTCACACATAAATTTGGGATATCTTCCCGGTCTCTTTGAGCACTTAACTTTAGGCTTCACCTAGGGGATTTACGGCCTCGCTTTCGCCTAATACACCAATTACTCTTCTTCCCGCTGATTCGAATCGGCAGTCTTCACATCGAGTTCAAAAGACACAACCTCACCCACACCTCACTCAAGAGTGGAATGACCATACCGTGCACCACATTCCAACTCGACGCGATGTTACCGCGGTACCACGTGAACGCGCAATAATGCCATACCGTGACACCTAATCCTGGGTCCACATGAAAGGCATCCCCGTAGGATCTCTCACTCATAATCTCGAATCTATCAGGTCCACTTCCCTTCTCACCCTACATCCTAGGGAAGAACATCACTCCTCGCTTCAGTGCTGCCCTGAACCTCTAAGCTTCAATCCGGGCATCTGGTTCGGTATGACACCCTATTAAGGTCCCACCATTTACAACCCGATGGTCACAACTCATCCATGCCAAGCTCAACACTTACAACACAGTGTCTACCACTCTAAGGTCACGCCCGCTGCGTAACTCTAATCGTCCCCCGACTCTCCACACTCTGGCTCCTCTAGCCTATCCAGGTTGATGGGAGCGCTGTATAACACCCCGAACCGAAATCGGTTCTAACCCCCGCCATGGTGCGTGGGAGGAACGAACCATATAATCAGGGCCCCGCTCTACAAATTAACCGGGACTACAGTCCCAGTCCCGGGATCCCCCGCCTCTGGGCAACCCGCCTCACACGCGCCAAATCTCGCTCCCCGGCCCTCAAACCCGATGAAGTGTCTTCCGCCTTCCCCGAATCCATGGCGGCCGGACCGCCCGCGCCACCCGCGCAGATCCCGGAAAAGTGCTCCGAGCGCATCCTCAATCTTCTCTATGGTCGTACACCCCAACCATGGAGTCCATGGTCCCAGAGGCTTAAATACGATCCCGCCCTCGAATGGACAATCCCATCCCATTCTCGTATCTCTCGTAATACCCAACATAATCCCAAGAAATTATTTCTATCTCTCGAAGATTGACATTCGGGCCCTCCCAACTCATCACGCCCTCAACCTTTCTGGAAGGTCTAGATCGACACTCCCGTGTCGACACCACGCGGCATCCTTAAAAACCCCACCTCGCAGTGCTTCGAACTCACACTTAATCGAACTTAAGGCATAACCGATGGTCTCTCAACAATCGTAAAACTATCCTCAAGTGATACTCATGCTCCCACTCGATCGGGGGAGTGGGATCGTACCGTCATCCACGAAGACTACGACAAACTGGATCTGATAAGGTTAGAATATCAGATGCACAGATCCATATGAACACAGCCAAGATTCACAATCCAGCGGGCATCAATCAAACTCAAAGTGCCTAACGCGTCCCAACCGTCATCCTTAGTGGACATTCATCTCCCAACCTCGCTAATGGTGCCCGGCTTCAAGGTTCATTCGAGGACTCATTCCTCTCAACCGATCAAATAAATCACAATCCTTAATGGTACCGCATTCTGATCGTAACCCGGTTCAACTGCTTGTAATCAATGCACAGCCGAAGGGTCTTGTCCTTCTTCTGTGGCCAGGAACCCGGAGCGCCCCATGGTGAAGTGCTCTGGCTCGACCAACCTCCCCGTCTTAACAGCCTCCCGGAATCGACTTCAGTTCCCAGAATCAATTCCAAGGCTATCCTATGAGTCATAGAGAGATGGTGAAGTACTGTAAACTCGTTAATACCGGTCTACATCCCTATGTGGAGGTAGTCCGTAGCTCATCTCTGAGAAAACATCCACGCATACTCTGCAAACCACTCAGGTGGGATCTGGCAGCCCGGCCCACCCCGCTCTCAGTGGTAAGGCCGCTAGCCAACCCGCCACCTGTCCCCACACCCGACCCCGTGATAATTGGCCTCGGGGTGCATCATGCTTGTCCCCCGAAATACACCACACACGAGCACCGGCCCCCGCGCGTAGGCTGCAACTTCCTACGCCACAATCGATAATCCACCCCGTGCCGCCGCCCAATCCATCCCCAAAGATGACATCGAACTCGATGTCCATAATCCTCACGTCCACCGTGTGAGTAGAGTCCCCGGTGATCTCCAACTCACAAATCTCGACATATCATCCCTAGTCTCGCCTGTCCCTAGGGAGAACTCACGCATACAACGGTTCTCTTAAGGTCTTGAGAGGTCCCTTGCCCATTTCCACCATACCTGGGCCTCACTCTCTAGCTCGAACGTAGCTAGTCTAATCTTGGTCGTATCAAAGGTAACTTCCATAAACCAACACCTTCTCAATCTGCAGCGAACCAATGGTCTCGTCACATCTGATCCTCCCCGTGGGAATGTCTGGGAGGATGATGCGCCCTAAACCTCCGAGGTTACTAGAATCTTCCTGTCTACCCCGCTATACCAGCCCCATTGGCGGCGATAGCAAACAATGTAATACCTACATCCTCGCAGAAAGCCCGTTGATCAAACACCGGGGTGGTGCCCGACCACACCCCGGGATCGCCCTACTGGCCTTATTCCTTGACTAGCCAATTCCACGTATTTCCAATGGCAACAAAGAATCATTTTAATTTTTCATTTTCCTGGTCTAACTAGCAATGGCTACTTTTCAATTATTAATGCATTTAACAAACTGCTTTAGAACTGATCTGCTCATTTCCCTAAGAGGCGCCTTAAATTCCAAATCCCACTCGCCTCTTCATTTTATTTCCAATAAAATTCCAAGTTTTCTTTGTTCATTTCATTATCCAAATCTCCAAGGTCATAAATTATAACCTTAGTGTTTCTCCACCATTTTCCTATACGCATGTATAACCATGCATATAATTTCCCACGCACAACGCGCAATCACAATTTCCAATGGTAGTTGGAATACAACAAAGTAATCTCTAAGGCATAAGCACAAATCAGACACTATTCACATACCAGTGTATGTTAAATTGTCCTTGGCACACAAGCAATGCAAGACAATTAATTATATAATGAAAACAGCTTTATCAACAAAATTTCTTTTGAAAATTTTCATTTTTTTTTTCGTACCCTTGCCTCTTTATTAAATTTTATTTTATTTGAGTTTCAAAAATAAAATAAAATCCTTAATTCACTGCTCATAGTTGACCTACAAGAACGAATGTTCATATTTAATGTTCACCGTGCATCAGGTTTCACCCATACAGATCGTTCTTAGGTTGCAATATACAATTTGTTTATCAAGAATACAATTTGTTGCCTAAGACTAGGTCACAATACAATGGTGTATTGAATACACTCACAAAGTCATTCAAGCCTTCACTTGCAATACATAATTCTTCTTCCCTAGTAATACAATTTTTTTTTTCAATTCCATATATTGCAATACACGCACATACACCCTACTCTTTGCTCACAATACACTTTTGTATTACAACACAAAACCACCCATTCAAGCCTTTCCCTTAATACAATTTTACCAAAAGACTATATTGTAAATACAATTTTTCTCCTAAGCCACCCAATTCTTATTGCAATAATATACTTGACCATCTTGCAATACAATTCTCCTTAAACTAGCCACCTTCCCAAATTCTTCATTCGCTGTAGGTTTTTTTTCGTTGGTATTAATTTTTTTTTTTTCCATTTACTGAAAACTAAAAAATATATATAACTTTTTTTTCTATTTCCAAATTTCATTTGAAATACCTCCCAAAAAATATATACATGTATATATATATATATATATATATATATATAATATTTTTTTTTTTCCTCCGAATATCAAATAAATTTAAAATTTTACTTTCTTTTGATTTTCTTAAGTTTTTTTTTTTTCAAACTACTGAACACCTTAGAAAATGATTTTCACTTCATCATTTTTTTTCATTTATTTGCCATCTAGAGACAAAATACTTATCCATATATATTTTTCATTCTCCAAGACACCCAAATTTATTAAATTTATTTATCCTTATTTTTCTTCATTTTTATTACTAATCGTAAAACTAAAACCAAATTTTTCCTCTCCTCATTTTTTTTTTTTTTTTCGTTTCCTCCATCGCAGTCTCTTCCTGTTGAATTCTCCTACATGCAGAATTTAAATACTCGCATCCACACAACTCAAAACTTTTATGAGTTCAACTATAAAATTTATTAAAATTTTATTTCCTTTTCCCAAATAAATTTATTATAATTATATTTTCATTTATTTTCCTTTTCCGCTTTAATAATCAGAACCTTACACTTTTTTCCTTACACACCATGTGCAAGCAATCAACAAAGACACACCACACAAACCAATCACACACATAACTATTCATGTTATGCATATTTTCACACAACAAAATTATCAAATCACACAAACACACCAAACACATGCATGCAGGTCCTAGTTTTACTCCCTGATTTCATAGGTACTTATTATCTAAACTCAACATCGAACCATACCTAGCGGCGAGATGGGAACAAATCTACACCTCAAAGACTATGGCCTTAAGCCCAAGTCTTTCATTCTCTAGGTTTTCATATGCCCATATTCTACATCAAACCAATTCCGGGCTGATTTGATACCCAAACCCAGCCCCCAAAGATTCGCATACCCAAGTTCTCCGATACCAAGTCAGACGCCCCAAATCCCGAGGGTCCGCTGATCACCACCTCACAACCCCATGGGAATACTCGTGGAATGTCGGCATCCACATTTTTCACCTAAAACTCCGCAAAGTCTCCTTGTAACGGGAACCTACCCAAATACAGACCTCAGATAAACCTGTCCCAACAAATTCAATATACGCCAGATTTGTTCCACCACTGGCCCATAAACAATAACACTCAATATACATGCCAACTATGGAGTAAATCCACAACTATATATACCCAATAGCATACAAAGAGTTAATGTTTACTTTATACAATACATACATTAAACTTAAAGCTCTAATACACATGTATACATCAAAGTCACAATCCTATTTTCTTCTAATCCTTCTGGCTCTGACTGTCGCCCCCGCACACTCCCTGCACTGTGAAAATAACATCTCGATGTGGTGAGCTTCAATGCCCAAGAGTGAATCGCCCCCCGCGGGCTACCACCACCTAAAATGCAATGTTCCAATGAAACATTCAAGCAAATGCATGATCCTACTTGGAATGTCTACATTACCAATCCCGGGATCCCGAGTCTCACCGGACCCATCACACTCTCGCCTAAGCCTCTCGGGATGAAATTATTATTTTGTTTTGTTTGTGGACAACCTCCGATGTGTGTGTGTGTATATATATCAATTGGGCCGTCTCCGACGATTTATATATTATTTGTTTGTGGACTACCCTCCGATGAATATCAATTCGGTCGTCTTCGACGATTGATATTTTTAATTTGGACTACCCTCCGATAATTCATATTTTTAGACAACCCTCCGAACCGCTTTCTCTAGACTCATATCATGCACTACCCTATAGTCCTGGGTGGTGTTCCAGCTCATATGGAATGCATGTATGTCAATTCCACGCCTTAATATTACATGTAAATATATAAACATGCATATATTTACATAAAACAATCAATTCACATAATCATGTCACAAATTTTCATTTCATACATCAAAATTAGCTCACTTGGGCTAATGATCGCACGCACTTTGCACTTAAATCACTCGACCAAACACATATTTTCACAAAAATATATTTTGAGAACTGATGAGTGCAAAACTCATCTAAGTTTTGAGTTCATTTCACATGCTATTTTGTGCATTTTATATCCATATTCATGTAAAACTCATAAATTTTCCTCTAAACTTATTTTGTGATTGGTTGATAGAAAAGAAAGTGGTTTGGCAAGAAATGAGCAATATATTTTCAAAAGAAGAGTCAACTAAGAGCTCCCATAGCGCACCACTGGAAAGATGAATTTTCTGTACCATTTGGAACATCAAATGGTTCACCCCCACACATTCACATTCAAAGATCTTCCAACGAGTGAACAAAGCTCAAACCATTTAAAACAAGCGCATGGCCTCCGACAAGTTAGAGAAGAAAAACCAGTTGCTGTCCAGATTTGATGTCGCGACCAGATTGATGTTATCTGTCGCACCAAAAAAGCCTGTAAACCTAAAAAGGCCGAAATTTGGCTACTTTAATCTAATAAAGCCCATTTCACCCTAGTATATACTCGTTTTTAGGTAAAGAGGCAAGCGGGAACACTGAGGGCCTCCCCATGGGCTTCTCTCTCTAGACCACGATTTTCTCCAGCTTTTCTACAGATTTCGATTTGTTTTAGATTTTAGAGTAGTTTTAGAGCATATTTTTATTTCTAATAGAAGAGATTTTTGATGTTGTATACGTAGATTCAGATTTCACTAAGGTTCGTGACAAAGATTAGCTTTCAAAATCTGGATTTTTCTCTCTCTCTCATGGGTTTTCTCTAAACTGCCATTTTCTTAGTTTTTCAGATATTTTTAATAGATCTTAATAGTTTTAGAGCATAGCTTTTATTTCTATTGAAGAGATTTCGGTGTCGTACTCAGATATTCAATTTATTTACTCATTGAGGAGAAGATTTTAAGCTCAACATGGGTTTTTCTTATGTCTCTTGATTTTTTTCATTTTCTTACTTTTGTTTTGATTAAGGATGATTGAATTCAAGAATGGAACATTAAACACCCTCTAGGTTGGGGTTTCAATTGCTGAACATTCATATTTGTGTTTTCACATAGGGTTTGAATACTGAATTTATATAATTGCAATAAGGTTTCATATAATGAATTGTTCGAATATTAGTAGCTATGTGCAACCAAAAGAGAGTCGATCTCGTTTCCGATTGCAAAATTCTCCGAAAGTGACAATGTACGGGGTAGACTCCCAGAGTAAAGTAGAGAGCGGTAACTTAAGGGTAAGGCACTAATATCTTGGAACTAATGAACTCGAAATTACTTGATAGGATCACTAATTTACTCATGGTGTGAGGTGATTTCACCAGAAGATGTATCAATTCCATGTTTGATTCAAAGCCTCAGTCAATGAAAGGATCTTGATCCCTGTTAGCAAAGCATCTAATCAAGGAGATAAAAATTTTGGCTGATTTGAATAATGATACCACCATAATGGAGAAGGCTTGCATTATCCCTGTCGCAAGAATTCTCAGTCCCTGAGAAATGGTTGTGAAGTATTGAAAAAGAAAACAATCAAATCTTAAGAGGCTAAATTTTGCATATAGCTATTAGACTCCATTTGTCCCGAAAAGGAATATGTGGATCTTAACTAGTGAAATGTGCGGTGTATGGAGAAATCCAAGCTATACTACATTGCTCGACAAATTCAGATTCAATCCTCACAAATGTTGCACTCAAGGAAATGCAAACTGTTTTGTGTAACAATTTATCCCCATCCCTATTGACTCTCTTCATGCCTTTAGAATTAAGTAGTTGTTTATTTAGTAGATTTTTAGGATTAGTTTCTTTAAATCGCTTTTGTTTCACCAGTCTGATTTATTCGACATCCCATTTGATCGCCTAAATAGTGAAGCAGAGCCCTTGTAATCGGGGTGATCAAATCTACCGAGAGAACCTCCACCTTGCGTGGTACGACATCCGAACTCCTAGAGTCCACTTTTTATTTACTTGCATGACCCGTGCACCTATATGCAGAAAGGGTTGAGTGTTGGTAACATTCTTTCTATTTCGCTTTGAGAGTACACTTACTTTTGTTTCAAATCGCTTTGAGTATTTACCATTATCTACACTCCCTGACCATACCACACATACACCACCTATCAATCTTAACAAGTTTTTGGCACTGCCAGATCGCGCCTGCTCACTTTCTCTCATTGGAAGTTGACATTTTGAAGAACTGCATTATGCTAATTTAGGCAATTTTATTTTTATTTTTATCTTTTGGTTGTGATTTGTTTCTAAAGGCAATTTTTTTATTATATTTTGTAATTTATTTTCTTTTGTTTTCTTCTCATTTGTCGGTACTATGAGAACATTCATTGGTAGAAGATGATTTACTCCATGGGCATGTTTGAACTACTTCTTCATAAATTGGACCAAAGAATTCACAATGACTCACTCATGAACAAGGAGTATTGCCTTATCAAGGAGTTCAAATCCCACGTTCAAGAGGGCAAGAGTTGTCTCCTCAAGGAGCAGATTTTTATCTACAAGGAAGGGAACAAAGATGATTAATCTCAAGAGATAAGCGTAAATTTCCGCATTTAAATGCCTCCAAGTCAACACCCAGTGCTAGATTGAAAATGTAGAAGCTCAAGCACACTTGGTTCAAGCATTCAAGAAAAATTTTCTAGGACTTCCAGTAACACTTTTGCCAAATCCCAATGAATGCATATCGACATTCTCGAGAGCGCAGAAATTTCCTATCCCGAAATCAGGAAGAAGGTGAAAATGAGTTGGAAATTGAGGAACAAAGCACCTAAACAACTTAGATGATGAAGAGTCATTATTGGACAAATCAAATTTGAAGAAGTAAGTCACTTATTATTATATTTGCAACATTGACATTACCTTCCCTATGTGATTTCTTTGGTGGATTTAGGGCATTGAAGGGGATCTACAAAATTTCATATATACTGTTAGAAGACCACTTCTTTCCTCAAGCCAAGCATGGGTTGACATCAACAAGGGGAGCTCACCTTGTTGTGGGTGAGGAGAGAAAGCAGTTCAATCTTCACTCAACCATTACCTGACTGCAAGAAAGAGCCATGTGTGCGTAGTACCTCAGCAGCCAGCTTTCAATCGTAAGTACATAAGTTTGAACAATTCCCTTAAGCATAAATGTGTTTACATCTATATCACATAGAGGGGGCTGTTTTGAAGAATTGTGGCTGAACCACCGTTTCATCAGTGTTGGGATTTTGAGTTTCTTCCCCTTCAAAGTCTCGAAAGAAAACATCCTGAGTTGAATGGTTATGAAGAGGAAGTGTCGAAGATGAATGATCGTCAAATGGAAGCACTAGTACTTTTCCAATGAGCTAGCCGAACTCTAAAACGGAGCACTTATTGGGAGGCAATCTAAGCTGGCACAAGGATTTATCCATTCTCTTTTCTTTTTCTATTTTTCAGTTATTTTATTTGTTGATGTTTTTTTTTTCATCACGGGATGGTACCCAAATGGTGGTTTTTTAACTTTGTTGTTAGTGTTTTCTGCATTAAGATAAGTTTGAAGCTCAATATGTTGTCATGACTAGTTTGCAAGAGCCAAGGCAAGAAGTTGGAAAGTGATTGATGGTAATTATAGTGTTTGAAGTGTGAAAAAAATGGAGGGAGATGTTCATCAAATTTCAGGTTTTTTGAGATGAAAGAACCAAATTGAATCAAATATAAAGTTGAAGGTTCAAGGATCATGCTTGAGGAGAATTGAAGACAAGTGATGAGTTTAAGCATGAATGAAAGCATTAAGGGTTGTTATTGAGGAATTTTGAGAATATATAAGCAATGGCGACTTTGAAGGACAGTGATACGGGCAAGAGACAAAGCAAGGAGAACCTAAGGAGTCAAGAAATCATCACACCGACAGCATTGAACATTCTCCTGATTTTTCTGTATTGATTTGAGGCAGGCTCCAAATGGTTCAATTTATCCCATGAGCACACATTCTACATTGAAAGAGTTTCCCCAACGGCAGTCCTTACACATCCAATTCCGAGCCAAAATGAAGGAGATAAGGAGTATAACAAATTGATAAAATTAGGGTACGAAAGTGACCGGGCTGATGTGATCAAAGATCTGATAATGCATGAAAACAGAGGCTTTAACCCTTAAAACCCATTTTTCTTTCTTCCTACTTTATACTCTTATCTTGCCATACTCTTTTCTTTCTTCCTCCAACCCTTGTAACTTCAATCCACACTTTTCAAATTCTTCTCCCATCCACCTTCAAATCTCAACTCATTCCTCCCTCAATCCATCTTCATATCATCTTCAAGCTTCAAAACCCATCACAAACCCACAAACTTTCTACTCTTTGAACCCCAATTTTCCATCCATCATTCCATGTAAGCATCAAAGAGGGTGTTACAATGAAGAAAATTTTGTGCTTGCTATTGTTTGTTTTTAGGTTCTTGTGGATCACATTATTGATTGTGAAGTGATTTGTATGTATTGTGCGAGGGTGTTTTGAATCAAAAACTCACCTATCTGAGGTGAAGGGAAGCTGGTGCACACCATGTTTGAGAAAAGCCAGCTTTCACTTTCATGACTCCAAAGAAGCAAAAGAGTGTATCAGCAGTAGTACACCAATGTCAATGCGTCTGAAAATCATCAAGGTTCCTATTCAAAGTGGCCAAGACTACAAAGGGGAGTCTACTTTTCCCAACTCTCTTTTATTACCCTTTTACTTTATCGTCTTTTGCCTATTGTTAGACATGTAGGAAAATGTTCATCTCAAAGTTTGTGTTTATTTTGGTTAGTTTATCGCAATACACCCTACATGCTGCAATTGACAACTTTGAGGATGAAATTTTCTGTGTTTTTTTTGGATAATGACTTTGTTTAGATGCTTCCTAACTTACATCTTAGTTTGGTATATTTTTTTTTTAGTTAGAGTTTACTTATTAATTTGAAGCTTTTTCTTTGGAGTTATTGTGATGTCAATAAGAACCATAAATGAACCTCTGGGATATGGACAATATTAGAGATAATAGGACTTAATGCTTAATGAGTTATCTCTCTTTAATAGGCTATTTAGTCATTGGTTTCAAAATCCATGCACGTGTCACTAAGCACCTGAAAAGCGCTTTTGCTTGGGTTAGAGAAAAGCTTATGAGAATCCATCTATCTTTGATCTCCATAGGTTCTAGAACTTGTTCTATTATCGCTTGAGGCGAAATCCTAGGCAACACAACAATTGAGAAATGATATATGTCATTCTTGGAAAGATTGAGCCTTTCAAGCTAACGCTATTAATATGCGTATGCATATTCCTCTAGTACTAGAATGTTGAGCCTTATAGAGCCAAAATTCTGTTTATAAAAAAACCAAGTTTGAATCCAATAACCTTCATATACATCACTATCCCTCAATAAAGAACCAAACTCACTCATAACATGAGGATTTGAACATAATTGAGAAATGTGGTGAGGAGAAAGTTTGAGGGAGTTATTTTTCCTATGGAAAAATAACTCCAAATTGGTTGAAATGAGTTAAGTTGAAAATCAAAAGAGGTTGTCAAAAAAAAAAAAAAAAAAAAAGGGACTAAGTGTAAAAGAAGCAAAATACAATAAAGCCTGGGTGAGCAGCATTCACTTAGAAGAAGAACCCAGGTTCCCAACACTTAGCACCTGGTGACACTTGGAACCCAGGTACATTGATTTGTTCATACTGTGAAATTTATATTTTGATATCGAATCACCTTAATGAACCTTAACTATGAAGATTAGTGTTTATTGAAGAATACCTAAGATATGCATTATAGATGAGCAATGAAGGTGATCAACCCAACAGATTCTAGTGTTCAGAGTGTCTTAATATCTGATTTATGAAAACCTGCATTGAATGTAGAGTCACAATGCGTTAAAAACATATGCTCGCAGTTTTACCGAATGACTACTCAACTACCCCTTACCCAAGCCTTACATTACAAGTTTAAAGACCTACTTGATCTTGAGAGTTGTGCAGCTTCACATTAGTGGAGAGTATACAGAACAAATGTCTATGGAACCTAAATAAATTATCTTAGGAAAGATCCGCGCATTTCTTATCTCAACACCCTCATAAACTCATCTAAATTTGCAATTGCCTGATAGAGGAAGACCACACACACACACTAGTGAGAACCATGATCTAAATTTGTCTATTATGTAGAATTAATTCACTATTAAAATGAATAAATTATCTTGATCATATTCTCTATATTCCTTGTAAGGGTACTCTTGAGACATATCACATACCCCTTGCAAAGCTTTGATTACTCGCTTTGGTTAAATAAAATGGTGAAATGAACTTTTCTCTTTCATTTGCTTGGGACAAGCAACTTCTTTCTTTTCTTTGCTTGAGGACAAGCAAAACTTTAAGTTGTGTGTTTGATGAGTGCAAAACTCATCTATGTTTTGAGTTCATTTCACATGCTATTTTGTGCATTTTATATCTATATTAATGGAAAACTCATAAAATTTCCTCTAAACTTGGTTTTGTTGGATTATTGATGAAAAACAAGTGATTTGGCAAGAAATGAGCAATATATTTTCAAGAAGGGTTAACGAAAAGTCTCGCAGCATGCACCACTGGAAAGAATGGGATTTTCTGTACCATCTGGAACATCAAATAGTTTCAAATTCCCTCATGGCTGCATTCTACATTCGAAAAACCAGTACTCACAAGCCCAAATCCGAGTTAAAACGAAGAAGTTATGGCCCCGACAAGTTAGAGAAGAAAAACCAGTTGCAGTCCAAATTTGATGTCGCGACGGGAGTGATGCTGCGACGGATTTGATATTAGCGACTGTGTTGCGACCAAGGCTGCGAAACCTAAAAATGCAGAAATTTGATACGACCTAATTTCAAGCCCATTTCACCATAAGACCATATATATACTCGTTTTTTTTTTTTTTTAGGTAAAGAGAGGCAAGGCGGAGAACATTGGAGAGCCTCTCATAGGGTTTCTCTCTCTAGACTGCCGTTTTTCAGGTTTTTCTCTGATTTTGATTTGTTTTAGATTTTAGGATAGTTTTTAGGCGGATTTTTATTTCTATTGAAGATTTCGGTCGCGTATAGCAGAGATTGATTTCACTAAGGTTCAAACAAAGATTGAAGCTAAAAATATGGATTTTCTCTCTCTCATGAGTTTTTCTCTCTAGCGCCCGTTTTAAGTTTTTTCTTTGGAGACTTTTATTTTTAATGAATCTTAAAGATAAGATTTTAAAGCCAGATTTTTATTTCATTGAAGAATTTAGGTCTTTGTACTGAATATTTCAATTTATTTCTTTGTTGAGGAGAAGATTTAGCTCAAATATGGGTTTTTCTCTTATTTCTCTTGATTTATTTCTTCATTTTTCTTGCTTTTTGTTTGATTAGTGATGATTGGAATCCGGTAATGGAACATTAAACACCCTCCCCAGGGTTGGGGGGTTTAATTGTTAGTTTCCATTCATATTTGAGTTTTCAGTTATTTGTGGGTTTGAATCTTTGAATTTATATATTGATGCTTGTTCATATAATGGAATTATTGAAATATTAGTAACCTACCCAGTGTATCTTTTGCTCCCGATTTCCCGGGGTGGCTCGGGGTGACGGAGATGGGAGGGTTCACGAGGAAGTAGAGACGGTAAACAGGGGTATGTTAGACTATCTTGGAACTAATGAACTACGAAAAATTACTTTGATAGATCACTAATTTACTCATGGTGTGAGGATTAATTAAGATGATGTATCAATTTAGTTGTCGAGAGGTTTCTCCTTAGTCTAATGAAGAAAGGATCTTGATCCTTGTGTTAAGCAAAGATCTAATCAAGGAGATATAAAAATTTTATTAGATTTGAAGAGCGAGATACTAATTACATTGGAGAAGGCTTGCGGTATCTGTCTGTAGAGCAGAATTCTTGTTGATCACAGAAAATGGTTGTGAAGTATTGAAAAAGAAAAGCGATCCAAATCTTAAAGGGAGTCGCAATTTTACAAGTAGCTATTTAGACCCATTTGTCTGAAAGGAATATGGATCTCGAACTAGTGAAATGTGGTGTATGGAGAAATCCAAGCTACGCTACATTGCTCTTGGACAAATCTGGCATTCAACTCACAAATGTTGCACTTTCAAGGAAATGCAAAGCGTTTTTGTAAATAATTATCCCCATCCACAGTGACTCTCTTCATACCTTTTAGATTTAGTAGTTGTTTATTTGGTAGATTTTTAAGGATTAGTTTTAAATCAGTTTTTTGTTGTTTCAATTAAATTGATTTTATTCCACATCTATTTATTAGCTAAATAATTAGCCCTTGTAATCGAGGTAATCAAATTCAAATTAGAGAACCTCCGATCCTCGTGGAGTGCACGATATCCGGACTCTAGAGTCCACTTTATTGTTGTATGACCCAGTGCACTTGCGAGGAAAGGGGTTGAGTGTTGGTAGCCACTTTTTCATTTCAATTTTTAGTACGCACTTTTGTTTCAAATCAGTTTTGAGTATTTACCACATTCCACTCCCTTGACCATGTCTCCGCCTCTATCAATTTTGATCGATCTTATGAGTTTTGGACAGACTTTATCTGGTATGACAACATTACAGGCCCATTGTTTTAATCAACCAATATGCCGTGAAACTTGTTAATTATATTTATTTGGGAGTATGCAACTAAAATGGTTTCCTTAAGACTAGATAAATTTCTTCCTGGTTTTGATCCATGATTACCTTGAGGTACAGGTCGGTAGTAATAAAATGGTTAAGTCGAATGTCGATCCCAGAGAGATCTCGAATTCCCCAATCAACTGCCACGACTACTTTCAGCTCTATACTATTTTGGACTATGATTTGCAATTGATATATTCCTAGCAACCTTGAAAATAATGAAAGAATAACGATATGTAACTTGAGAACAAAATGAAATAATGTAAACTAAAAATAAAGTAAAAGAGAATAGATACATCGGAGTTAGTTTTTAAAGGGACATTGAAAAGAAAGAATACAGCTGTTGTGAAGCATCAATTCTGCGGACTACGATGTGGCTTTTGCTTCATGAACTTTAGATTTAGAATCCGTCCAAAGGGAGAAGGTAATGCCATGTGGATCTCTCCTTAATGACATATTTCATCATCTAATCTTCCCTTTGTTTCTCTCGAATCACGATTAGATACCTACCACCTATCCCGAGTTGCCTTGTTATGGGTATTTTTTCTTTTTCAATACTTCATTACCCGAACATGGTAACAAGCTCTAAGACATAGGCTAAACATTGGTTTACACTATCTTTGGTTTATCATCCCTCAAAGTGAGCAGTTCGTTGCTTTCCTTGATTAGATCCTTGCCCAACCGAATTGAACTTACTATTGGGCGGCGAACTCTGCTAATTTTAATTGATAAGTCATTCAACTCATTCTCGGTTTCAAGAGTGAGAAGAAGGTTATTGATTAAATTTCTGAGCCCCGTTAAATCCCACGATAATGGGTTCGCATACCCTTCAGGATATTTTTCAAAACTCACCAAAGGAATGCCTTCTACGTGTCATCGGGAGAGGGGCCTCACGGGAAATCGGGAGGCAATAAGCAATCCCATTACAGGTATAGGACACTAATATTTGGATCGGACTCTAGCAATAAACAAAACTTGACTAGTAGATTCAAGTAAAGTTCGGTGAATTTCTGATAATTTACGAAAAGATAAATTCTAACTGTAGCATCAAGTCTCGCGGAAGATTGGGTTTCTAAAAATTACTTCATTACAGCGGTGGCTCCATGATCGGAGAACTGCGCCAGATCATAAAGCGGAAGTTTGAATTCAAAATTTGGACTTCAAGCGGTGATGATAATTTGAAGAAATTACGATGCGCATTCGGACTGACTATGACAATCATCTGAGGATCGAGAGAATTGAGAAATAACGATCACTACTCTAATCTAAATCCTAAAATTAACGACAAAACAAGAAAAAGAAAAATAAGAATTAAACTACGAGCCTTGACTGCGGACTTCTACTTTACGACGCGAAGAGGCGCTTTCTTTCGATTACCAGCGTATTTATAGGGTTGGAAGTTGGGCCCCTAACGATGCACCTTTTGTGGATTTCAAAATAAGCGGCCCGTTGTTTATTCGTATCGCGACTGCATTGTTTTGTCGCGACCTTGATATCGCGACCTTTCTTCATGTCGCGACTTCAACTGATCACCTTGTGTTTGATGATGTAGCGACTTCAATCTACGTCGCGCGACGTCTTTTCTGCATTGTGTTGATCTCTCTTTTGAGGTCGCGACCTCAATCATACGTCAGCGACCGTTTTTACGTTGCGATACATAAGCGAGAAGCTTTTTATCTGGTTGGGAGCTGCCTTTAACACCTTTGGATCGATGTCGCGATAGTAGTGTTGTCATTGACCTTCATTCATATGGTTGGTGTCAGCGGAAGCTTTTCTTTTAATAAGTGGACGCAATACCCCGACATCTCTTGGATCGATGTCGCGACCATTGTACGATGTCGTTACGCTAACTCGCTAGCTGGCGATGTGGCGACTGCAGAAGGGCGTCGCGACCTCATTGATGCGGTGATGTCGCGACGGTGAAGGGCGTCGCTGGCCTCGGTGTCGGCTGATATTGGCGACTGCGAAGGACGTCGCGACCGCGTTCGCGGGCGGTGTCGCGACTGCGCGCAGAATACTTTACGAAATTGATAATTTGCGACCACTTCGGCGATCGCCAGCGGCCGCGAAGCCCCGCCTCGCGGCTAATAGCCAGCGACCTCGGCCCGATATTTGCGACATCTTAAATCGTGTTTGATGTCTGCATACGTTATTTGTCGCGACCCACTCCATGTTCGATCTCTTTGAAAATCTTTTGTCTCGACTTCTATTGAATTCACTACCTCCCATGTCTCTTTGCTAAGTTTTTTTATTTACGTCGCGACACCGAGTGGTGTCGCGACATCATGTCTGATTCTTCATTGTTATTTCTTGGTCGATACGATTTGGGTTTGCATTTGCGACCTCCTTTTGCATGAAGTGTTCTTGTGGCTTTGTAGTCGCTCGCTGTCGCGCCTCCTTGGTGGCATCACGACATCATTTTCTCCTTTGGTGCGACATACGCAATGGCGTCGCGACATGAACTTCGTGTTCTTTCTTTTTATTCTAGACGGTCATATTTTGTCTCAACTCCCTTCTTGAGGTCATATTCATATTCACTCTTAGGTTTCTTCTTAAAGCCAGAAATTTGTTGATATGCGTGACTTGAGTTAGCGAAGCGCACTTTTCATCGCGACTTTAATTCGATTTTTTGTTCGATTATCTTTGCGGTGATTTCTTATGATTTTTGCTAAAAATTTGATTTTTACAGCGGCGTATTTTCTGCAAGTAAATTTGATTAATTATCGATTTCCTACAGATAATGAATTCATCATTATTCTCATTATAAGCTTCGAAAAATGGATTAAAAATCTAATGAGTTTTTGGACTGTCAAATTCACGAAACTTAAAATTTGCTTGTCCCGGCGAAGAAAGAGAAGAATTGTTTGTCCTCAAACAAATAAGTTTTAGAAGATTTTTAAGGACGTTTTTTCTGATTTGATACATTCTTATTCATTCCACGCTCTTTACGATGCGGAATTAAGAGATATCATTATTATTTGAAGTCGGTTTTATCTGGTCTGAAAGGCATTGGTGTGCCCATCCGCAAAAATTCTTGATAAACTAATGTATTTAAGCGATTTATTTATTCAACAAGTCTTGTTAAGTGTGTGTGTGCGGGTCATCAATCCTTTTTCAACTTCATATTGAATTTAGTTAATCTTAAATTTTCTTAGACTTTTCATGAGAAGTCCCGTATGCTTGTTTTCATATTGATCCTCCGCTAATGGAGTAAAAGTTCAACCTTCGAATCAATAAGGTCTTTCAGGCTTGTAATGTTGGGCCTAGGTAATTGGGTAGATAATGGAAAAATTTAGGTTATCAAATTACGATTTCCATCTTGTCTCTATTGTTGCCTCGACTTTCTTCCCTTTTTCTTCTTTGTTCTTTCGATTCTCTCCTTAATCTCGGCCCCGATTCCTATTTTGAATTCTTTTTATGGAATCTCACTTTCCATATGTACTTGATTCAAGCATATTCCTTTGTTCTTTAACTCTTTTGTCTTTACTTCTCTATGATTTGGAATAGTGCAATGTTTTGTCTTCTTAGGCTTTCTATTACTCTTAAGAGAACTTTAGTTTGCTTAAGCTCCCATTACCAGGTTGGCATTAGGGTCTTAGGTGTTTAAAACACCCCTCTGACTTAATTGTTCGAGGAAATAGGCCACAAGACAAAAGTTATTCCTTATTTCACTCTTACCTTCTTTACTTCATGACCTCTTTTTGTCAAAATGCGGGAATATTATTCCCCCCCGAAAACTTGTTTTCTTTCTTTATACTAAACTTTTCGAACTGAAACTAGATAATTTGGGTTCTTTCTTTGCAGGTTTATTGCAAGAGAAATTTCAGTTTTAATTGCTGTTTGTTGAAGAACTAAGGCTTGTTGGCTCGAATGCGGAACTAGAATATGCTTAAGCATATTTTGAGGGTATTGAAGCTTAAGAGGCTGTTGCGGATGGCTTTCTTACATCATTTCATTGGTTATTTAAATACCTAGAGTTCACGCCTCAAATCAATAAATCAGCCAAGTTCCTAGGGCGTGGATCTAAAATCAAATTCCCGGAAGATATTCTAATTCTCTCAAAAAAGTTTCATAGTTTTGTTGGCCAATGTGTTTCTTCCAAGACTTGCCTTATTCACTTTGTATACTTACATTAATTTTAAGCAAGTATTTTGTTCTATCGGCACAACCAATTTTCAATTTTACCAACTAAGCGGGCCTAATGAAACGATAAATGCTCTAATTCCAGTTTCTTTATTCATGCACGATTTTGCACTTATTTGTGTTCAAATTTATCTCCCTAGTCAAACTACTTTAACTAGTTCGAGTTATGACATTTCAACATTTTCATTCTTGAACTAAATCCGATGTTATTTTCGACAAGTCAAGCAAAAGTAAAAACACAAGCTAACTACCCGACAAACAAACATTTCCTTTTCTAAATTTTCTTGTTTTATTAATGATGTAATGCAACAGTTGAGAACAACAATCAGGAAGGGGGAAAGAAGAAGGATAAATCAATGGGAAGATATTTTTTCTTTTTTGATGGAGGGAGAAAAGATCTTGGGGATCCGGGAATCAGAGGGTGCAATTAGGATTGGTGCAAAATTTCATTTTACATTCTCTTCTTCTTTCTTGACATTCTCCCTTTCAATCTGCTCTTCGAATCGATTCATTTGTGAGATCAATATTTTTATTCGAGATCATCTTGTCGTGCCGATGGCGTATTCGTTTAATGCGTTCCATTTCAGTCATGACTTCCACAAAAATTTGGAAATATCAAATCAAATTTTCAAGCCGGACCTTTCTTACGTAGGCATCCTTATCATCGAAGCTCTTGATCTATCCTTAAATCTTCTTTTTCAAAATCCTTGAACATTGAAGTGTTATAGGAACTTGAATCCCTTGATCTTCTCCTTAGTCTTTGCTTCTTGATCTGCATCCCTGTCCTTTATGAGTTTGAGGAGTTGAGAATCGATCTATGCGGTTGTAGAATGATTCATGACTTAGTTTTTAACTTCTTCGGTAGATCTTGATCCCTTTCTTCCCATTTCCTTTAGAATTTCTCCTCTTCTTTGCTCCCGGGACCTTTTTTATCTGCTCCTCCTTTATGCTCATCTCTTCTTCCCATTGTTTATCTCTTCTTTTTATCTCAGCTACAAATACTTCTTCTCTTCTGTTCATCTCCTCTTCCCAATGTTGATCCCTTCTCTTCAATTCTTTTTCATATAAGCTTCTCTTCTCACGAACTTATCTTTGGAGGTTCATTTCTCTTCTCTTTCTTCCATGCTCTTACGGGTGAGCCCGGAAGCATTTCTATTGATTACTGCCTGGGCTCCCTTGAGCTTTCTCCGGGTTCTTTGGGAAACTACGTTCCTTATTGGGGGAGGATGGCAGTTAAAGGATTGAAAGAAATATGTTAGGCTTCTATCTTCTTTGTTCTGCCACCCAGGAACATAAAAAATGTTCCACTTCGCCAATGTGCTTCTTGATTTTCTTCTTCTGGACCTGCCATCATAAGGGTGTCTTCTTCTGTGTTACATTTCATCTTCATCCTGGAATCTGTTTCTACCTATGACCCCCTTTTCTTTTTTGATTAATTTGGCCTTAGCACTCTCGTCGAGAGTGGTGGTGAAGACTTGGGATACTCGCCCTTGCGTAACTGATTCCACCGCACCCGATACAATACATAACCTTGTGATGGTTCTTCCGGATGAGGGATCAAGCCACGGATTTTATTACCATCATGATACCTCATTATGAATTTTCAATAACTCGTCCCAAGATCAATCTTGTATCCCTCTCGCATGGCATGCAGAAGGATCGCTCGTTTTCATCGTGCAAACGTGCTCTCGTAGGATCGTAATGTAGGCTAAGAAGTGAACCACACACCTTGCCTCTTCTGCCGCATCTCCCCCGTCGTGGTCTTTGTCTCTCCTTTCCTTTCTTCCACCGCCCTTACAATTGCTAATTTTCAGCAATTCTCTCACTGCTAGGTTGCTCATCGCCTCAATTTGATCCATTTTTCTGTCCTTCCATCCCATACATCTCATTAATAGTCTTAGCTCCATAAGGCACCTAGACTCCTCTGACATAAATGGAGTTCTCTTTCCTTCCAACCAGATTGGAGTAAAATTCTCGGACGACTGCTGCATAACCACTTTGATGTTCGCGTAATTCCTCCCCACCCTCGCTCCATCAATTCAATCCAGTGAGATGAGTCGGTCAAACCTCTTTCTCCTACAAATCCTTTCCGAAGATAGTGCTTTTTCCGCACGGAGAAAGCTCTCACAGACTGAACTCATGCCTTTCCTCTCTTTCTTCTCACCGCTTCTTTCCTTCTTCCTTCTGGCTGTTGTAACTGGTTGAACTTCTGGTTGTTCCGACGACCTGTTCTCCCTTTTAGGTTCCAGATGAACTTCCCCTTCAGTCTGAGTATACTCCTCCATGATTTCGCTTAGGTTTGGGATGAGGGTTGAAGAAAACTGCCATTAGAGAAATCGGAAGGTTTTAGGAAGAAGTTCGGGTTTAGGGTTTGCAAGAATTGAGAACTAGAGAGTATGCGAAGATGAATGGTTGTGTTTGCTTCAAGTGAAAGAGATGTAATGGGAGGAGTTTCTCAACGCTTGCACCAACTATTATCGTGGCTCTTTATGACTTTTATTTATTTACATGTCGCGACTCCACTCAAGTCGCGGGACAGGTGTCGGCCACAATCTCTGTAAGGAATTAAAAGTCGCCACCGGCAAACCTTTTTTCTGATGTCGCGATTTCACATCGGGTCGTCGCGACATAAGTAAACTGTGGGGGACAAGTTATCATCAGGCCGCGACATTAGGTATTTGATGAAATAATTGAGTTGTCGCGACCTTCACCACTCTTTTGAGGAATGGTTCTCGTTTCGGCGACTCCAGCTTCACACGACTACTTTATGTCGCGATCTCTGCTGATGTCACATAATTTTCGTTGCGGACCTGGTCCCCTCGGGTCTTCCTTCAAGATCGACTAAGTCAGCGACTCAACTTCTGTCGCGACATCAATTTCTTGTCGCGACTTAGTCTGCACTTGCCCTAAATTTGATGATCAGACATCTTTTCACTTCTTATTAATTTGCACATTCTTAGCATCCATTTAATCATTCCCACACAATAATTCAAAAATGTATTCTATTCAATTTTTACAGAATCTATGTAGGGAGAAAATTACTCTCCTTTTTCTCGACATTTGTTCGTTTCGTGAAGTGCCGCAGCATCTCGAGTTTGTTCCTTCTCACCTACGCCATTTGATTCTTCATCTGCATGTTGTAACAATTTCAAAAAAATTAACTGATACTAACCCAGTAATTTCTAACAAATCATGACTAACTAAAAATTCAAAAACGCTGCACATTAAAAATTAAGTCTAAATATATATATATATATATAGTTATATATATATATATATATATATATATATATATATATATATATATATATATATATATAATATCTATCTCGGTTGCTCTCCCATGAGTCAGCTTCTCCATTTTTGAGTCCTTAGGCCGGACTAGCCGCTTTTAAGCTTTCTCTTTCAATTCACTAGCCGAGTTCTTCCTATTCTTCTCCCTACCGAGATAGTGTTTCGCTTTTGCCCATTAACTTTGAATTCTCCTTCCCAAAGACGCCCGAGTGTTAACGTCCAAAGATAGTACTCGACACCACCAGATATGGTCCACTCCATTTTGATTTCGCCCCCGAAATAATCTTAATCCGAGTTAAACAGAAGAAGACCTTATCCCTGCCTCTCTTAACTCTTTCCCCGTAATCCTCGATCATGCCATTTCTTTGTCTCACTTCGTATATTCTAGCATTGTCATGGCTTCGCTTTCGCTTCCAATTCATTCGCTTGGAGAAGTCTCTCCTTTCCACTTTGAAATCGGGTTCAAATTGCTTCACGGCCCACATGGCTTTGTATTCCAAAGGCAAGCAGGGAGATGACATGGTTTTCCAAAGACAAGTCTCATGGGACATTTTTAACTGAGTTTAAAGCAGTCCTATATGCCCATAATGCATCATCAAGATTCAAAGACCAATCTTTCCTGCTAGAACTCACAGTCTTTTCCGTAATTTTCTTTTATTTCTCTCATAGAACAATTTCGTTTAATGGCTTTGAGGATGATAAGCCAAGCTCATAATGTGTTTGATAAATTACATTCGTTCATGAGTTTGTCAAACACCTTATTTGCAAAAATGGCTTCCCTCCATCACTAATTATGGTTCCTCGTGTCCCAAATCGCTTAAGAATGTTTCTTTGTAGGAACCCCACAACTGTATTGGCATCATTCTTAGGACAAGCTGCTGCTTCTACCCATTTTGATACATAATCCACAGCTAGGAGTATGTATATATTTCCAAATGAAATTGGAAAAGGCCCCATAAAATTCATTCCCATACATCAAACAATTGCACCACCAGGATACCTTGCAGGGGCATCTCATGCCTTTTGCTGATGTTTCCCATTCTTTGGCATTGATCACACACTTACCCATTCAAAATACCCTTAAAATCAGAGGCCGAAAATCCCGATCACAATTTTAGGGCTGTTTTGTCTCCTGCAAAGTGTCCTCCATAAGATGATGCATGACATTCTTGTAAAATCTTGCCTTGCTCCCTTTCTGGTACACAGCTCCTTATAATCAGATCAGCTCCTCTTTTAAAAAAATATGGATCATCCCAGATGTAGTATCTGATGTCAGTCCTTAACTTTTTTCTCTACTAGTAGCTAAATTTTGGTGGCATCATTCCACAAGTTAAGAAATTCACACACGCATACCGTGTGCAATTGAGTGACAAATGAAATAACTGCTCATCTGGAAAATTTTCTGTTATTTCTCTTCCTTTTTCTTGTGCAATGTTCTCTTACTCTTCTACAAGTGATAAACTATCACATCACACGCCTCTTCTTATCTTTAATTTCAAATCAAATTCCCTGAAACAATAATACCCACCTGATCAATCTTGGCTTTGCTTCCTTCTTTGCCATTAAATATTTAATTGTTGCATGATCAGTGTGTATAACAACATGGGACCCCAAAATATATGGCCTGAATTTTTCACATGCAAACACTATTGCTAGCATCTCCTTTTCAGTAGTAGAGTAGTTTTCAAGCCATTGAAGGTTTTGCTAGCATAGTAGATGGCCTTGAACACTTTTTTCCTCTTTTCTCATCCCAATACGAGCCCCATTGCAAAAATCACCGCATCACACATGACCTCACCCTCCTCGTCTAACTGCTTCCATGATGGAGCTTCCACTAGTATGGATTTGATTTCTCTAAATGCTTTATGGCAGGATTCAAATAAACTTACTATCTTTCTCCAACAACTGCAGATAGTGGTCCGCAATTTTGGAGAAATCTCGATAAATCTTCTATAAAAATCCAAAGATGTCCTAAGAAACTTCTCATTCCCTTGACCTGATGCGGTGGCATTAAGTCTCTTATAATTGAAACTTTGCCCGGGTCTACTTCCAACCCTACTGTAAAACACAGCCCCAAGACAACCTCCTTCAGAACTATGAAATGGCATTTTTCCAATTAAGAGCTAGATTTTTGTTCGTGACCTTTGAAGTATCGGTCCCAGTTATGCAAAAATATTCAAAACCGATCCATACACCAAAATCATCCATGAAGATCTCCATAACTCTTCCGCTTATATCGTAAAATGTGATATCATGCATCTGAAGGTACTGTGAGCATTACATCCAAATGGCATTCTTCTAAAAGCAAAAGTACCAAATGGGCATGTAAAAGTGGTTTTCTCCTGATCTTCAGGTGTAATAGCTATTTGGTTATATCCAGAGTATCCATCAAGAAAACAAAAATGAGGGTGTCCTGCCAACCTATCCAGCATTTGATCGATGAAAGGTAGGGGAAAATGATCCTTTCTAGTTGCAAAGATTCAATTTTCTATAGCTCGATACAAACCCTCCATCCCGTCACAAGCTCTTAGGAATAAGTTCATTCTTTTCATTTCTCGACATAAAGAATTCCACCCTTCTGGGAACCACATGGACTCGGGCTTACCCAAGAACCGGCTCGATATAACATATAGCAAACCCGGCGATTTAACCATTTCGTAACTTCTTTTTCGACAACTTCTTTTCATGACTGGTTCAGCCTCCTCGATGCTCAACCAAGCTTTGCATTATCTTCCAACAATATTTCAGGCATTACAACAGGGGCTGATACCTTTCAGATCTTTTAATCAATTCAAGCACCGTTTCCTCAGATTTTCTCAAAATTACTAAAGAATCTCTCTGGTTTTTCGCCTTCAACAATGCAACATATGATAACTCGGTTTTCTCTTTCTCTCTCGGCTCTAAAACTCATATTTCAAAAATGAATGGGCAACTCCTTCAATGTTAACCCTTCGCACTAGTTTCCTCGCCCACGAAGCTCATTGGTCCGGCCGCTTCACTTCATCTGACCGCTTTCATTTATATCGAGACCGGCTTCCTTATTAAACAAATTTGAAGGCGAGCTTCACAATCAAAACTCAAAGTAATCGAAAAATTCATCTCTAATTTCATTGATAGAGTTTTGAATGATACAATCGGGACTAATTTGAATACTGAAGGCTATTGTTTCCTACAAACATACAACCGCCTTCCCCTACATTGGGATGTTCCACTTATGAATACTAAATGAACGCTTCATTCCCAACTCTGAGTGTCAATTCACCTTTCTATACGTCGATCAAGGAAGCTTCTGTTTCTAAGAAAGGTCTTCCCAGCAACAAAGGAACTTGAGGATCTTCCTCCATCTGCATGATAACAAAATCTACTGGGAAGATGAATTTCCCCAACCTCACGAGTACATCTTCACGCCCTGCTGTTACTGATCTATCACCCATCCGTAGTAATTGTTGTCAAGTTAGTTCCCCAAACTAAGTCTCCGCACCACCGATAGAGGCATCAAATTTATACTTGCCCGTAATCACATAAAGCTTTCAACTCACATTTCCTATGTAACGTGAACAGTGAAGTCGCCAGGTCTTTCATCTTGCTAGGAGTTTCGTTTGACAATTGCAATCGCATGGCGTACTCAAGTTAACTACATCCTCGCCATTTTCTTTTCGTCAAAGACCTCCTTCAGAAATTTTTCATAAAGAGGCATTTGACTGATCACCTCTGCAAATGGGATATTTATTTCTATTTTCTTGAAAATATCCAAGAATTTAGAAAACTGTTATTCTCTTGACTCGGTCTCTCGTGGGAATGTGGCACCGCAGGAGCATAAGCCGGTACTCCTCTTCTGTCATTTCTTCCTTTCATCCTGCTCAATCAGCCGTTCTCTCTTTCGCACTCTTTCTCTCGCCCCCGCCCTTCGCTTCTATCCGGTCTTCGTTGCTACCAAATCCTTCCCACTTCTCAATTGAATTGCCACGCAAATTTTTGTGGTTCTTCCGGTGTCACTAGTGGAATGTCTCTTGTTCCGATTAGGCATAATTCAAGGCCAATCAGCTCTACTTCAGGTCTCTAGATTTTTCTGAAGCACTAGGCCTTCTTGAAGATTCAGTATCGACTCGAAAGTTTCAAGTCGGAGAAGTTTCAAGCCATGAATCAGAATTTGTTATCCCCCATGAATTGCAAAGATTTGTTCTTCGAATGGTTAGGGTTCTCCTCCGACCTCCGTATTCATTTCGCCCTCACCTCACACTGAACCTCGTGGTTGGGCTCATATCCTTGTCGAGGATGCCCTCGCCTTGGGAACATGTAATGTCCCTCCACCATATGAGAAATTCCTGGTCTTCGTTGTTGGATGGTAGTGTATGGGCGTGTTAGGATTTGGTTTGAAATGATAACTTCTCGCTTGCTCACGCATTTCAGCCTCTTCAAGACCATAAGAACCTTCTTCTCTCTCAACTCATCACAGCAATTTCTTCATCACTCCCTTTCTAATGCCTATTTCATGAGCAATAAGAATCTTCCTCTTTGTTTGTCCATCCTATGCATTATAGCATCCAACTTAGTTTCCATGGTCACATCTATTTCACCATGACCCTTTCCTCTCTACTACCTCTTGAAAATCAAGGAGCTTTCATATTGCATTTTGCCAAGTCCTTCTATCAGATTCTCGCTTCTTCAAAGATTCTTTTTTCGCTTGAATGCTCCACAAAGATGAAGCATCGCACACTTTGGATGTATCATTCAGAGCATTGACACTACATCCATCCGGGGTCTTCAAGTCTATTCCATGCATCAAGACCTCTTCAAAGAATCTTTGAATCTCTCCCAAGCCAAGCATACAGGCTTCTCTCATCTTCCTCGTTGAATATATTTATCTTCCGCCTCTAAAGTGAGAGATGGAGGAAAAATCATTTAAGTAAGTTTCTACCAACTCTTCCTTAAGTATCAACAGATCCATATGGTAAATGATTCATGTACCATGTGGCCGCTATATCTCTAAAGAAAACGGGAAGAGATGTAGTTTTATTTCACCTCCGTCTCACACCGCTCAGCTTCACTGCGATTAGGCCATCCCGAGAAATCTTCTCCCAGTGCTCACATTCGATCTTCTGGGATGACCAATAAACTGATGCTGCTGGACCATTGTACTAAGGCCGACTTTAACAAATTTGTTTGCATCCATCGAGGCCGCCCATTGCGCACACTCTCTTCAATAGCCAGGCTCCGTGAAATCCTCCATTGTGTTAGTAATGGGGGTCTTCTCGTCGTTGTCCTCCCTGTCTTCTCCGCTTTGGTCATGCATCTCTCTCGCCATAAACAAGGCTTTTTTATGCTCTTTTGTCTTTCTTAAGCTTCGAGCGCTCTTCTCACATTCGTCTCATTGAATCAAGTCGATTCTCGTTTCCTATGCATTAAATGTTTTCCGAAATAAAAGAATACTCACATTAATGGGGATTAGTCAAACCTAACAAATATTTTCAACATGGCTTATTAAAAATCGCGACTGGGTCGCAGTCACCGCTGGAAAGTTATTTTGTTCTTTCTTAAAATGTCCAAATTAGTATTTCCTTCTTTCGTCAGAATATTGATCTTCAATTAATCTTTCGATCCTCCAAGAACGGCGCCTAAAAACTCGCTTTTTGCCGACCAAAGACTCCATACAAATTTATGACACTATTACCAAAGGACTATTGTTTAATCCCCAGCACAATGCCATGAAACTTGTTAATTATATTTATTTGCACTATAAATAATTAAAAATGGTTTCCTTAAGACTCATTAGATAAATTTCTTCCGGTTTTGATCCATGATCTCGCAAGTGTACGCATCGAACAAGTAATAAAATGTGGATTTATCCGTGACATCGATCCCACAGAGATCTCAAGAATTCAATCAACTACCCCAACACTACTCAAGCTCTATACTATTTGGACTATGATTTGCAATTGATATATTCCTAGCAACCTGAAAATAATGAAAGAATAAGACATGTAAACGAGAACAAAATGAAATAATGCTTAAACTAAAATTAAAGAAATTAGCAAAGGATCATCATGGTTTTTAAAGGAGCATTGAAAATACAACTTTGTGAAACATCAATTCCTCGCAGACTACGATGTAGCTTTACTCATGAACTCAGATTTAGAATCCGGTCCAAGTGAGAAAATCACACATCCCACTTTTATAGGTCAGGACGGCCAGGAAACGGGTAGGCGAAGGCCACCAAAACCCGTAGCAAGCCCAAGTCCCATAATTTCTAATTAAAAATTCTAAGAAGACCTATTCGTCATAACTAATGACAAATCCCGGTTATCCGCAATATCAATCTAAAATCTACTAATAATTAACTCAAAATCTCATATCATGATATTATCTCAAATATAACAAATAGACCTGGTCATCCACTAACAAAACGACTCAACGGTCTCATAAAAACATCAATAAGGTTTCCTCATCAAAGCAAAATTTATCCAACTCAACTATTCAAAATTTATCGATTTAACCAAATAATTAAACCCACAACCAAGTTAATTCACCATGGAGCCTTCTCGAAACTTAGACTCATTCACCAAATAAACAAAATAATAAGCCATTACATGTTTCAAATAGAATCCAGCGGTCAAGAAATGCCTGATTCTCATTTCTCCTGGTTTCACCCCTAAAAGGAGGAAATCAATCCGGGGTGAGATAACTCTCGTGAGTAAAATATAGTCACCATACTTTGGAGGCTAGGTACTAAGGCCGCCACAAGGATGGTTATGCTCAATCAATCAATCACCGTATAGGTTATGCAACAAATAACGGCAATAAGGAACAACAATATCAAAATGAGATTTAGAGGTTTGAAACATAGAAATATAGTTTACCAATCGTGAACTGCACATTCCTTTTTACCTTTATACCGGGAACTGCAGAGCATTCCAACCAAAGATCCGTAGAACGGGGCCTGCCCGCCGAGTTTTACCACCTCTTCTAGGAAGGCACCGGGCTTCTACTCGCACTGTAGGGTACCATGTGCACATAGCCTGATGACCTCCCCATCAGTTAGGCTTTCTGTGATTCATACCATCAATGACATTAACGATTACAATTTATAGCTGACCGTACTCAGCATGCAACAAGAGATAACACGAAATACAATAAGAGTTAGTCGATCGTGTCGCATGAATATTCATCAGACACGTGACTTGTGGCATATACACAAATTCAATTCCTAATAGAATGCTCAAGAATAAGGGTCTTAATCATAGTCAATTACTACGATCAAGTCAAAACAATGAAAACACCGCCATACATTTCGAAGGTGCAAGTACGATGATATAAATTTACTCCACTCTATTAGTCCGTGCTCAAATTTAGTTATTCACCCCGAATCGCATGAGCCTTCCCCAACTTTGTTTGGTTATACCAATATTCATGCAAGAAAAGAAATATAAAGATAACCAAACGCAACTTGAGCCATAAATTTTTAAAGTGTCCAATTACCCAATTAGGCGACCGCTTTCATTTAATCGCCTAACTTGGAGCTTTTAAATATTTTTTTTTTAAATCCCTTTTTTCCTACCTTCAACATTCTGCCTTAACATCTAAATACCCAAAAATTATAATTTTAATATTCAATTTCACAACTAATTCTTATATCTAATGTTTAATCACTAAACTCTTCGTTTTTTTGCGATTGCATCGCTAGTATTTTTCCTATATCTTTCTACCGACGAAAAGACTCGAAACCAGAGGAAAATTTTCACTAACATCCATATCTTTCAATGATAAATTGGCCTAAAATTCGTCCATTAGGTCCTCCTATGATTCTTTCCAAGTCGACCTTCAAGCGAGAATTCATTCAATCGATTCAACCTTAATTCCATAATTACCACCTCAATTCATTCTAAATACATTTTCCCCAATTTTTAAACATACCAGACCTAATTCATACCTCTTAGGTCACATTCTATAGATTCAAAATGCAATTGCAACCTAGCATACACATTAGAACAATTAATTCATTCCAAGCAGCCTAATTGACCATCCAAGCGACAACCATTTATCAATTCAGCCCCTTTCCTCCAATACGAGACCATGCCAAAACCAAAATTAAAAACCATGGCGGTTTAATATACGCTACATAGTCTCCCACCATGTGAAGCTCAGGTTGATTCAAAGGGACTTGGCTGCCCGAGCAAAATTTTCTTCCTTCCTGGCCAGTTCGGCACCGAATGGAGAACCTAGGGTTCTTGATTTTTATTTTGTTTTACGCTCGATTTTTACGAGGGCCTAATATTTTAAAAATTAATTCAATATTGCACTTAAGTCCCTGTGGTTTTTCTTGAATTTTTTAAGGCCACAGAATTATTCAAAAATGTCTCTTTGGCCCTTGGTCAACCACAATCATTGACTTTTCCTACGGTTCATTGTTCACGTATTTTTTTATTCATGTATTTTCATTAATTTTATTTTTATAACATATATTTGGACCTTAATTTTGCTTCATAAAAATTCTATAATTTATTTCATTCATTGGGTATTTTTAAAATTCTATTTTGGTCAATTGCTCGAGTGACCTTCTTGGGTATATTTTCCTAAAATTCTGTTCTAATTGAAATAATTCTAAAAATTATTATAAATTATGATGGACCTTAAAACACCTACAAATTAAATTCCATGAAAAAAAAATCATTAAAAAAATGTTTGGAATTATTCTGTTAATGCCATGTGGATCTACCATGTAGACATATTTCATCATCTAATCTTCCCACTGTTTCTCTCGAATGCGGAGGTTAGATAACTGCTGTCCCCGGATTTGCCTTGTTATGGGTATTTTCTTTCAATACTTCATACCCGAACATGGACTGTAAACCTTAGCTCCTAAGACATAGGCTAAACATTGGTTTACACTATCGGTTTCTCATCCTCAAAGTGGAGCAGTTCATTCTTTCAGTTAGATCCTTGCTAACAGGATTGACCTTCTTGGTGAATCGGCGAACTCTACGCTAATTTTAATTGATAAGTCATTCAACTCATTCGGTTTCAAGTGAAGATTTATCGATTAAATTTCTGAAACCATCAGATCTTTGATATTAGGTTCGCATACCGCTTCATATATTGTTCAAAACTCCTCGGGGAATGCCTTCTCTGTGTCCTCAAAAGGGCCTCCTGGAAATCGGGCATGAAACAATCCCATTACGGGTATGAGACACTAATATTTGGATGCGGACTCACAACAATAAACAAAACCATCCTAGTAGATTCAGAGTCGAGTTCGGTGGACTCGATAAATTTATGCGAGAAAAGATAAATTCTAATACTTGAGTGTAAATTAATGAAGTGGGTTTCCTAAATTACTTCATTACACTAACGGTAGCTCCTTGATCAAAAGAACCACTGTAGATCAGAAACTGGAAGTTTGAATTCCAAAATTTGTTTGGACTTCAAGCGAACGGCCGATAATTTGAATAAATTAACGATACGCATTAAACCAGCGACAACAATCATCCAGATCCATAAATTCAAAAGAAATAACAATCTACTCTAATCTAATCTAAAAATAACAGCAAAACAAAGAAAAAGAAAAAGAAAATTAAACTACATGAGCCTTGACTACGGACTTCTCTTTACGAGGCGCCAAGAGAGGCGCTTTATTTCGATGCGATTCTTGTATTTATAGGGTTTGGAAGTTGGGCCCTAACTTCGATGCACCTTTTTGTGGATTTCAAAATAACTGGCCCATTGTTTGTTCATGTCGCGACTCCATTTGTTTATCGCGACCTTTACTTGATGTCGCGACCTTTCTTTCACGTCGCGACTTCACTGTTCTGCTTATTGAGAGTTACGATGTCCGCGACTTCATGTTTTTCATTGTGATCTCTTTTGAGTCCACGACCTCATCGTGCGTCGCGACCCGTTTTACGTTCGTCTATAAGCGAAACTTATCACGGTTGTGACGCGCTAACGCTGGATATGATGTCGCGACGGTGGTGATGTCGGACCTTCATTCCTTGTAATTGGTGTCATGAAGCTTTTTCATTTGTCGTGACTCTGTCTTCGCATCTCTTCATCTGATGTCGCGACCACCGACTGATGTCGCACCTTCTTTCCTGTTACCGATGTCGCGATTTCATCAAGGACGCCGCAATTATTCATCGCAACTGATGTCGCGACAGCTAAAGGACGTCGCAACCTCTATTCAATGCAGCGATGTCGCGGATCATTAAAGGACGCCGCTGCACCATGATTCCTCGGTGATAGATGTCACGACTCATCGGTCAACTTGCGACGATGTCGACTAATCGACCGATGTCGATACGATACTTTGTAGTCGGATGTCGCGACCTCGACCGATGCTGCGACATCTTCGAAATGCGTTTGATGTCTCTATCCTGCTTCGACCGTCGCTGACCTCCATGTTCGCTTCTTTGAAAATCTTTGTCAGAACTTCTATTCAAAGGTCACTACCTCCATGTCTACCGCTGTTTTATTTCGCCGCGACCGCGGTGTCGCGACATCATGCTCGCTTTTCATTATTTCTTGGTCGCTTGATTTGGAGTTTCAAGGCGTACTTCCTTTACTCTGAGAAGGTCGTTCTTGTGTTTGTAGTCACTCGTCAGGACTCTCATGGTGGCATCACGACATCATTTTTCTCCTTTTGGTGTCGTGACATCGCAATGACATCGCGACATGAACTTCTTCTTTTATTCTAGACCAAGTCATATTTTATCTCAACTCCCTTCTTCAAGTCACGACTTCACTTATTCACTCTTCCGTTTCTTCTTCAAAGCCAAATTTGTTGATGTCGTGGATTCTGAGTATCGGAAACTCACCCTTCGGCCGTATCTTTAATTCAGCTTTGATTTCAAGTATAGCCGGCAGTTGATTTCTATGATTTTTGCTAAAATTTGATTTTCTCACAGATTTTCGCAAATTAGAATTTGAGTTAATTATCAGTTTCCTGCAAATAATTCATCATTATCTTTACAACCGTAAATGGATTAAAAATCTAATGAGTTTTTGGACTCATCAAGAACATTGTTTCGGGAATAGTGAAACCCTCAATTACTATTCCCGGAAAATCACAAATCATCGGTTCACCTTGTGAACCCGCATTTCCCGGCCATTTCCAGCCTCATTCCAATCAATACATGATTAAAACCAAATTTCACAACATAGCCATCACTAACAGTCCGTGAACTGCACGGCTGTACATTTGAGGTTTAAAAAATTTATATCAATTCGGTCCCAAGGTTTGGGACCGATCAAACGGCCCCTAACGGCCTCATTCGACTCAAACATTTGTAAAGTACTTTAAAAGGGAATAAAACGCAAGTAGGGAGAAACCCCTACCTCGGAGCTCGAGGAAACTCCCTAAACCGGCACCACGCCGAAACCCTTTCCGCGCCTAGAAAGCAGCCTTTCCTTCTTGTTCCTAAGACCGCCGACGGCCTGATCGTCAGATTTTTAGAGAGAAGTAAGACCTTCCTGCCAATAAAAATCGCCATTTTTCTTTCGTTGCTCCTCGCCGTTTCCCACGTTTTGTCTTTTAATTCACTTGGAGAAGAAGAGCACTCAGAGCTCTTTTGTCCCTTAGTTCATTTAATCCATTTAATTAATTAATTCCCTTCTTCGTGATTTGACATTCGACACTATTCGCCGGCCCATTTTCATCATTTTTCTCCATGCCACTTATGGCAATATGAGCATTTGTTATTTGTATTTTCGCCAGATCGAAAATCATTTTACTAAGACCAAATGCGATGCCCTCGAAAAACGTGATACCCGATTGTCTCGAATTCTACGAAATTTTACGTATAGCTAGATTTCACGACGATTCCAACGATGAAATCCGTTTTGTCATCTGAGATCTAGAGAATAAATTCCGGATTTTTAACCAAAATTACAATTTTGTAATCAAAATTACGATTTTACCCTTTTTCCAGAAATTGGAATTTCTCGGGTCTTACAAAGGTTGTCTCGGATCATGAGCTTTTCATTTAACTTGGGTAGTCATAATTTCTTGCTAGAGACGACTTATGACTCAGAGGGATCAAAATGTGATTTTTGTGCCTACCGCCAATGTTAATGAACCTATGTGGTCGCACATTAAGAACGACACAACAGCTTATCGCTTTTCACTTACAGAATTTTAAAATGCATTTAGATTATTTCAAATTACAAATAACAATCAGTTTTTATTTAAATTCGACCAATTTCAGAAAGTTTAAATTGCGGATTTAAATTATAACAAATAATTAATTTGTTATATTTTCTTATTGATAAGGAAATAATCAGAAGGGTTTTTGTTTAAAAGAGTTTTAAATATATAATAATATAAATTGTTTTATTCTGATAAGGATTTGAATTTAAATTGTGATTATTTAAAAGAGTTTTAAATATAGCTAATAATATAAATTGCTTTCCTTATCTCGATAAGGATTGAATTTCAATTTGTATTTATTTTAAAAGAGTTTTAAATATATAATAATATAAATTCGCTTCCTTTATCCTCGATAAGGATTTGAATTTAAATTGCTATTATTTAAAAGAGTTTTAAACAGCACAATATAAAATTCAAGCTTTTGACTTAAACCTCTAGCAAACTTATATAGATATATATGTGAGACATATATATTTTGTAGTAGTCGTCTTTTACTCTGAGAACAACCAAAATAGAGAGAAAGAAAAGAAAAACCCTAATTTCGTTTTGAAAAAACGAACCTGAACTAGCATTCAACAAGATCGTTTCATTATTTGTTCGTGTGATACTTGCAGTAGTGGTGGTCGCTTAAAGGCACCTTTGAAGATCCGAATAAACCAAGACGCAGACTTTGAATGTGAAACCCCGGAAAATCCGAATTTTTGAAAAAAAAAATGGTAAAATGGTAATTTCGGTCAAAATCCGGAATTTTTCTAGATCTCCGATGACGACGCGAGACATACCGTTGAGTTCGTCTCGCAAAATCTAAGTACATAGTCGAATTTCGTTGAATTCCGAGACAGTTGGGATTTGCACGTATTTCGAGGAAATTGGACAAATTAGCAAATGACAAGTGGCATAAAGTCCCACACCACATGGATACATGCAGGTAGGCTACGTGTCTAAAGAAAGTGGTCTTGCATGAGGGTAAATGTTAGTGGATGCTAGGTGTCTTGGATAGGCTTTGCATGAGGAATTTAGTGGGAAGAAAAGTGAGCATGAATGACATGTGGGATGCTATGTGTCATGAGGAGAGAAAGAAGAGGTGTTCTACACCTAGATAAGTATTCTCCACCAAAAGCAAACTGTTCGGTGGAATGGAAGAGAATAAAAAGGGAAAAAGGGGGAAGAGAATGAAGGAGAAAAGAGAACCAGCAGTTCTCTGATTTACGAACAGAGGAGTTGCAGCAGTGAACGGATCTACGCTTCAAGAGGTAGGGGTTCTCTCCTACTCTGGTTAATCTTCATTTCAGAGCCATGACATGGCTATGAGGTGTAGCCCTGGTGACGGGTTGTCTAAAGAATGTGCTTTGACATAACCTATGGCTGTGGGGGACCGATTTCGGGTCCGTGTTTGTGTAGTTTCGCAACTACGCTCGAATTTATTTTGCCGCCGATACGTGAATTTGATATTGATGATCTTGTTGTGTGTTATTGCTGCTTGTTTGAATATGTAGATTGTGTGAATATTGATGTGGATATACTCATGCTCATATATTAACATGATGCTTCGAGATGAAGCATGAATATAATTGTCAGATGTAGTTTTCAAGATGCATGTAATACGAGATATTATGCAATGACATTATCACCGCATGTGCACGTGTTACATCTCGTGAAATCGGGTGAGTGCATGAATAAATGGTACTGAGGGTTCCCAAGAATAAAGTGGTTCGGAGGGTTGTCCAATAAATTATATCGGAGGGTTATCCAATAAATTATATCCGAGGTTTGTCCAATGAACTCTATCGGAGGGTTGTCCAATAAGGAGTTCTCGGAGATGGTCCAATGGTTTGATTCTCGGAGATGGTCCAGTGGTTCGATATTCGGAGGGTTGTCTAGTAACAATGATTCGGAGGGTTGTCCAATAAATTTTATCGGAGGTTTGTCCAATGAACTCTATCGAAGGGATGTCCACAAATGGTTCTGGAGGTTCCAGCTGGTCTGATACTGGGAGGTGGTCTAGTGGATTTAAAAACAAAAGCTTTGTTTTGAAAATGCCATACATGACAATTGCATGTGAGGGAGCCTGGGTGAGGACTCTGAAACTGGCATGACATATACATTCATATAGAGATATGCATATTTTATATGAATGTGTGGAATGATTTCAGGATTATGCCATTGCATGTGCACTTAGGTGGGAGTAGCCCTTGTAGGAGTACTTTATCGGGCATAGCTCACCTCATCGTGGGAAAACATTTCGTGTACCTGAGGTGCACCAAGAGAAGGCACTTCCAGGCCTTAGTCAGAAGAATAAGGTCAAGCATGGCTTGTTATGTGTTTTGTAAAAGTCTCGGCGTAAAACCCGATTTTGTTATAGAATGGATCGTTATCCGGGGCCAGAGATATATGTGAGATAAATTGTAATTAAACTCGCCACATGTTAATACAATTGGGTAAAAGTTTTCACTGTTATTTCTAGTCGGACTTAAGACTGATTTTTCTGCTGGGAAAGAAAAAAAGAATTTGGCCCTCGTTTCCTTTGGTATATCAGAAATTTCGCTGATTCGATGTGGGCTTTAATCACCCAACCGGACTCCTACAGCTCCGTTATGACATTTTTATTTGGAAGGGTCTGAGAGTGCGAGCCGGTCGAGCTCAACTCGAGAGAATGAGCCATGGGCCGAGCCCCATTGGCTGGAGCTCTCTTAGGATGAGCCGACCATCCGGGTCAGCTCTTCCGATGAGCCGAATTCTCGCAGCCAAGCTCACTGGGATGAGTCACAGGCACTGTTCACTTGTGATGAGCCGCGGTGGGAGAAGGCTCGCTGGAGCCTATGACGCCCGTCTGGATCAATTTCGGTTAAGGAAAAAGTGAGAATTCTGGGACTAGCATCCTTGATAGGAATCTTGTAACCCCACGCAATCTTGATGTAGGCTTCAAATCACCAAAATCGCACTTACAGCTCAAGCGCGCCTTTTAACTCGTATGAGTCCCCCGAAAGGATGAGCTGCGGGACGAGCTTTATCCAGACGAACTGACCCTTGGTCGTGAGCCGAGCCTTTCCGCATGGAGCCTGCGAGCTGACCTCTGCAGCCAGCCGCATGAGCCTTCGCATGAGCCGCATGAGCTGACCCTCTTGTGTCGAGCCGCATGAGCCTCCCCGCATGAGCCGCATGAGCTGACTCTCTGGGCCAGTCAGACAGCTCTTCTCGCATGAGCCGCATGAGCCTCTTCGCATGAGCCGCATGAGCTGACCTCCTTGTGTTGAGTCGCATGAGATCTCCCGTATGAGATGCAACTTGTGCCGAGTCACATGAGCCTCCATGAGCTCAATCTTTACTCAGCTCTCAACAGCTACACTAACCATCCTCCTGTCAGCCTCTCCCATGAGTCACATGGAGTCAACTCTCTCAGAGTGAGTTTATAGCCTCCCATGACTCTATCACTCAAAGTTTGTTTTCTTAGCATGGAGCCGTGAGAGAACAAAGACAAAGAGGTGTCCTGTAGTCTCCGTGACGCCAAATTGTCGCTCATATGGCCAACTTCGGATGACCATAACTTCCTCGTCCGAAGTCCGTTTCAGGTGTTATTGGACTCTATGGAAATCTCTCTGAGTCTAGAATCTAACCATATGCCTAAGGATGGAATTTAGTGCTCACATAATTTCTAAAATATTGATCATTGCACTAAGTGCACTAATTACTAGAATCTTGAATGAGATGGATTGTTATGTGTCTTTGCTTAATAATTGAGTGACACATGAATATACGTGAATGAGGCTATTAAATAGCTTGTTGAAGGTTACCTGTGAAAAAAAAAGACCCCCTTAAATTTGGGGCATCACATTGAAGGCTTGACGAATCGATCTACAAGAGGTAAGTTTCGTGATCTCTTCCTTCATTTTATGAAACGCATGTGATCCTCGTGGGTTAAGGACAAAATTTTTTAAATTCAACAGACAGGTTCAACGATTGGCTATTCACCTGCAACTAACACCACGTGTCAGGCACAGAATTAGTCAAACAATGAGAGCCAAGTGGGGCCCATGTGGACATGTGACATCTCCTAATTGGATGAAAATCCCAAAGTAGATGGATAAGGGATGTGGGTGTAATCCAAGGAACCAAAGGCAATTGGACATGTGGGATGTGAGAGGACCAAAATCTTGACTTCTCTCTTCTCCCAAACCGTTTGGGAGGGAAAATTAGAGAGAGAAAAGGAAAGAGAGAGAAAGGAAGAGATTTTAGAGAGAGCTCACATTCCTCTAAATTTCCCAAATGATCGACTCCATCACCTCAGTGGAGCCAAGAAGCAAAGTTGCTCCCCACGGCAAGAGCTATGCATGGGTACCCGTTTTGAGGAGTTTCGACAACTCCGGGAAGTAGGGGTCTTCTCCTACTCGGTTTATTTTCGGCTTAAGAGCCATTAAAACGGTTGGGATTGTATGAGGCCGTGAGGGTCGCTTGATCGCCAAAATCGACCGCATGTTAAAAATTCCGGGACTGATGTCCCTGACTAATTCCTGACTGAAAATGGTCCCCGTGTGCTTTACAGGTGTGCAAATTGTGGTTGGAGTGTTTAAATAAATACTGGAGTTTTCGGTCCCAGTGGACCGACGCTGAAATTTTTAGATAGTTTCGACAGCCCACGCAGCTGCCAGTGGACTCGTTAAAACAATTCCAAAGTTATGTTGACGGAAATTGTCCATGTATGTGGTTTGCATAATATTGCTTAAAATGAATGGCTTGGAGTGTGTGCGGAAAAGAATTGTTAATGCATGTAATTTAATGTGTTAACATGATGTTTGAATTATATAAAATATAATTGTGTGTGAGCCATTGGAATTGAATTGTTTATTAGCTTATGTGACCTAATTTTGATGTTATTGCTATGAATAAATAACATGTGGTTAGTATGTGGATTTGTTAATATATGCATGAATGATATATTGGCATGTGTTGTATGAAAATGGCATAATGCATTTCATATGCACCGGGGTAACCTAGAACAATAGCTGTGAGTGCATGACATGAAAGAAAATGAATGGCAGGGAAAGGAATTTCATAGGAAGATTTTCCTAAGAATTCCTTGAGAGTGTCCCAACACCACGCCGGAGAGGCTCTATGCGACGTTTCGTAGAATCTTCCAAAGAATTCACCTAAGAGGGTTGTCCAATAGATTTACCGAAACTCGGTAGTATGTTTTCGAGAACAAAAACCTTTTGTTTTGAAAAGAGTGTTTTCTCACACTTGGATTAGGCATGCATGAGGGAGTCAGTGAGGGCTCGAGAAGTGGGAAATGGTGAGTCATATTCTCATCCATTTCATGTAGACGTTTGGGTAGGAACATATATGTTTTGCTTGCCATTACATGTGCACTTAGGTGAGGAGTAACCCATGTAGGAGATTATCACTACTAGGCATTGCTCACCTCGTCGTAGGATCCCCCTTTTAGGTACAAGGAGTGTTCGGGAAGACGGCGCTCATTAGAGGCCCCTTATGAGAAAAAAGCCGACATGTGGCTTTGACATATATATATTTTGAAAAACATGTATTAGAATTCTTAATTTTGATATATGTTTTGTATTAAGAGTGTAATTAACTTTTGAACTATTGTAATATAGTTGGTTAGATTTTTGGTGAGTATTGATGTATGAGCCCAACGTGGCCATTTTTACTATGACAGTCTCATGATGTGAGACAATGTGTTTTCCGCGAAGTGATAGGGTCAACGGGACACCCAGATTTGGGGCGCTACACCAAGGCCGTGTGTTATACATTTGTGGGCCACTTAATTTCCTGTGTTCTCACCGTTGTGATGCCGCAAGCTATACATTTTACTGGCCACCGACTGGCCATGTCTAAACCATATACCGAAGTTTTTCACCTGAGGGGGTGTCTATCCCTACTTGCTTCACCCATTTACACACATACTTTTCATGCCATGCAACCGTGAGCCTCAATTTGGATGTTGTCCCATTTTACTGAGCTCACCATCGAACATCAAACACAATGTCAATTAACCATGTCCTCACAACATGCATCTAACACCAACACTGTGTCGATTTACCACATCCTCACGACATACAACGAACACCAACACAATGTCGATTTAGCATGGTCGAACACCAAACATAGTGTCGCCCCAACCATGCACTCACACCCAACTCGACGTGATGTCCCGTGCATAAATGCAATGCAAATGTCATTTCATGCATACATGTGTATTACGTGTCACATGCAACATATCTATTACACTACGTGTCAAGTTTCATGGATAAATTATATTTAATACATATAATTATTTCCATTTTTTATCACACATATATCACATAATTTCACACATTCAACATGTTATTCAATTTACAGCAATAACACACATTAGCCATTCCTTTAGTTATACCCGCTATGTTCGCTCAAAATAATCTGACTTAGTCCAAAGTCTAGCTTTATCAATACTCACACAAACCTCCAACACACACCATTCTGCCAGCCATACACAACCCCAAGTATTTCGTATATAAACCTGCTTCGAAACAAAGTTCCGAAACCGTGAACGGACCATTCCTCAACTTTCCGTTACCCAGCCCAATGTTCAGCCCAATTTTTAGCTAAGAACTTAATCTTTTTAAATTCTAGACTCAACAAGCTTTCTGTAGAGTCCAAGAACGCGTGAATCGAAGTTCGGACGAGAAAGTTATGGTCGTCCGAAGTTGACGCGTCTGATTCTCAAGGGTGTGCGGAAATTTTGGCACACCCTCGTTTGCCATTATGCTAGGGATTTTGCCGTCCCGGAACACAGTGTTCGGTCTCGAACAGTCTCGAAACCCTGTGAAATCGGTCTTTGACCATCACACAACAAACTAAACCACACATTATCTTAATTACTTAAATTAAGTAAAACCGTTAGGCCATTACGTGGCCCCTAGGCATAAAATAACCGGAGTAGGAGGAAACCTACCTCTTGTAGAGTAGTTTCGGGTTCTTCGTCGTCTGGGTTTGCTCACTATGCGACACTCCTTCCTTTTCCTCTTTCCTTTCCCCCTCTTGTTTTTCTTTTTTCCTCAATTTTCTTCTCTTTTCTTCTTTCCTTTTCTTTTCTTTCCTCCCTTTCTCTTTTCCCCTCTTTCTTTCCTTTCTTTTCTCTCCGTTTTTGCTGTCCACTTGTTGTGAACCCCCTATTTATAACATTCCAAACCCCTAGCATATTGGATTGATGGCTTCGCTGCCATGTGCCACACACATGGTTTATGGCTACACATGTAGCTGCATGTGTAGAAGGACATGCATCACATGACTTGTCATGTGTCACCCAACACCCGATGCCTCGAAAAACGTGAAATTCCTACTGTCTCGGAATCCAACGAAATTTGACTAGCTAGCTAGATTTTGCGAGACGATTCCAATGGTGAATTTTTTTTTTGTCATCCGAGATCTAGAAAAATCTCAGCTTTTCCTCTAGGGCTATTCCGACAAATTACCGTTTTGCCCTTTTTCTGAAAAATTTCAATTTCAAATTTTCACGGTTTTTGCATCTCAAATGAAAAAATGAACCCCACCACTGAATTCGTCACATGAAATCTAGTTATCAAAACGAATTTTATTGAATTCCGAGATTGTCGGATTTTTCACGATTTTCGGGGCAAAAAAAAAACCCAAATAAGTTGGTGACACATGGCATGATGCATGCATGCCATGTGGATGACACGTGGCATGATGCATGCATGCCATGTGGGTGACACATGGCATGCTGCATGCATGCCATGTGGATGTTTCCAGCCTATAAATGGGGATCAGTAGAGGAAAAGAGAGGGGGAAGGGGAAGAAATGGAGAGAGAAAGAGGGAGAGGAAAGAAGATCCAAAAGCTACTTCCTCTAATTTCTGGCATTTCGACGCTCGGAGTTCGTCGAGCCGAGAGTTAAAGTCCCTTTACTTGATGAGGGCTACGCTCCAAGAGGTATGGATTTTCCTACTTTGGTTTATTCCCTTCCTTTTTGGAGAAGTGTTCAAAGGGACGGTTTGGGAACTGTTTTCGGGATTGTTTAGGACCGATTTTAGTGTTGTCCGAACTAAACAATTTGGACTAATTGAGGGTTTGGTTGGTTGTGTGTTGGCTAATGGTGTAGTTCAATTCGTGGCCGCTTTAGACCAGTCAGGGACTACGGTGGATGATTTCCCAGCCTAGCCGACACCCATGGGCCGTTTGGAACCCCAAATTGGGACTTAAATTCGACCGAGGTTCGGGATCAGTTTCAGGCTATGTAAGGCGGAATGTGTGCCTTTGTATGGCACTGCTTTCGTGTAGCCCGTGATGGTTGTATGTGTGGGACTGCTTATGGGCACTTTTTATGCCACACCGGGCTCTCAAAACCAAAATTTCTTCTGCTTTCTTTTTGATTGACTTACTTGGTTATAATTAGACGAATGTTGATATATGAACTCTAATATATTGACATGAAATACGGAAAGTTATATGCTTTGATATAACTGCTCATGATATGATAAATTGTCCATATGGCATGCATTATATATGTGACAGTGGAATTGACATGGTCGGCATAATGCCTGAAGCATATGCACTGAGGCATCGTGATTCAGCCAGAAGTGCATAGTGCCATTACACTCCATCCTTAGTGGTTGATGAGTGGGCTCGATACGTTTAACGAAGTTCAGCGGAGTTCTGCTGCTTGTAGAATATTGAATAGTGCCATCACACACTATCCTTGGTGGTTGATGAGGTACAAATTAACGGTTCAATGAGTTCCACTCATTCACGTAAGAGCATGAAAACTTGTGCTCCGTAGTAAAGAAGCGCAGGATAGATACCCCCCTTCCCCCCACCCCCACCCCCCCCCACCCCCTCGGGTGAAAGACCCACTATTTTTGGTTATACATATGTGTCCAAATCTGAGTTTTCCATGAAAGGTAGAAGGCGTGTGAAGCCCGTGGTGAGACCTCAAATTTTTTAATACCTACCGACAAAAAGACACATGTTTTGTTAATAAATGATCCTTGGAGTGTGAAACATCCACAATTCTTTATTGCTAAAAACTCTGGATTTGTTTCAAAGTGATCATTGGATGAAATTCATCGCATGATGTTATCACACATCAAGGCGCATTGTGTGATGGGAGTTTGTGATGACTCGGATTTTTCATGCATTGAGTGAGTCTCATCTCATTTCATGGCATGGTATGTAGTATTCCATTAAAATTGCATCATTCTATTAGAATGTGGATATATATGTGAATGTGTCCAAGTGAACATTACATGCGCATTTAGGGGGGTAATAGGCTATGTAGGAGTCTTTCTACTAGGCGTGGCTCACCCTTTATGGGAAAACATTTCAAGTGCAAGGTATACACTGTGGACGGCTCTCATTCGGGGCCAAGAGGTTGAAGAAAGCCGACCTGTGGCTGGTATAGTTATTTTTGTAAAAACTTTGGAAAGAACTAGTTTTGGCATATGTTTGTGTATGTAATAGAGTTTGTAATTTAACTCATAATAATATGTTTTGAAAATAACATAAAAAGTTTATTGAATGTGGTTAAACGAATCCCGGTAAATGGGATTGACAAGGTGGTAGCCTGGCACAAACGAGAGTCCACTGTGTAATTATAACCCGCTCTACGCTGTGCTGCACAAGGTAGATTGTTTGTGAATCATGGTTTAATCCCAATTACGGGTTTAGACAGGTATTGAGATGAATGATATCCATGGATATTTCATGCAAGATCGTTGTCAATCAACTTCTGCTTTTGGGGTGTCATAGTTTGACCCATCATGCTTAGTCCAAATGGTAGAACCCTCAACGTTTGAAAAAGGTAGGGTATAGGGAAGGAAAGGGTCCCGAGTTCGAGTCCACATGGACACAGTTTATTACGTTATAACTATAGTGTTTAGTTGTAAAAAAATGTTTTAAAATTTGTTAATTACATTAATATAAATATATTTAATAAATAACTAAAATATTATAAATTTGTATAACTTATGTTATAAATAACGTACATTCTTAGCATGCCTCATTTAGCTTGATTTTTGGTTTTAAAATTATTAAAAAAAAAAATTTGCTTACATTAAAACAAATATATTCTATAAATAATTAAAATATTATATTTTTTTAACTTATTTTGTAAAAATTACTATTAATTATTATTTTTACATAACCAAATAAAAATTAGATTAAATTAATTTTTAAATTTATTTTTATGTGATAAGGTGAGGTCAATTGAATAATACCCAAAGTCGCCCAAGTTTTGAAAACTTATTTTCAAAAAAAGAAAAAAGAAAAAAACAATATTGTTCGCAAAAAAACCTAAACACATCTCGTGAAGAACGAGAGAGGTGAATACATAAGAAAAAACTCATCTCATCACCATCACCACCCTTGAATTGTTGGATTTATAAGTGAGGTTAAAAGACCTTAAATTAGATTTTGATTTGTAGCCATCACTATCCTTGAATGGTTGGATTGAATTTATAAGTGATGTTAAATGACCTTAAATTAGAGTTTGATTTGTAGGATCCTTCTTACATGAATTGAAGTTTTCAATGGTTGAGTGAAAAAAAGTTTGCACCTTTGATTTTGTTTAAGAATACTTTGGCATTACTAAACTATCTTAAACATTGATATATAATCCTGATATTTAAATTATACTAAATATTTTTAAATTAATATTATATTATCAATGAAATAATATTATGAAGTTGAATTTTACGAAGATATACTTATCTTAAACATTGATATAAAATCTTGATATTTAAATTATACTAAATATTTTTAAATTATTATTATTTTATCAACGACATAATATTATGAAGTTGAATTTTATGAAAATATCTCGTGTAATGTTGTTCGCTAAATGTCTTTTACCAACATTCATCCTTTTACTTTATTTAGTTTTCTATTTCTTTTTCTATTTTTGCATTTACTGTATCAAGTGGACTTATAAATTATAAACCCTTCTTTAATTATAAAAATAATATAATTGTTGTAAATGAGAAGTTATTGCATATGGTAAATGACCATATGCATTGTGGTGAATGACCACATTCATCCCAATATTATTAACCCTTCATTACTCTTCCATTAGGCGAGGAATGGAAGTCAATTTGTAAGCCTATAAAAGGCTCTCATTCATTCGTTTAATATCATTCGGAGAATCACTTCTCATTCATCCATCTCTCTTTCTCTCTCTCTCTCTCTCTCCCTCTCACTTTCTTCAATTCTCTCTCTTTTCCATTATCTCTTTGTCAACCTTTTATAAATAAGACACAAAGGGACTTATATAAAATTTTCTCTAATCTTATTTTGTTTTGCAATTGTACAATTATTCACAACACGTTATCATCACGAGCTTGCTCTCAAGGTAATTTCCTAACCATAGCTTGATGTTATTTCGATTTTTCATATCTATAGTTATATTTGATTTTGATTGTAGGCCAAAATCTATACTGATATTTATCAAAACCAATCATAATACATTATTATCAAAAATTTGTTGATAATAGCGAATCTCACAAAACTTGAGTTTGCGGCACTTTACATTACCGGAAAGAATTATCTATCTTAGACCCTTAATGTTCAGATACATCTTGATGCAATGAATCTTGGAGTTGCCATCAAAAACGGAAATCAAGCATCCTTGCATGATTGCGTAAAAGAATTGATTTTCCTTTGGTACCACCTCCATGAGGATTTAAAAAGTGAATGCCTTACAGTAAAGGACCCCCTTACTCTATGTAATGAGTTGAAGGAGATATATGACCACTAGAAAATTGTGATTCTCCTAAAAGCTTGCTATGACTTGTAAAACTCGATAAAATTCCAATTTTCTGAAAAAGGGTAAAATGGTAATTTCGGTCAAAATCCGAAATTTTTCTAGATCTCAGATGATGAAACATACTTCACCGTTGGAATCATCTCGCGACATCTAGCCACCACATTGACTGTTTAATTCGAAACAAATGAATTTCACGTTGGCACGTGTCAAACTTGCCAGGAGAGACATGTGATGTGACAAAAGTCACCAACTACATGTACCCATGTGACACATGTTGCATGATTAGTGAGATGATGGAGATGAATGGCTTAGATTAAGCCATGTGTCAAAAATCCAAACTAAGGGACATGGATGGAATTAATGAAAAGATTAAATGAGGAATAGTTTTCTTCTCCAAATAGGAGAACAAATCGGCAATGAGAGCGGAGTTGGCTTAGAGAGAAAGTGGATTTCCTCTCTAGATTTGCTCGACCATCGCTCGTTTCACGTTAAGAAAGCTGTTTAGCGCGAGCCTACGCGGACACCGATTCCACAGCCTACAACCTAAAGAGGTAGGGTCTTCTCCTACTAGGTATTCTTCACAAGAGCCTACGCCAATTGCTAGGGGGATATTTTGAGGCTTGATTTAGCCGTAATTTTGGTCTCAAAAGCCTTGAACCTAGTAGAGAAAATCCCTATTTGTGTGGCCGTGAACAGTGCTGACCCGAGGGTTTCACTGTTCATGTGATTTTTTGTGACGCCCCAAAACAGGGGTGTCAGTTGACAACCTGTCAATATGCGAAATACTCGTGGATGTAGGGTAACCCGACACCACTCACGAAAATCGGGCAGAGTCTCCTTTGTACGGGGAGCTCTACCCAAAATACAACCTGTCCCAAACAGTTCACAACGACCACACCGGGTCCACATGCGAGTAAAATGGCCACTTGGGCCCATGCATCAATACTCACAAAATATATACCAACTATATACCATAGTTCAAGAGTTAATAAATCACTCTTAATTCAAAACAAATATCAAAATTTAAAATTCTAATACATGTTATACAATGAAATACCTAAAGCCACAACCCGACTTTCTTTTAAACGCGGCCTCTAGTGAGCGTCCTCCCGTACACCCCAGACTAAATATGATCCTCGATGTAGCGAAAAGCCCAAAAGAGTGATACTTCACATGGGTTACTTCCCCACCTAAGTGCACATGCGCTCATGGAAAACAATCACATCCAAGTAAATACATGATCCTACTCAATGTCTACATGACTAATCCTATGTCTCGAGTCTTACGTAATTCTCACACACATGCCTAAGCCAAATGCGAGTAAAATCACAGTTTTCAAAACAAAGGTTTTTGTTCTCGAAAAATTACTACCGAGTTTCGGTAAAATTATTTAGACAACCCTCCGAGGCGAATTTGTTGGATAACCCTCCAAAACAATTCATGGGCCCCTCTGACGTGAATTATTGGACAATCTCCCAAAAAAATTCTCCGGAAAATCTTCCGTCAAAATTCATTTCATAACCATTTTTGTTTTTATTTTCTTTCATGTCATGCACTCACACCTAATATTCTAGGGTGCCCTAGTGCATATGGAATGCATTATGCCAATTCCAAAATATTCATGCTAATATATAAAACATGTATATACTAACATAATTAACCCACATAAATCATGTTATTAAATTCACATCAATAACACCAAAATTAGCTCACATGGGCTAATTAACAAATACAAGCAATTCATTTTGAATCACTTAACAACACAAAAATCATACCAAAAAATCACGTGAACAGTGAAACCCTGGCCCATTAATCGCTCACGACCACACAATTTGGGGATTTTCTCCACTTGGCTCAAAGGTTTTAGACCTAATTTACTACTAAACTGCACTTAATTATCCCTAATCATTCACATGGCTCTTAGCTAAAGAATAACATATGTAGGAAAAGATCCCTACCTCTTGGAGTTGTCAGAACTCCACCCACCTAAGTGTCCACGTAGCCTCCTTTGCCGCCAGATCGACTTTTGCTTCTGTCTGTCGAGAACCGAAGGTCCGAATCTGCAAAATCTAGAGAGAGCAGAGTCTCTCTCTAAACTCAAAACCCAAATTCCCACTGCACCTCCACTTCCGATTTGTTCTTCAAAATTAGAGAAGATAACTATTTCAACTTTTGTCTTTATTCTCATTAAACATTTTCATAATTCCCATCTTGTCCATTTTTCTTGATTTTTGACACATGGCTTAATCTAAGCCATTCATCTCATCCTCTCTAATCATGCAACATGTGTCACATGGGTACATGTAGTAGGTGACTTTTTTCACATCACATGTCTTTCACGAGCCATTTTATGGCACCCGACACCCGGTGCCTCGAAAAACATGAAATTCCGACTATCTCAAAATTCGACGAAATTCGACTTGGTAGCTAGATTTCGCGAGACGATTCTAATGGTGAAGTTTGTTTTATCATCCGAGATCTAGAAAAAATTCGGATTTTTACCGAAATTACAATTTTACCATTTTTCAGAAAATTAGAATTTTCTCGAGTTTTACATTTTTGGTGTGATTTTTGTGTTGTTGGGTAATTCAAATTGAATTTCTTGATTTGTTATTAGCCCATGTGAGCTAATTTTTGGTGTTATTGATTGTGATTTTGAATAACATGAATTGTGTGAATTAATTTTGTTAATATATACATATAAAATATATTAGCATGAATATTTTAGAAATGGCATAATGCATTCCATATGCACCGGGGCACCCTAGAACGATATGTGTGAGTGCATGACATGAAAATGAAAGAAAAGTAAAAATGGTTGTAAAAAGAATTTCAAGGATGATTTTCCGAAGAATTGCCTTGGAGAGTGGCTCAAAAATTAATCTCGGAGGCTGACCCATGATTGTTCGGAAAAGTGATCAAACAATTCGCCTCGGAGGGTAGTCTAATATATTTACCGAAACTCGGTAGTAAGTTTTCGAGAACAAAAAGATTTTGTTTTGAAAACTGTATTTTGCTCGCATTTGGCTTAGGCATGTGTGAGGGAGTCGGTGAGGACTCGAGACATGGGATTGGGCATGTAGACATTCAAGTAGGATCATGTAATTTGCTTGAGTGTGTTTGGTTTCCATGACATGTGCACTTAGGTGGGGAGTAACCCATGTAGGAAATTACCACTACTGGGCACTGCTCACCCTATGGAGGGTTCACTATTTCAGGTACAGGGAGTGTACAAGAGGACGACGCTCACTAGAGACATTGTTTTAGAAGAAAGTCGGGTTGTGGCTTTGGTATTTATTTTTTAAAAACATGTATTAGAACTCTAAATTTTTATAAATGTTTTGGTAAAGAGTAATGTGTTAACTCTTGAACTATGGTAATATAGTTGATATGTATTTTTGTGAGTATTGATGCAGGAGCCCAAGTGGCCATTTTACTCGCATGTGGACCCGGTGTGGTCGTTGTGAACTGTTTGGGACAGGTTGTATTTTGGGTAGAGCTCCCCGTACAAAGGAGACTTTGCCTGATTTTCGTGAGTGGTGTCGGGTTACCCGACATCCACGAGTATTTCGCAGGTTTACGGGTTGTCAACGAGACACCCCGGGATTTAGGGCGTCACATGACTGGATGCACCTGAGGTTACAAGATTTTAAAACAGTAAGTGAATACAATTGCGCATTATTCAAAATTAGCTCCTAATTGAAGTTGTGCAAAGAGAAAGCAATAGAAGAAGACATGTTAGACAAAACGTTAACCACATTTCATGTCTCGAATGTGCTCTTGTCGCAGTAGTATCGAGAGCGTATATTTACAAAATACTTCGACTTGATATCATGTCTTCTTGTTGTTGAAAAAAATAATGAGTTTTTGATGTGAAATCACCAATCCTGTCCAACTGGACCCGAACCATTCCCTGAAGTGAATGTGATATCGTCCCAAACCCATGGACGAGGACGTGAACGCAGTCGTGGTTGTGGAAGGAATTTCCAATACCATGAAACTTATGGTAGTAATAATTCAAATTCCTAGAAAAGGAAAACCTCATGAAACTACCAAAATTGGAATAATACCGAGGTGAAACAAAAAATGGGAAGTATATGCAAAATATGTATCCTTCCAAGGCCCATGAGAATAATTGTCATAGATGTTATATGAAAGGGCATTGGTCGCGTACCTATCGTATGCCCCGAACATTTAGTAAGAGCCTCGAGCATCAATCGAAAAGGAAAAGAAATATAAATAAACTATATTGATAGAAATAGACTAGACTTAACTTACTATGATATTGATTTCTTTGGAGGTCCTAGTGGAAAAGTGGACTATTTGATGAATGGTGAAAATACTGCTATTGAATTATGCTTCTTATATCAAAATTAAATAAAATGTCATTTTGTTGTCACATCTATTACATAATTGCTATTTATATTATCTATAATGTTTATTAGATTTATCTAAAATCAATGTGTTATTGATCCCAAGATGAATGAGGGTGATGTATATCTTGCTGACTGTGCAACCACACACACAATTCTTCGAGATAAAAGATACTTTCTAGATTTGACATTAACTAATGCCAATATAAGTACCATATGTGGTATTGCAAACTTAATTCAAGGCTTTAGAAGACCAAACCTAATGCTACCAAATGGAACTAGGTTCCATATCAATGATGCATTATATTTTAGCAAATCCACAAGGAATTTGCTTAGCTTTAAAGATATCCATAGAAATGGATATCATATTGAAACTATGAATGAAGATAATACAGAATGTCTTCACATTACTTGAACTATTTATGGCAAGAAACTTATAATGGAAAAACTCTTAGCATTCTCTAGGTTATATCATACAAATGTAAAGCCTATCGAGTCATATGTTGTAAAACCTAAGTAAATTTGATTTTTTCCAAAAAATGGCAAAAAGGTAAATTGTCGCTACAGTACAGGCTGATGACTTGAAATTTTCTAGATCTCATATGACAAAACGGACCTCATCGTTGGATTCTTCTCGCGAAATATAGTTACCTAGACAAATTTCATTGAATTATGAGATAGTCGGATTTTAACGATTTTCAGGGCATCGGGTGGCGGGTTGACGAAAAGCGAAGGTTTTAGAAAAGATCTCAAAAGTGGAAAATAAATTAAGAAGTAAAGGTTCGTTTAAAATAAAGCTGAACTTGGCAGAGGGGAAATAATCATTTTAAGGTCGAGGTGGCTGAGATAGGTGTGGGGACATGTGGCCTGACATAGGCCACTCACTTAGAAAAGCAGGTGAGGCTTGGGACAAAATATCTCGTTTTATTTTCCTGGTTTTCTTCTTTACGTGAGAGAGAGATAAGAGAAATAGAACATCCAAGACTTCTCTCTTTGATCTACGGAGTTCCGTCGATCGGAATTCATCGGGCCAAGAGTGAAAGTTCATCGTCTTGACAAGGGTTACTCGTAGGGACCAAAAATGAAGGATTTCATCGAGAGATAGAAAATGAGTGAGATTAAAATTACCCGCAGTGAAATTTGTTTGAATCAACAATATTTGCAATACTAAGTTCCTCCTATTTTGCCGTGATCAAACTCTTAATTATGAGTGAGTCTAGGGTCGAACACGGGGATAGGTTTTCTTGCAAAAGAAATGGTTGCATTGGGCATGAAGAGGGTGAGCTTTCTATTTGGACTTTTTGGTTTGTGTTAAAAGCGCCAAATGGTTTAAAGCTGGAAATTACAGCGAATGTTGCGTAAGTTAAAAATGAAATTTACTTTGAAGATTTGGGTCACTTCTTGGCTTAAGCTAAGGGCAAACCTGTGTCCTCAGGTTTTATCCTCCTATGTGAGTCAACACGGGATGCGAGTTATGGCCTTTTTTGTTTTAGAGCCCTAGCATTTCCCTTTATCATTTTATAGGTCGTAAAGGCCATCTAAGAATCCACGATTGCATCTCTCACTTGAGCAGCAGACTACAAAACATGGAGGTATTTATTGAAACAATAAAGTCAATGTTATTTAACCACAATTTGAAGGAACCTAACATGTAAATGCTACCTCAGAGGCAATTAAGGACCATCTAAAGAGCCACAGTGCCTGTCACTAAGCAGGTCTAAAGCATGGAGAGTATTGGCCAAGACAATAACATCCCATGTTATGCACTAAGTTTTGAATATAAGGGCCATAAATACACTACCCGTAGCTTTTAGTACATGAGAACAACATGCATAACCCCACTGCCGAAGCTAACTTCCTTCCTCTTTCAAGGAAGGGAAACATAACATCTCTTAGTTGTCATCCTCAGGGTAATGTTTGCTTGGCTAGGAAAGTGAAAGAAGAAAGAGAGAGAGAAAGAAGCGAGAGAAGAGAGAAAATAAAAGCAAAACCTAAAATAAAAGACTTTATTTACAAAAGCAGTAAATGAAAAGAACTTACAAATCACTAAAAACTTGTATTCCCTTCCTATCCACCTCTTCCTTGTTACACAAAACACCCAGGGGGTGATACAAGCCTCCTCAAGGTATGAAACTGCAAAACCCTAATAACTAGGCTGAATTTATAAGACGATTGGGTAATAAACCAGAAGTTTGAAGGCGGTTCGGCAGTAATTACAAAGCATGACGAGGCATGTAATTTCGCCCTCTGAGGGGAGAAATTTAGCTAATTAGCGAATTTGGCAAGGTTTAAGCGAGAAATTGGCAGGAATCTAAGCGAGGAATTTGGCAAGTGTTTAGCGAATTTGGCAAGGTTGAAATTTCGCTAGCTAGCGAAATTTCGCTAAGCTAGCGAAATTTCCAGTGAGAAGCGAATTCCTATAATTTCGCTAAGGAACGGTCTCTTGAGTTGGCCTGCTTGAATTTTCAATTTTCGCTGAGATTGTAGTTGTTTGCGAGAAATTCGCTAGGATTGCGAATTGGTTGCGAAACGGAGTTCAAAAATTCTGTTTTCTTTGTTCTAGCATTACCTCGTCTGTCTTTCAAGCGCATCTCATTTCATCCACTTTTCCTTTTGTTTTCATTGATTTTGGGGCTTGATGGTGAGACTAAACTTCCAACCTCATGATTGATCATTTGCATTGTGGTTGAAGCCTAGAAGTGCATAAATACCTACAAAACAGCCAAAAACATGCTCCAAATGGCATAAGTGTTACTAAGATGACATGAACACTTCAATTGGTTTATATGACATGATTAATGCACAAAAGTACTTTCAAGAAACCTATTTAATATAGGGTTCAAAAATTTTACTTTTTGGACACTAATCACCCCCAAACCGAAAGCGTTGCTAGTCCCTTAGCGATACAAAAATAAATTGAGATGCATGGTGATTTTCAAAGGTTCTTGTGATTCAAAAGGTTGATTATGCATATACACATTACTTTAAACCGAAAGATTGAAATCAAAATTTGAAAACCTATATGAAAGACTCAAATCCATAAGAGAACAATTTCAGAACAACACTAGTTCCATGATTTTCAACTTGGATTTCCACCTAAGTCTATTGATTATTTTTGTATCCGGATTGAGTTAATAAAATGCAAAATTTGTCTCCCCCCCCAACCTAGCATTGACATGGCCTTATACTGTTGAACAAATGAGATAGGGCTAGTTACACTTCTCTTGCTTTCTCAATTATATTGTAGGATGCAATGCTTAAAAATTCGACTTCCGCAAAGTTCGGTGCAGGGTCAGATGACTCCCAACCCAATTAAGGTTTAGGGCATCAAGCGAAAGGATCAAAGACCACTAACTCTAAAGACCACCGGACTTCAATTGACTTCGAAAATCAAGCACACAATTAGCTAAATTCTACCTATCCACCCATGAACACAAAATCGATGACTCCCAACCAATGAAGGCTTAGGGCATCGGGTTTCAAAGGCTTTCGCCATACACCCCTCGGACTGTGCTCGGGTTTCAAAGCAAAACTTCACGATTTTATTTTTCTTTTTCTTCTTTTCTTTTTCTTTTTCTTTTCCTTTTCCTTTTTGGAAGACAACATTAGTCTTCAATTGTTGGTAACTCAAACCTATTCTAGGTTGTCAACATGCCTAAGGCCGGCTTTGCAAAGTGGAAGGAGGCATCTGAATTTACACAACCTATTGAAACAATCTGAAGTGCGGAGTGTGTGACATAGCATAAAGGAAATTTCAAGTTGAACATCTTGGAGCAATTATTTGAACACAAATTGTTTCAAGCATGGAATTTGTTCTAATATATAGGAGACAACATGATGAGTCAATCTTCCAATTTAAAGCAATTCAATTGTCCAATTTGAAGCAATTCAATTGTTCAATTTGAAGCAATTCAATTGTTCAATTTGAAAGAAAAACACATAAGTACACATAGTGGACACAAAACATAATATGCAAAAAGCTGAATATATATATAAACTGAGTAGCTTTTGATATAGCCGAAATGGCTTAATACATGCATAACAGGCTACACACAAACATATCACTGCCTACTATGGCTAATACAAAAAATTCCTAATCAAAATCAGTAGGCAGTTGATAAAGCGACGTACATAAACGAGAAACCTAGCCACCTCGGCTGGCGTAGCGGTGGTGGTGAAGCTCTTTGCGATCTGCTTTGCCGGGATATCGATGAAATTTGCGTCGGTGGCGAAGCTCCTCTCTCGGCGGGATCATGAGGAAGACCGGATGGGTCATAATCGATGAAGCATGTGGAATGGCGTATCTCAAAAGTGGCCTCAGCTCGAGCCAATCACGGTCATATAGCGCATCTTTGGGGTGCTGAGTGGGCGCTAGTGTGCGGTCGCATCCATCCTCCGACCATCTCCCTCGGTACGACAATAATGTATACTCCGTTGGCGGTGTCTTTGAGATATATCATGAAGGCAAGGGTATCTGTGTGAGGCTGCGGTGAAAGTAGTGGGTGGAGGAGATGGAGAATGATGCGAAATAGGAGTGGGAGGCCTCTGCATGCCCCACGGGCTCGGAGCGAGGCATATCATGCATGGTGGTCATCGGCCTCACGTCAGAGTACCTCCTCCTGAATCTCGGCAGCGTATATGGAAATGGACGGGCATAGTCATAACCAGGTCATTTGCTCTTGTGTAGGCATGTCTCGCGTCCTACATCCCGGGCTCCTCTGGAAATCCCATCTGCTCAAGAACATAGGAAAGAAGCCTTGGCACTAAGAGTGAGTATGCTCTGCGACGTGCGAGGGTCTCTCCTATGGACCCCTTCTCCTCAAGCGCAAGAGCGAAGTCATCATCGGCTCGGGATGGGGCTAAGCCAGAAATTGCCGAGATCCGGTCTGATGCCTCCGGGATAGGGTCCCATATCTGCACATAATCTGCGAGAGGGGAATAAGCAGTCTTGCAATGGAGATGGTCGATGATCGGCGCTGAGGCGGAAGGCGCCTCAGATAAAATTTGGACAGTAGCGCATGCATCGGTCTTTCGAACCATCGCTCTGGGCGGAGGGTGGAGCCCAAATCTGTAACCCTCGGCATTCTTGGCGTGATCTTTGCCAATCAAAATTTCTTGAAATACTTGCATTTGGGCCCGAGTACACACGAGGCGGTCATCTATCCTGAAGTGAATCTCTAATGGACCATCTGCATCCCTGGATGTCATGGAGTGGTAGAACTGTCTGACCACTCTCGGGTAGTAAAACTGTCTCGGAGTCATAAATGGGAGGAGCGAATACCTCTCGATCAATCTCATCGACTCCTGGTATCTGGGGTCGGCCATCAATCCGGGATGGGCATCATGGTACGACTCTATTTGGGAGTAATTCGGCTATGTGGCTTCCGACATTCCGAATGGGGTGTCCCTCGGGCATGGGCCTCACGTCAGCGGTAGGTGGCGGTATGGTGAAGGTGTCGCCTCGGCGGTACGATACGGTGATGGTGGCGGTCTAGAAGATGATGACTTCGCCTGGGCCCGAGTGCCGGGCCCGTAACGGAAGGCGAGACCTCCCTAGCTCTCTCCTGCGAGGCCACGGGGATGGGGCAGGGTCCGATCCGCGTGCAGTAACGTCACGAATCGGAGGCTCGTCGGGTACGGCACTGGGGATGGGTGATAACGTGGTGTTGAGTGCGGGTGCTCTACGGCCTCTCGCTCGGGTGTGCTAAATCTCACCCAGGGCCCGGGTGCTCTGGACCCCCGCCCCTCGTCTGAGACCAAATATATGATGCTCCCAAAATAAAGCTATTGAAAATCACGTAGACTCACTGAATATGGCTGGACCTGTATGTCTGAAATGAAGCTCCACACGAATCACATTGAATCGCCCCTGGAAGATTTCTTGAACCTCTCCCAGATCAAGCAAGAAGCGGCCTAAGGCTCATGGCCTTTCTTGAGATGGCTGCAGGCGGCAAATGTGGGGCTGAAAATACGAAAATCTTTGGGGAAGAACACGATAGGCTAAGCGAGGCCCGAGCCAGGCGGGTGATGGCTAAAGTACGGGGCCCGGCGGGGCGCAGAGCTCACGTGATGGCGGCTCGGGGAGGGGGCTGGTCGGGGGTTGAGGCACGGCTCGAGGCTGAATACGATTGCCGTGGGATGCGGGGATTTGCGACGGTGATGTTTGCAGGCGACTTCGATGGCGCGTAGCGATCTTGGGATGCGGGGCACGGGGTTGCGAGCGAGAGGAAAATGGCTCGACGGCAGTGGGAGCTCAGGGCATGCTGGGAGGGGGAGAGAAAGTGAAATTGTGATTTGGCCCTAACCCCCTCCAGGCTTAAATAGACATCCAGGCGTAGAAGGGTCGGGTTTCGCTACTCAGGCGAAAATTTACGCGGATAATTCTTTTCTGCGTTCAAAACAAAATTAATTACTAATATTAAATAATAATATAATTAAAAATTATTGTTAGCAAATTTACTATAATACTATGATTAGTAATTTAAAACATACTATTTTCATATACAAACTAAATTATAATGAAAAGGGAAAAATTGCTAAGTTAAAAATTTTTTGAAAATTAGTAAGGAACTAACGAGAATTAGCTAATATAAGACAAAAATTAAAATTTGTGAACTGCAATCCGGTTTTTGAAAACATCGAACCAGTTCGAGTTCAGAAATACTCAAGGAGGATCAAGGAGAATGATCTCCTCGGCCCGTGCGGTGCTTCAGCTGGCTCCCGTGATGTTGGGTGCCCGGTGTTGATCGGTTCCTCGGTGATGGGTGGAATTGAGCAATTGGCTTCTTTGTTGGTGTTGTTGGCAAGACCAATTCCTCTTTATCTCAAGGTTGATTACTCACTTGCATTTCACAGACCTTGTGTTTTCTGCACATTGATCATTTGAAGCAAATTTCATCGAGAATTTTGATTTTCAATTTCTAGCAACTCATGTTTGTTGTTCAAATGAAAGATATTCAACTCCATGGTCATGTTACCAAAAGTTAATTGCATGACTCCATTCCGGCAATTGATGATTGCATTGGCAGTGGCCAGAAATGGTCTTCCTAAAATGATTGGCACATGATTGGGTTCATTGGAACTTGGTGCAGTGTCGGGACCCTGAGAAATCCTCTTGGATAGTAGAGATTTGTCAGGCTGACAAGGACATCTCAACTATCCCCTTAGGGATTTTCACCGATCTATCGGCCAATGAGAGTGTGATTGAGGTAGGTTTAAGCTCACCTAAACCTAACTGCATGTATACTGAAAATGGCATAAGATTCACACTGGCTCCTAAATCTAGCAATGCCTTATTTATGCAGTTCCACCCGATATTGAGCGGTGGGGAGAACCAAGATCTTTGTATTTGACGGGAGTATTTACTTTGAATTATGGCAGCGACATATTCGGTGAGAAATGCTTTCTTCTCCAATGCCTAATCCCCCTTCTTAATTGTACAAGATCTTTCAAAAATTTTTGCATAAGCGAGGAACTTGTTTGATTAGGTCAGTGGAATATGTTAACCTTCCTTGCCTTAAAACCTCAAGAATGCACCTTGTTGAGATGCAGCTAATACTTACCTCTAAGCTTGTGGAAATGGAGGTGGTATACGGTATTTCATTGAATCTTCCTCTAGGAGGATATGCTTCGAGTTTCAATTCTTCTCCTTGCCTAGGTTCTTGACGAGGTTTTGGCATGGGTGATCAGCCTCTTTTCCACTTACCGGGGTGGAGTGTGACAGCATATTTCCATTCGAATTGTTAGATGATCCTACCTCATGAATTCCTTTAGGATTGGAATTGTTGTGAAGTGGGAAACCTCCCTTTCTCTTGTACCTGGAAGAAGCTTGTGAAATCTTGGTGATTGAATCACGTGGAGTTGTCAATTTTAAGGTTGAGATTACTCTCAAGCCCATCTATTCTCTTATTCGATTGTACTTTCCTACCGATATCAATCCTTTGTGCCAATTGCGCATTAATTCCTTTTTGTTCCTCAACAAAGTTGCCTACCACCTTACTCAAATTCAATATAGCTTGTTCTACTGGAGAAGAGGATGTTGGTTGTTGTGACTGTGAGGGAAAACCAAACTGAGGTTTAGCACCTGGGGGTACATAAGCAGGGGGGTTGGGTCTCCATGCAAGATTAGGGTGATTCCTCCAATTGGAATTGTAGGTATTACCATATGGAGCATTAGATTGTTGTGGCTTGTATTGTCCTACAGTGTTTGCACATTCTGACATCAAATCCGCTTCCGCTACTTGAGGAGCCGTAGGACAACGTTACATTGGGTGTGCGAGGATTGGAGAATTTATTGCAAGGATTAGGCGTAAGGATTTTGGTCACTTTGCATGCACCTCTTGGGTTGTTGCCTTCAAGATCCTCTACCTTCCTTGCTAGGGTGGAAATCCTAGCTCTCATTTCTCTATGTTTGCGAGAGCTGATTTTATCCCACCTTTGGTTGACTGGTGGTTTCATCCTATCAGTTTCTCTAGGGTTAAGCTCATCCCAACCCTTGAATTTCGACCACGTAATTTAAGAAATCCATGGCTTCATCGGGATGTTTGCTTAAAAAGTCTCCCAGCACATGGTTTCTAAGGCGCCTCATGGCGGGAGACATACCACCCGTAAGAGTGGTTCACGAGCATCATGTCAAACCCATGGTGTGGACATGCACTGATGGTTTCCATAAATCTCAACCAAGAGTGAAATCTGCAATACATTTTGCCAAAGGTATAAGAATTTGCCTTTTCAAATTATTAGTCTTATAGTCTTGAAAAACTTCTTCGAATTCAGCTTGCGGCTACGACCTTGATTTCTTATGGTTCTAGGCCTCGATGAGTTGAGCCATATCTTGGCCTTGTCCTTTAGAGTCAATGGAAATGCCTTCAGCAAATCCATGTCCATCATACCTTCCTTGAAGGTAGTGCAAACCTCCCTCAAAATCCCTTATATGAGTGTATGGATTTCATTTTCCATCTACATGATGGGGAGTAGAGGTACAATAAGGCCTGTTTGCTACATCATCGGCGGGGAGGAATGATACAAGATGAGGGCACTAACTCTAGGAGGGTGGATGATGATCCCTCATGGTTCTATGCATTTGGATTCATAGGGGTTCTGGTTGACTTTGTTGTTCCTCGGGTATGGGATCCATGGTATGCAATTTTGTACCTTTGCTTAACTTCACTAGCTAAGGTCGAGTTGTGTACTAATCCTATACAATCTACACGATGTGTCTCTATCCCTTTGTTGCATACACAGTTTGTTACACAATTAAAGAGACAGCAAGAGCAACAGTAGCACCGCAAAAAAGATTAAAAGGTAAACTAACAACTGATAAAAATGTTGAATGAAAAAGCGAGCGAAGCTTGATTAGATTCTTTACTTGAGTGAAGTATAAGCGGCGGTTCACGCGAAGCTGGTGCAAAAGAAGGTAAAAGGTTGCCTTCACTTGTGATGTGGATCACAAGTACTCTTCAACTTACCATAAGTAGTTTGGCACCATCCGACAGCGTCGCCATTTTACGATTCGTGCCAGGTAAGAAGATTTGAAATTTGTGAATCACTTGATATTTATATACTAAGTTCACTCCTATTAACGTAGTCAAGCTACTGCAGTGTATAGTGGTCTGAGAGATTAGAACACGGGGATGGGTTTTTCTTCCTAAAAATGGTTCGCATTGGGGCATGAAGGTAAGGCTTTCTATTTGGACTTTTTAGTTTGTGTTAAGCGCCAAATGGTTTAAAGCGATACAAAGAAATGGAAATGGTAAAAGCTGTGAGATAAAAATGAAGAGTTACTTTGAAGATTTAGGTCACTAACTTGGCAAGCTAGGGCAAACATGTCCCTCAGGTTTTATCCTCCTATGTGAGTCAACACGGGATGCGATTATGGCCCCTTTTTGTTTTAAAACCTAACATTCCTTTATCATTTTATAGGCTCGTAAAGACCGTCTAAAGAGTCACCAGTGCATCTCGCTAGAAACCTTTGAACCCTAAGCATGGAAGTATTGGCCAAAACAATAAAGTCAATGTTATTTAACCTAATTTGAAGAACCCTAACATGTAAATGCTACCTCGAAGGCAAGTAAGGACCATCTAAAGAGCCACGGTGCACGTCATGAAGCCCTTTGCGGGTGAAGAGCGCATGGAGTATTGGCGAACAATAACATCCCATGTTATGCAAGGCGAGTTTTGAATATAAGGGCCATAAATACACTACCCATAACTTTTTAGTTCATGAGGACAACATGCACAACCCCCTTTGCCAAGCTAGCTTCCTTCCTTTTCAAGGAAGGAGGCTGCAGCCAAGCATCTCTTGAGTTGTCATCCTCAAGGGTGTGTTTAGCGGCCGGGGAAAGTGAAGAAGAAAAGAAGAGAGAGAAAGAAGCGAGAGAAGAGAGAAAATAAAAGCAAAACCTAAAATAAAAGACTTTATTTACAAAAGCAGTAAATGAAAAGAACTTACAAATCACTAAAAACTTGTATTCCCTTCTATCCACCTCTTCCTTATTACAAAACATGAGGGGTATTTATAAGCCTCCTCAGGAGTATGAAACACAAAAACCTAATAACTAAGGCTAAGTTATAGGACAATTGGAGTAATAAACCAAGTTTGAAGGCGGTTCGGCATTAATTACAAAGCATGGCGAGGCATGTAAATTTCGCTACGAGGAGAATTTCGCTAATTAGCGAATTTGGCAGGATTGCGAAGTGGCAGAGTCTAGCGAATTTGGCAAGTGTTTGCTTGAATTGCTTAAAGGTTGAAATTTAGCTAGCTAGCGAAATTTCGCTAAAGCTAAGCGAATTTCCGGTGAGGAAGCGAATTCCTATAATTGTTAGGAGCAGTGCGAGTTGGCTAGCGAATTTTTTCAATTTTCGTGAGATTCGCATTTGTTCACGAAATTAAGCTAGGATTATGAGGAGATGATTTGCGAAGCAGATTTACGAAAATTCTTTGTTTTCTTGTTCTGCATGCCTCTCGTCTGTCTTCAAGCGCATCTCATTTCCTCCACTTTTCCTGTTTTCCATTGATTTTGGGGCTTGTTGATGTTTGAGACTAAAACTTCCAACCTCATGATTGATCATTCACATTGTGGTTGAAGCCTAGAAGTGCATAAATACCTCTGAAAACAACCAAAACATGCTCCCGAATGGCATAAGTGTTACTAAGATTACATGAACACTTCAATTGGTTTTATATGACATGATTAATGCACAAAAGTACTCAAAACCTATTTAATATAGGGTTAAAGAAATTTTACTTTGGGTGTTTAATCAATGGATGATTGGGAAATCGGAATTTTAGGCTTAGGAATTTCTCGAGACCTCCTTCGGTTCCTACACTCGAGAGGTAGGGATTCTTCCTACCTTGGTTTATTCCTACTTTTATGGACTGATTTCTACCAAAGGGGCTGTTTGGTTGGATTTTCTGCCCTAAGGGGCTGTTTGGCATGGGTTAAAATGACTTTAATTTGCGGCCCGTTTGTGGCCGGTTTTGTGTGTTGATTAGTGGTTATGTGTAATATGTTCCAAAAAGTGTTTAGGGATTGTTTGGATTAAATAGAATTATCCGGTCTGTTAATTGATGCCCTAAGAAGTTGTTTGGCCTGTTTTAAAACGACTTTAATTGTCGTTTTGTGGCCTGTTATGGCCGGTTTTGTGTGTTGATTTATGGTTGTGTAATATGTCCCAAAAAGTGCTTAGGGGGCTATTTAGAATAAAAAGAATTACTTGGACTGTTAATTGATGCCTTAAGGGGTTGTGTGGCCTATTTTAAAAAGACTTTAATTGTCGTTTTGTGGCTCGTTTGTGGCCTATTTTGTGTGTTGATTTGTGGTTGTGTGTAATATGTCCCAAAAAGTGTTTAGGGATTGTTTGGATTTAAAATAATAATTTGGACTATTAAGGGCCTGTTTAGCCGGTTTTGTGGCATGTTTAAAGGCTTGTTTGGCCGGTTTTGTGGCCAGTTCAAGAGTCGATTTGGGGTTGCATGTGTGAGCTGTTTTCATGGGCATTATATATGCCAAAATTGGCCTTGAGGGTGAAGGGATTTATAAATTGATTGGTAATAACATGCTTGATAATTGTTGTTTGATGAATGTTGATATATGTATGCTTATATATTGACATTGAAATGAATGGTTGTTTTGGAAATTATATGCATGTAATATAATTGTCCATGATACATGGTTAAATGTATGAGATAAATTTTCCATATGGCATTCATTACATATGTGGCATGGCATTGACATGCAATGGTACACTGATTAGTACCCAAATAGTGTAGTATTGAGCCTTGTTTATAGCAGGTTTTATGCGCTTTTTGTGTACTAATCGACTTCTATAACCCAATTGTTGCATTGGGGTCCCGGTTTTGCTAATGATCACATTTTGTAGCTATTTTATGCCCTTGTGGATTTTAACGAGGTCAAATGTATCACAATTCCTCAAAGATTTATTTCCGACACAGTGAACTGAGTTTGGTCGAAGACTCATGATCAACAGAAGAATTTGGAACAAATTTATAGAAGATTGAAGAGACGAACTGAAATTTTGGGGTTGCAAAATTTGGCAACTGAAAGGTCGCGGGTTGACAATTTTCCGCAACACTGTGGAGTTTCAGTTTGCCAATTTTACAACTTCAACGAACCTTTGCTCATACAGCCCACGCTATGCCTTTTGATCCACTTGCCAGTTTGTTTATACAAGTTTATATATATGTTATTTTGATTCTTTAATACACTTTTGTAATTTCCTCTTTACTAAGCCTATATAAGCTCAACCATGCTTGTAATCAAAGACATCTTTCAGTCAATCAATCAGTCAAGCACGAAGCTTCCTCCCTCCCTGCTGTAGGTGATTTTCTCTTCTTCCCCCCTTTACTTTCTTACATTTTCTTGGTAGCCCAAACACCCCTTGATGACAAATCAGGGATGCTTAGCTAATCTGATCCTTGAAGAGGGAAGGCCACTAGGTGTTGTTTAGGTTGTTTGCATGTTCTTATGTTTTGCATGTTTGCATTTTATGGTATTTATTGCCCCTGTTTTTCACTGAGGTTAAAATCTCTTAAGCATATTCTCTTTAACGTGTATCTGGCAAGCTTTTTGGGTTCAATGGATACTTTCACTAGATCCATTAAGGCTGAGTTAGTTGTCTCCTGCTAGTTATCGTGGGGTAGGGTTTTTGAGATGTGTTTTAACTGTTAGGGATATTTTTACCTAATTAAATGTTATCTTTCAAAAAGGAAAGCTCTTAGGGTTTAGGTTTAAAGCTAAAGAAGATCCGGTTCGGAAATGACTATATGTCATGCTCCCAAATGCGAGGAGATAGACCCGAGTACATGTTGGTTAACTCAGAACACTAAGTCCAGTGGCTCAAGACTTCAAGGATTACTCTTTTAACTTTTTACTTAAGTATTTCAGTTTGCAACCATTCACTCACACTGTTTCCCACACACCCTTTTAATCCAAGGAGAAAACACCATTTGCAATGCATTGTAACTCCTCTCTCACGAAGAAAACCCATCCCTGTGTTCGACCACACAGAGCCACTTTATCTTCATAGGTAGTTTTGCTGCGTCAGGTAGTAGGAATCTAGGTTATAAATTTTGTTGATTCGAACACTGCACAGACAGCGAATCAATTGGGCGTTGTTCAGGGGATGGTGCACTAGTGAGAAAGAAAAACAGTGAACTTGTGATTCACATCCGCAATGTTGATCTTATCTCATATCTTTTGATTTTATTCATTTTTTCACCACTTGTAGTTAACTGCAGGGGGAATTTGAAGATTTGCTGCGGGGGTTTGAAGACTTCACGTGGGGCCCGTGTATGTGTTTTGATTTTAGCTAGCTTGATAACCTTTTTGTTGGTCTAGATTTTTGTTAGTTCTTGCTTGTGGTGTGATCATAGCCGGTTTATGCGGTGGGACGAAGCACTACGGGGCGGATTAGGAGGAGCTAGGTGCTTCGATTGAAGAGGTTGTGAAGTTGACACACGCAATCAGATGGAGACTCCCCCCCGGAGGAGCAATGAGGCCACGAGGGGGTTCATCGGGAACCCCGATGCATATAGATCGATGAGGGGATCACATTCACCCACAAGGGTGAGTGCCCTCATGCATAATACCACTGCCGAGAGAGATGTGGCGGTGAGACCCCATTTGGTGCTTGTTCTGGGCCTCATGGTATGGAAAAGCGAAATCCATACATGCATATTCGGGATTTTGAGGAGGTTTGCACTACTTTGAAGAGGGTGCGGGTTGATATGGGCTGCTGAAATTTAGAGAGCTTTCCCTTTTGACACTTAAAGATAAAGCGAAATTGGCTTAATTCACTAAGACGAGACAAAGCTCGGGAGCGAATTTGAGAACATGAGCGAGTTCTTGAAGAAGTTCTTCAATGCTCATAAGACCAACAACCTATGAAGAGGAGGAAGATCTACACCTTTGTAGCTCATGACAGTGAAAGATTTTATAATCTTGGGAAGATATGCGGAGACCATCGGTGCATGCCCTCGTCATGGCTTTTTGATACATGGATCTTCAGTGAACCATTTCTATGATGGAATGTCCCCTTCCATGGAAACAACTCCACACGGAGACCATGTGTGGAGGCTTCCTTGCAAAATCCTGATGAAGCCATGGACTTTTGAATACGTGGCTGGAAACTTCCAAAGGATGGGATGAGGCGAGATCTAAGGGAGTAGAAGGATGAAACCATGATGGCTTTGAGGGAGGCATTTATGCATTGGCGGAGGAGGTGGAATTAAAGGCTAAGTTGTCCACCCTAAACAGAAGGATGGAAGAACTAGAGCATAGAAACCACAAGGAGGTACGGGCAGTGACTGAGGCATCGATGCCTAGCCAACCATGCTTTAATTGCCAATCTACCGGTCATTAAGGGCAGCATTGTCCAATTTCCCCCTCAGTAAGGGATTTAATGGTTGAAAATGCAAATGTTGTTGGCCAAAATAGGCCACCAAATGATGCCCAGTATGGTAACACTTATAATCCCAACTGGAAGAACCACCCCAACTTGGCTTGGGAAACAAACCACATGTGTTACGAGGAGCACATGTCGATATATGATATGGAGTACTTCTCGCGAGCATCACCAACTTCATCATCGGTGGAGCAAGCTATCATGAATTTGAGCAAGGTGGTGGGGTACGAAGCAGAAACTATCAATGCTTAGATAAACCAAAGAATAGAAAAGGTAGAAAGCTCCATAGACAAAAGGATTGAAGGGCTTCACAAAAGCCTAAATTAGAAAATTGATACCATGCAGTCATCCATCAGTGGCCTGAACAATCAGTAGCAAGTGCAGGAGAAAGGGACGTTCCCTTCCCGGACAACTGCTAATCAAGGGAGTACATGGCCAGGCTTTGTCGGCGAGCACTTTGAATGGATAAATTCCAAGCCATTATTACTTTAAGGAGTGGTAAGGAAAATGAGTAGCTAGTGACCAAGCCTGTGAAAAAAAATAGAGAACAGGACCAAGGGGAGCCTTAACACATGATCATTCAAGAAGATTCGAAGAAAGGAATATGCCTTTCCCAAGCAGAGAAATGAGAAGGCTTCTAAGCGAGAAGGCATCCTAGAAGTCTTTGACGAGTCAAGTTAACATTCCACTACTTGATATGATCAAACAAGTTCCAGACTATGCAAAATTTCTGAAACACTTGTGCACAGTCAAAAAGGGGTTGGGCATTAATAAGAAAGCCTTCCTGACCGAACAAGTCAGCTCTATCATCCAGAGCAGAACCTTGTTAAAATACGAATCGGGATCTCCGAAGTCTTAGTCGACATCGAGAGGGACATTACATAGATAAGGCATTCTTTGGATCTAGGAGCCAGTGTCAACCTACTGCCATATACAATGTATAAGCAGTTAGGTTTGGGGGAGCTGAAGCCTACCAACATCACCCTATCCTTAGCAGATCGGTCAGTGAAAATACCAAAGGGGATAGTGGAGGATGTCTTGGTAAAGGTGGATAATTTCTATTATCCAATGGATTTTGTGGTTCTTGATACATAACCAATGGTAGGGCGCTCACCAAATGCCGTCATACTTGGGAGGCCATTTTTTTGCCACGGCTAATGCTATAATCCAGCGTCGGAATGGGATAATGCGGCTCACCTTTGAGTAACATGACTTTGGAGCTCAACATTTTCATCGAGTAACAAGGATAAACCGAGTTGAGAATGACGAAGTCGAAGTCTGCTGGGTAGCGCAGTGAAGAACGTGTTCACAAGTTTGCAAGAAAAGGTAAATGAGGAACCAAGAAGTAGTGGATGAAGGGAGCAAGCGTGCAGTCGGCCTCACGCATCTGCCATGCCACCAGCACCACCAGACAACATAAACCTTGATATCCAGGAGAAGAAGTGGGATTCAACTGCAGTACACCTCACTGCAAGCATGGAGGAGCCTCTCCTCCTTGATCCCCCTTGAGACCTCTTTTCAACATCACAGGGAGTGGTTCCTGCAGGAACTTGGAAACCACTCCAAATTTTAATTAGATTCTTGTTTTGTTTTATTTCAATTTTTAATTTAGGATTGTCATTAAGGTCCTTTAATTTCCAAATTTTGTAAATTTTCTAATTTTTCTAGTTTAACTTCTTATAATTTCTGGTCTTGTTGTTTTGTTCTTGAGGTGTTCGGTTTTGGAGGAGCAAATATGCACGAGGTTTCGAGGTTGAAAATTTTTCGCAGCACTGCGAAAGGTGAACCTTGCCGAAAAGTCGGGAAACTTCTAATTTTCACAGTGCGAAAATTCTGGCTGATGCTTGTTCGTCTCCTCTCTCCCTCTTCTGTGACTCTTTGTTTCCTACTGACTCCGGATTTAGGCGCACTGAAATTAATTTTTCTAATCTTTTGAGTCATTCAAATTAATGGTCATAAAAGCCATTAATTTCTTCATCTTCCCACCTACCCCTCCTCCCCTTTATAAATCCACAGGACATTCGATTTCACCTCACCAAATCATCCTTCCCGAGTTTGAGAGAATATCATCTCTTCCTCTCCCATTTGCTTTTCCTCGAGTCAGAAGATGGCAAAAATGAGAGGAGCTCACACTTATAGGCGCGCGGGTGCAGGGCGCCTTCTGTGAAGCCCCTCTCACGCTATCGTCGGCTCCTCGGCTGCAGCCACATTGCCCGTCATTGTGTGACTTCCTTGGCCCAGCTGTAGGCTGCTGCGGCCCCTCTGCGACCTCCCGGCCCTCCGTAGTCACCGGTGGCGCCGGCCTGGTGCCTCTTTGCACGCTCAACATTGTCCACTGCTATTGGAATCTTCGGGGGTTCCTCACTCTATGGCCACTGCCCGGGAGGAGGTATCATACCGAGGTTGGGCCACACCATCGGCCCTTTTACACCTGGGCCGGCCGGGTCGCGAGCCAGAGGCCGGACGACGAGGCCCGGGAGTCATCACGTCCCGGATCCGGCGTGCGTCCCCACCTTATCGGGTATTGCCGCGCGGACATCTCAGGGGTCCATCGTCCCGGTAACGCCGCCCCTACGGCCGTCCAGGGAATGTTAGTTGCAGGGATAGAGATTTTCATGGGGAGGTGTCGCATGATCTCCCGGCATTTGAAGCTGTGAGGGACCAGAACTCAGGACTCATGCTCATCATACAACGATACCATTTGGAGCCATTCATGGTGTCGAGATTCGATGCTATTATCCTCGGGTGCGTCAGGGTTTCTATCATACAATGACATCCGGCGAGAGGCCCGACCGTTGCTCTTTATTTCTTGTGTGGTAGGCCGGGGGGATACTTCGGGTCTACGATATCGAAGGCTGGCCCTCCATCGCCGAGTGGTCCTCGCCAGTACGGACGGTTATAGGCAGTGGCCCGAATCCTTTGACCCGAGGAGATGGTCGGAAGCTCCTCTCTATGGATGCTGCGGTGGGTCGGTATTGTTCGATTGTTCAGAGCCACCTTCCACAACAGATGCTTCGATAGACCACGCTTCTAAGGTCTAATATAAGCCTACTTCAGCATATAAAGAGAGAGGAAATATCCTGTAGTGTCGTATCATATTTTTCGAGGATTACCGGTTCAATGGCTGAGCCGACATGACCCTTTATTCCGGGCCGAGGACGTGGTCCACCGTCGAGTCTTCGAAATGAGCCTTGCCTCTTCTAAGCCTCCCCGCCATTATGCCAAAGGACATCAATCCCGACTGCCTCCAAAAAGAGCTGCCGACGGTCGGTGAGGGCCACCCTTACCGCTGAGCGATGGCGGGCCAGCCTCGAGCCGATCTCCTCTCTAGATCGCACGAGGACGAGCCGTGATGCGATGATAGTCCCAGAGGGACTGCATCCCCATAGCCGAGGTGGGCCTCACCGCAGCACGAGGCCCCTCAGTTTCTTCTCATCCACCTCACCACCTCCAAGAGTCTAGCCTTCACAGACGGAGGCCCGATGCCCTCTGCAATTTCCGCAAACTTCAGCCCATGCCCACTATTCTGGCTCGATATAGCAGCCGAAAGCACCTCCACTGCTACCACCACGCACACTCTCTCCGCGTGGACCCTGCCTCATGGAGAAGGTCCGCACATTCTCGCCACTACGCTTCTTTCAAGCAGCCTTCTCAAAGGCTCGCGCAGAGGACGCCACCCACACTCAGGCTTCCATACTATATCCAAAGCCAAAGATCGTACGGCCAGAGAGCCACTCGCCTTCCCGCCATCTCTCCTCAGCCACACCCCGTATCGTCCCTCTCCAGAGCAGGATCAAAGACTCTCAACCATCTGGGCCCCAGCTTTCCTAAGATGTTTTGGCAGTTTGATGCCAGCGATCAGCCATCACCAACACTCACCTGGCCGATGTGTCTAAAACTCATGTTTTAATCCATTTTTTCGAGTATATTATGAGATAAATACATTTGTTTGGGTAAAAGTGGATAATTAACTCAAATCTTCATTTTTGTAGAAAACAACAAACTCAAATCTTAGCAAAAATCAAGGAACTAACCGCAAAGATAATTGAGGTCACAACTTAAAATTTAAGTCGCGACAGAAGCTCGTCAAGCTCATTCCAAGTCATGAATCAACAACCGCTTTGAAGAAGAAATAGAAAACCGAAATAAGTGAAGTCGTGGACTTGAAGAAGGAGGTTGCGACAAAGAAAAACGTGTCGTAGACTAAAGGAAATAATCAAACGAAGAAATCTAAGTGTCGCGACATCACTTTGATGTGTCGCGACGCCAAAAGTGATATGAATGATGTCGCGACACCACTTTGAGGTTAGCGACGCGACTGGCCCCATGAAGCCACAAGAAAGGTCTTTAAAAGAAAGAGGTTGCAACTAGTTTTCAAATGCAGTGGTCTGATTTCATGTCGCGACACCACTATGATGTCGCGACATAAAAACAAGAAGATTCAAAGTGCAACCAAAAATAGAGTTTGAAAGGAGGTCGCAACCTGTAGCCAAATAGAAGCACTTGCCAAGAACTGAACTTGCGACCTTTTACAGATCAAGGATAAGAAATGATGTCGCGACCACTCAATAAAGGTCGCGACCTGAAGAAGAGCTGAACAGAAGAAATTGAGGTTGCGACACCACCTTGAGGTCGCGACCTGGAAAATAAAGGAAGGATAAATTGTTGCAACGTAGGAGCCGAGGTTGCAACCGTAAGAAAAGAAATGGGAAGCAAAAGAGGTCACACATAAAATTGAAACATATGAAGGCAAGAAGACCACCAACAAGATTGCGACCAAGAAATCAAAGTCACAACATGAAGAAATCATACAAACATAAAAGTGGTCGCAACCTAAAACTGATGTCGCAACTCAGAAGCTGGAAGAATAGAAAGACAATGATGTCGCCACATACTTGGCCGACATCAACACCAAGGAACATCAGGTAAACGAGGTCGCATCATAAACGATATGTCGCGAATTAACGATCAAAGCATTTGCAAGACAAACGGGTTGCAACTTAAAGAAAGAAGTCGCTGCATCGATCACGGCAATCAAGAGAACTACGTCGCTACATCACTTGAGGTCGCGACATGGTATGAGCTGGGCTTTTCTTGAGTTCCACCTCGAGCATTTTAGATTCGCCCAAATTCTTTTTTGCATGTGATAAATAGATAGCTTTAGAATAGTAAAGTAGTTTTTCCGTCTTCACTACCTAGAAAAGGGAGAAGAAGAGGAACTTAGTGTATATTTTAATTTTTTTATTTTTATTTTTATTTTTCTCGCTTGAATGTGCGAATCATAAGGTAGACGAAATAGAGCCGGATTTTTAGTACATATTATTTTTTTTAAGTATTATCGTCTCAAAATTTATGAAATTAGACAAATTTATGGAATCTATTTTCGCTTTATTACAATGACAAAGTGGAGTCAGGCGTGATTGGTGCTCCATTTCTTAATTCGCAATGCAGTAATCAGAGCGCAATCAAGGGAATTAGAAGTTTCTTAGGACATGCTGGTTTTTATAGAAGATTTATCAGAGATTTCTCAAAAATTGTTAGACCACTATGCAGATTGCTGGAAAAAAGATACTAAGTTCTAGCTTGATGAATCACATAATGCATTCAAGAAATCAACCAACCAGTTGAAGCTCTCATCATGAAAACCGATTGAACAGAGAATTTGAAATCATGTGTGATGCCAAGATTTTGAAAATGGAGCTATATTGTGACGTAAAGAGGAAAAAAAGTGTTCAAGGCCATCTACTATGCTAGCAAAACTTTAATGAAGCTCAAGAAAATTACTTACCATCAAAAGGAGACGTCAAGTAATAATATTTGCATGTGAAAATTTAGACCATATATTTTAGTCCCATGTTATGCTATACACACTGATCATGCAAAGTACTATATCTAATGGCAAAGAAAGAAGCAAAGCCTAGACTAATCAAAGTGGGTACTATTATCATAGAATTTGATTTAGAAATAAAAGACAAGAAGGGTTGTGACAATGTGATAAAGCCGATCACCACAAGAGCAGAGAACCAACAAAGAGGAAGAAAGAAAATAGCAGTAAAAATTTTTCCGGGAGCAAATATTCAGCCGTTACCCAATCTGCCTGGTATGCCGATATCGTTGAACTTCTTAGTCATGGAATTACGCCACTGCATTCAGCTATCAATCGAGAAAGAAGCTAAGGATCGACAAATAGTACTACATCCGGGATGACCCATTGTTGTTTAAAAAGTGGAGCCGATTCCGATTATAAGGACATGTGTACCGTATGAGAGCAAAGCAAGATTTTACAAAGCAATGTCATGTATCACCATATGGAGGACATTTTGTGGAGATAAAATAGTCACAAATTCTCCACTGTGATTTTACTGCCTACTATTTTTAAGAACCTGCTTAATGGGGCGACAAGTATGTGATCAACACTGAAGAATGGAAAATATATCGCCAGAAAGGCACAGAGATGCTCCCCGCAAGGTATCCCGGGTGGCGCAAAGGTTTGATGTATGGGGAATGGATTTTACGGGCCTTTTCCGCTTCTTACTTGGAAATATATACATACTCCTACCAGGATTATGTATCAAACGGGTTCAGCAAAGCAGCCTGTCCAAAGAATGACAATACAACTTAGGGATTTTAAAAGAAATATTTCACAGATTTGGGACACCCAAACTTATAATTAGTGATGAGGGAGCCTATTTGCAAATAAGGTGTTTGAAACACCACAGAGTGTAGACAGGTATCAAAATATACATGAAGCTCGCTTATCATCCTTAAACAAACGGGCAAAGCATGAAATTTCCAACAGGGAGATAAAGAGAATTCTGGAAAAGACCGTGAGTTCCAGCAGAAGAGATTGGTCATTGAAGCTTGATGATGCACTCTGGCCATACAAAGATCGCCTTAAACTCCTATCGAATGTCCCAATACAAAGCTTGTCTTGAAAACCTTGTCACCTACCTCTCGAAAGCAAGAATATAAAGCATGTGGGCCATCAAGAAGCTTAATTTGATTTTAAAGTCAAGTAAGGAAGTATAGGTTACCCAAGAATGAATTGAAGAGTTGAGGAATGAAGCCTTATGATAGTTAATCTACAAGGATAAAACAAAATGGCAAGGATCAACGAATTTGAGAGAATTCAGCAGCAGATCAGGTCTTCATATTCAGTCCTTTATCAAGACTCTTTCTTCAGAAACCCGAACTAAATGGAGGGACCATTTGATAAAGGGTATCGGCTACGCTTGGAGCAAAGGACACTTAGAACCGAAGAATCACGAGGAGTTCTAAAGTTAATGGTTAGAGATTAAAGCACTACCGGGGAGAGACACTAAAGAAGTGAACTTTAGTTTTGAACAAGGGAAATTTCAAGAAATAACAATGGCGCTGGTAAAGTCCAAAGACTAAAATTGAGAGCGTACTTTGTGGAAGGCAATCCACACCAATTTGTTTTTAATTTTTCTTGTTATAGTTTAAAATTTATGTGTTTAAATTTCTAATAGCTTATCATGGATTTTATTCATTATTGATCAAGAGTAGGTAAATATTTTTTTAGTTTTACAGGACAATGAAGATTGTGCAAAAGGAGAGCATTCAGAATCAAACTTCAACGCATAAGAGACCAAAAGGGGCAAGATATTCTTCGAGGTGATTTTAAAATTTGTCTTGATATAGCATGATTGGAAAGTTTCAAAATTTTTATCTTGTTTTGCGCTTTAATTCTTGGTCGTGATGGCAAAGCGGAAGTTGTTAGCCTCTGTACGATGAAGATGAATTTGAGTTAGTTGTTTTCATTGAATTGAATAAATTGAAATTGCCGAATTCCAAAGTGTTTATGTTGTCGCAACAATTAATCCAAAAAAATTCCATAAACTAAGAACGCTGATGTGAAGAATTAAAAAGTGTTAGAAGTCAAAATAATGAAACCGGAGGTCACTGATCGAATTAAAGAGAAGAAAGAACATTTTATACAAATATCAAATTCCCTCGTCAGGATTGACATTTCAAAGTCACAACCAAAATTTTGAAGTTATGACTTAATAGTCCAAAAGTCAATAAAAGTGGATTTTGAAACTCTCATTTCAGCGCCCTGCCAGCTAAAAATTAAATTCATTGAAAATCATTAATTTAGAGGGTTCATAATGATTTTAATGTCGCTGACTCTATATCGTTATAATATGACATTTGACCAATGGCTCATATTCCACTTCAAATTCCATTAAACCGCATTCATCCCTAACTTCTCTCCACTTCCACATCCGGCATTTTTGGAATCTCAGAAACCCAGAACCAGAAAAGCCCTAGCAATACCCTCGCAATCCTTTAATCAAGACAAACCAAGATGAAATGGCTAATTCAACAAATTGATCGACGAAATCATGCGCGAAAAATGTCGGCAAGAGAAGACGCTCTGCAATGAAAAATCAACTGGAGGAAGAAGCAATGCTGAAAAAGGAAACCAACCTGAGGAGATGAGCTACCCAAGAGAGAAGTAACAAGAAGAAAAAGACTTCATTTCGTAATAGTTAAAGAATTGTGGAACAAGGTGATGTTCGACAAAGAATTTGTCTCATAAAGAGGTTTTAGCAAATTAATTTCATTTTAAGAAGTAATAGAAAAAGAGGTTAGAGTCCCCAGAACACAAAGCACTGTGGTTTTCGCCAGAAGGGAATTCTATGCCAATATGGTGGAATGTAAGATAACCCTGTTTATGTGAGAGGAGTTTGGGTTCTTCATATAGAAGAGTAAATGAAGTGTTAAATTGAGAGATTTCAAGCATGGTCAACACAATAGTTGGAAAAACCCAAATTATGAAAATATAGTGAATCGCTTGACTGGAGGAAAAGGGAAATGGGAAGTGACGAAGAAGAACCCCACCATGTTATAAAGGGAAGTTTTTCGTTAAGAGGCAAAGGTTTGTTTTATTTTATATTGCTCAGAATAGTACCTACTAGACACTCAGACAATCAGAGAACAGAAGCCATCCTATTGTATGCCTTTTAAAAGGATAAAATGAATCTCTGGGCATTAATGATCAAGAATCAACTGTGAGGTACCACCATAGTAATGGGGAAGAGGATCGATCCTCACCCCGCCACTATTATTAGACTTGTTTTGGGTGGGTGAAGGAAATTGGAGCATCAAGAAAGATGTCTCGGTTTCTCTAACCCTAACAATAGTGATAAGGGGACCAAAAGGAAGGAAGCAAAAAGAAGAGACAAGGCATGCGTAAATGTGGTAGAGATAGATGCAACCGGAATAAGAGAAATGGAGGAAGTGCCGATAAATGCTCTAGTTAAGAAGAACCTCAGACAAGCCTAACATATCCTTTATTTTAAGTACATGAACAAAAAAGCTCCGCCTCAAGGTAAGCATTTGGGAGTAGAGAATGAAATACTGAAATCATGGAAATGTTGAAAGCAATGAAAAAGGAAATGGAGGAAAGAGAACTTAAATGGGAAAGGCAACAACAGATAAAAGAAGAATTCATGGAGGGCTACAAACTGTAAGAAAGGAGCAACTAAAGGAAAACCAGAGAATCAGAGAATGAACACAAGGGAGGAGCTGGAAGAAACAAGAAGAAAAGATAATGGGAAGAATAAAGACAAGCATGCAAGTTTTTTACAATAATCAATTCAAAAGATGCCGACTGTCAATATCATGAAGAAAAGAAAGAGATAGAAATGGAAAATAACAGCTAAGGAAGATTGATGGTTCAAGTGATATATATAAGGAACTCTTCAGAGTTTGAAAGGTTAATGAAAGAAAGAGATCAAAGAATTCTGGAAGATAATGATGAGTATAGAAGGAAAACATGGTTGGAAAGTATGACTTGATCAATCGAACTTATCCAAGCCGCTAGAATGTATCTCTCGAGGTGGAATAGCTCGCTTAATCGTGGGGAGAGGCAAGACACGCCTCATTCACATGCAAGGCAACTAAGAATGAAATATATGCAAAAGGGGCAAGGAATCTTCTGCTTTGAAGAAAGATGACAAAAAGCTGAAATAAAATTCCCTAAGTTTAATCCCAGCGAGGCCAGTTTTGATGTAGATCCTCCCAACATAATACCTAAAAAGGCCTACAAAAGAAGAAAGGGAAACTGAAAGTTTGTTTCTTGTTTATAGCATGATGTCAATATATACATTTTAATGGAAATCCATTTGGTTCATCCTAATTGTCCCTCGATTTATTGATTTTTCATTTTATAGTTACTTTTTGTTTGCTTGCTGGATTGCTTTCACTCTGTTGAATGAGAATTCATCAGATAATCAGTGTCTCTCGACTGAAGGAACATGATATATGAAATTTTGTTTTTGTGGTCATTTTCATTTAGTATGATAAATAAATAAACACTTTCTTCGTAAGAATCAAATAAATAATTATGTTATTTCCTAAGAAATAAAGAATTTCAGGAAGAATCGGTATGTGAATGATTAAACCTGAATATATCATCGCATTGTTAAATTCAGTTTAGTTTGCAAAATTGAAAATTGGTTATTGTCGATGGAACAAAAATACTGATGCCAAATAATGTAAGTAGACAAAGAATAAATAAAAGTCTTGGAAGAATAATACACTTCTGGGTCAACAAAACTTATGAAATCCTTTGACAGGAATTAGGAAACATATTCGGGAAATTTAGGATTGAGAGTCCATAGTCCTGGTAACTTGTTTGATTATCGATTGAGGTGAAATCTTAGGTGAAAATAGCCAACAGAAATGAGATAGAGGCCATCCTGTGCATTGAGCTTTTCTAAGCCTACTCCTCAATATATGCTTAAGCATATTCTTCTAGTTCCTGATTTGAGCCAAATAGTTTTATTTCTTCAATAAACAGCAATTGAAAACCTAAATTCCTTCCTCGCAATAAACTCGCAAAGAAAGAGCCCAAATTATCCAGCTTCATCTGTAAAAGTTTACTATAAAGGAAAAACAAGTTTGGGTTAATATTTCCAAATTGTTACAATGAAGGAGGTAAATAAGTAAAGAAGCGTAGTTAGTGAAATAAGGAATAAGTTTTGTCTCGCGTCTATTTCGAACAATTAAGCTCGTAGAGGTGTTTTAACACCTAGTACCTCATCACCAACTCCGGTATGGGAGTTGCTAGCCCAGCGTCTCTGCTACAGAAAGAATAGAAGCCTACAAGACAAAAAACATTGCACTATTCCCAATCCAGAAAACAAAGCAAAAAGTAGTTCAAGAGAAACAAAAGAACTGGTCGTGAATAAAGAGCATATGGAAATCGGAATTTAAAAGAATTCAACATGAAGATGAACTGGGCTAAGATCATAGAATTAGCAAGAAACAAAGAAGAAAAAGGATGAAAGTTGAAGGCAACAAGTATAGAGAAAAGGTGGGAAACTAAGATTTATAACTTAATTTTCCATTATCTATCCAATTACCAAGCTCAACATTACAAGTCCGAAAGACCTCATTGATTTCAAGGTTGAATTTACCTACATTAGTGAGATCAATATGAAAACAAGTCTAGCTGGACTTCGATAATCGCCCAAGAAAACCCAAGATTAACTAAATTCAACATGAAGATGAAAAAAGGATTGAAGACCAGACACAATACGTAACAATACTTGTCAATAAACTGCTTAAAATACATTGTTATTCATCAAGAAATTTTGTGATAGAAGTATACTATGTCTTATTCTTGAATCAAAACTCGAAATTTAAAATGATGTCAGTATCTCTTAATCTGCATCGAAGGTGTGAATGAGAAAGATTGCAGATGAATCCAAAATTTAAAATTTTCTAAGCTTATTTGTTTGAGGACAAACAATTCTTTTCTTCTCTTTGCTTCAGACAAGCAAAATTTCTTAAGTTTTGGGGAGTTTGATGAGTCTAAAACTCATTAAGTTTTTTAATCAATTTTGGAGATGTTATGAGATAAATGTTGATTTGTTTATGCAGTGATAATTAATCCAAATTTCAGTTTTGTATAGAAATTGGCAAACAGTAAACTCAAATCTTAGCAAAAAAATCGAAGGAACCAGGTCACACTGAGGTCACAACTGAAAATTTAAGTCGCGATAGGAAGCTCAGTTGCCAGCCATTCCAAGTCACTTACATCAACAAATCGCTTGAAGAAGAAATAGAAAATCGAAACAAGTGAAGTCGTGACTTGGAAGCAATGAGGTTAACAAGCGATAAAAGAAAACGTGGTCGAGACTAAAGGAAATAATCAAAGGAAGAACTTCATGTCGCGACATCACTTTGATGTCGCGACACAAAAAGGATATGACCCATGTCACACCACTTTGAGGTCGCGACAAGGATCAATCTATGAAGCCACAAGAAAGGTCTTTGCAAAAGAAAGAGGTTGCAACTAGTTTTCAAATGCAGAGTCCATTTCATGTCAAAGGACACCACTATGATGTCGCGACATAAAAACAGAAGATTCAAAGTGCAACCAAAAATAGTTTGAAAGGAGGTCGCAACTCGTAGCCAAATAAGCACTTCACGAAGAACTAACTGCGACTCAAAAGAAACTGGTGATAAGAAATGATGTCACACCACTCAACAAAGGTCACCTTAAATAAGAGTTTAATGTAAGAAATTGAGGTTGCGACATTCACCTTGAGGTCACGACTGAAAATAGGTGGGAAGGGGAGGTGGGAAATTTGTTGCAACGAGTCGTAGGTCAGCAACTTAAGAAAAGAAATGGGAAGTAGAAGAGGTCACGACATCACCATGAGGTTTACACAAAATTGAAACATATGAAGGCAGAAGACCACCAACAAGACGGCGACTGAAATCAAAGTCACAACATGAAGTCATCATACAAATTAAAAGTGGTCGCAAATCAAATCGATGTCGCAACTCGCCGGAAGAATAAAGACAACATTGCCGCTACATGTAACCGAGGTCGTGACATCAACACCGGCTGAACATTGAGCAAATGAGGTCGCGACCACAAACCATGTCGCTAATTTCACCGATCAGCGCGGTGTGACAAATCAAGCTGCTGCAACTTAAAGAAAAAAGTCGCAACTGATCACAAGCAATCAAGAGAAATCCATGTCGCGACATCAACTCGGAGGGTCACGGCTACGTGACGCTGAGTCGGGCTTTTTCTTTGAGTTCCACTTGGAGCATTTTAGGCATTCAAACAAATTCTTTTTACAAAGATAAACAGATAGCTTTAGAAGAGTAAAGTAGTTTTTTTTGTCTTCACTACCTAGAAAAGGGAGAAGAAGAGGAACTCAATGTATATTTTAGAGTAGATTTTTATTTTTTTATTTTTAATTTTATTTTTCTGGTTTTGAATCTCATAAACTGTAAGGTAGATTTAGAGTTAGATTTTTAATTCTATTATTTTTCTTAAGTAATGCTCGAAATTATAGTGAAATCTAGACAAAATTATAATTGCTTTTCTCACTCGATTGCAGCTCACACAAAGGGGTTTGTATGTGATCGTGCTCTATTTCACTTCGCACGTCAGAATTTAGCGCAAACAGATGGATTTACATTTAGTTACAGCTCTTTCCCGCAAATTATGGAGAATTAATTTGGGTTTGGTTTACTTAATTGGTAGGTCGTTTGAATGGATAAGTCTCAATAGTAGTACCTAATACGCTTGAGGAATGTATCTTACTCGATATCCGTGATGCCCTCCAGACACAGATCTCGAGATTCCCGAGAGCCGAGAGCATTCTTTAGGTATGTTCGATCACCATTGACAAACGCCGAGCTTTAAGAGTTTATTTTCATAACCCCATTCGCCAATTGAAGTCGAGGGGTGTATTTAACAATATGTAAATAATCGAGAGTTCACTCTAATCTAAAGGTAAGTTCCAATCCCCTGTTAGCTCGGGACTCAATCAAGGAACGATAAACCCATAGAACTCGAAGGCTGAGCTACCAATTAAGTGGTAGAAACTTTTACAAAATCCCTAGAAGGAAAAGCAAAAGTTCGCTTGTCAACAGAAATGGGTGTGAAGTATTGAGAAAGAAAATACCCAGATTCGTAAGAGAATTTAATACAGTAGCTGCTTGATCTATCTTCAGAGAAGCAAGGATATCTAATCGGTGAATATGGAGAAATCCAATCTACAAAATAGAAATCTTGGACAATATCTAGATCCATATATAGAATGTATAATGTACTTAATCATTGAATGATCGTTTCATTGTATTTCATTGATAGTTTTCGTTTCTCACAGTAAACTGATTCAAACCATTCTTTTATGTACAATTTATTTTTATTCATATTTACTTTGTTTTTAGCTTAGTTTGAAGATATTCAATAGTATAGGATTTTTAATTTTGAAGGTTTAGATAAAACTTCACTATGAGTTCAGAGTCCAAATAGTATGGAATTTGGGTACTGGGTAGTCGATCTTTAATTCGCTATCAATTCGTGGGAAATGATACCCGGACTTACATTCATATTTTACTACTTGTATGACTCCAGGTACTTGCAAAGTAGTCATAGACCTAACTCCTTTTTGGTTTTTAAATCATGAAAACATTAAGAGAATTATTTTACTAAGCAAATTATCCAAAGTAACACTAAGTGCAAGAGAAGTGTAAGGCTCTTGTAATTATGTTAATTCGAGGGGTTTTAGTCTATATCGGAAGGCAAACACCGCCTAAAGGAGGATGAGCCTCTCCTCCGGCCATCGACAGAGGTAACACTTCCTCCGCTAACTTTCTCATTCCGTTGCCGAGATAGTTAGTGTTGGAAATGATGTTCATACTTTTATGTTATTTTACTTGTATTCATGCCCTGCAAAGCCCTTCTCGTGTTTATATGGAGGTCATAGCCACTTATGTTTGCAAAAGCTCTAAAATTTTGTAATTCACCTTGATATATATAATACAAATCTATTTTCCCACTTTTTGCATCTCATTTGACCCTATAGCTGTGATTTTGCCTCCTATAAATTGAAGCAATCACATTGTATAATACCAAATGCTAGAGTGGTTCATGCATGATGAGTTTGGTCAGTTGATGACCCCGATAATTAACCCTGTCTTCCATCGCCTAGCCACACACAATTCACATTAGTTTTCTTCAAATGGTTATTAAAGCCGCTTTCTCCTTTTACTTTACAAAACCATCCTTAGTCATTGACTAGCCTAATAGATTAGGAGTTCCTTATGTATGAAGGCCAATGTGTCTTCCAAAAGAAAAAGAAAAAGGAAAAGAAAATAGATAAATAAAGTCGCATCACTTGCCTCAAACTCAAAGTAATACCGAGGGGCATAGTACAGTTCCTTAAAAAGCCCGGGTGCACTAAACCAACCGTCAGAGTCATCGCACTTAGTGCCCGCCATGGGTGGACTGGGTGGAGTTTAGCGAGTTGTAGGTGATGGATCTCAAAATCATTCAAGTCCGTGAAACCCAGAGAGCTCTTGTGGCTGAGCATCCTTGACTTGATGCCCTAAACCTTTAGCTGTTGGGAGTCATTCAGATCCCCGCTTACACGGACTGCAGTTCGAGTTTATCACCCTACAATACACTAGAAGTATGAAATAAGTGAGGAACTCAGTCTATTTAGGTTGGTGAGCGTGTCTAAGGTTTTGGCAAAAGTTTGGTTGGGGGAGGGAGTTTTGCAACTTATTGGCGTAAACTGATCACTCAAAAACCCTTAGAGTTTGGTGGAAATTCAGACTGATTCCCTTGGAATAGATGCTGCAATGAAACTTATTCCTGTTTGGCATTTGTTCTTCCAAACTGGTTTTTATACAAAGTCCAAATTTATCATATTAAAGGTTAGACAGTAATTGCATATCCTTTTTTAACAGACAGTCCATTTTTGCAAAAACATAAGCTACATTTTGCAAAAAAAATGGCCTAAATTAGCAAATCACCCGTTCTTCAAAATGTCAACTTCCAATGAGAGATAGTGAACGCGCCTGGGTCCCCGCAACGCGCCAAAACTCAGAAGGTGACCAAAGAACATATGGTTAACGTCACAGCATCCAACAAGACTATTGTCTAATCCTTAACGGCGCCTAAAAACTTGTTATAATCAAAAGGATGTATATGTGGAAAATATGGTCAAGAGAGTGAATGTGGTGTAAATACTCAAAACTAATTTGAAACAAAAGTAAGTATACTCTCAAAACTGAAAAAGAAAAGTATTACCAACACTAACCCCTTTCCGCAAGTGCACGGGTCAGTTAAGGTATAATAAAGTGGACTCTAGGAGTCCGGATATCGCATCTAATGCAGGATTGGAGGTTCTCTCTAATTGGAATTTGATCACCTCGACATATATGGGCTTCACTATTTAGGCGACCAAGTAGATGTTGAATAAAATCAATTTAATTGAAACAAAACTGATTTAAAACTAATCCCAAAAATCTACCAAATAAACAACTACTTAATTTCTAAAAGGTATGAAGAGAGTCACTAGGATGGGGGATAATTATTTACAAAACAACTTGCATTTCCTTGAAAGCTTGAACAATTGTAAGTTGAATGCTGATTTGGTCTAAGAGCAATGTAGTATAGTCACTTCTCCATACACCATACATTTCACTAGTTAGAGATCCATATTTCCTTTTCAGACAAATGTGGGTCTAATAGCTACTTTTGTAAAATTTGGCACTCTTTAAGATTTGATTGTTTTTCTTTTCAATACTTCACAACCATTTAGGACTAAAGAATTTTCGCCTCATAGATGTGATAATGCAAGCCTTCTCCAATGTAATTGGTATCCGCCCTTCAAATCTAATAAAATTTTCTATCTCCTTGATTAGATCTTTGCTAACACGGATCAAGATCCCTTTCATCGACTAAGGGAGAAACCTCGATTTGACTAAATTGATACATCATCTAATTAATCCTCACACCATGAGTAAAATTAGTGATCTACTGCAAGTAATTTTTCAGAGTTCATTAGTTCCAAGATATTAGTCTAACATACCCCTAAGTTATCGCTTTTTACTCAGAATCTCCATCTCTCGTCACCAGGGCCTCCCGAAATCAGAGTAAAGATACAAATTTTTTTGGGTATAAGCTAATAATATTCAAATAATTAGTATGAACTATAAATATTAATTATATAAATTCGCCAAACCCACAAAATAACTAAAAACTCCGTGAAATCTGAATGTTCAATACCAATTAATCCTCAACCCTAGAGGGTGTTTAATGTTCCACACTGGATTTCAATCATCGCTCAATCAAACAGTGCAAGAAAATGAAGAAAGAAATCAAGAGAAAGAAGAGAAAAACCTGGGATTTGAGCTAAATCTTTCACCTCAACAAGAATAAATTGAATATCCTCGAGTGACAACACCAAAATCTCTCTTCAATAGAAATAAAAATCGTCGAAAACTATCTTCTAAGATCTATTAAAATAAAAAATCGCAAAGAAAAACTAAGAAATGAGCGCTTTAGAGAGAGAAACCCATGAGAGAGAAATCCGCATTTTTAGCTTCAATCCTTATTCAACTCTTAGGAATCGACCCTATTATAATAAAGACCGAAATCTCTTCAATAGAAACAAAAATCGCTCTTAAAACCGTCTCAACTCAAAAATCAAAACTTAAAAATGGAAAATGGGCGTCTAGAGAGAAACCTCAAGAGAGAGGTTTCAATCTTCCCGCTTGCCTTTTTACCTAAAACGGTATATATATGGTCCTAGTAAATGGGCTTGAAATTAGGTCAAAATATCACTTTCGCCTTTTTAGGTTTCCTCGCAGCGATTTTTGGTCGCTGACACACTTTGATGTCGCTAATAATAATTTTTGATGGTTTGATATCAACTTTGATGTCAGCTAATATCGAATCCGGGTCGCGACATCAATTCCTCGTCACCACATCGCTTGTTCCTTTGTTACTTATGTCGCGAAGACGCTTCGCGACATCGCTTGTGTTCCTCAGGCGCCGCTTCCCTATGTCGGCTATCGGGCCACATATCGCTTGTTCTTGTGCGCCCTATGTCGCGACATACCTTCCTGGTCGCGACATACTCTTCTCGACAAAGAACTCATTGCTTTTTCTTCTCCCAACTTGCCTGGGGCTATAACTTTCTGCGAACTCGGATTTGATGCAGAGTACTGCGAAAGCTTCTGAGTCGTAGAATGCAGTCAGAGGAAATTTCAGCCATTTGATGTTCCAGATGGTACAGAAAATTCATCTTTCCAGTGGTGCATTATGAGACTTCTGCTGACTCTTCTTTGGGAAAGATAATGCTCATTTCTTGCCAAATCACTGTTTTCATCAATAATCCTACAAAACCAAGTTTAGAGGAAATTTAATGAGTTTTACATGAATATGGATATTAAATGCACAAAATAGCATGTGGAATGAACTCAAACATAGATGAGTTTTGCACCTCATCAAACACCCTCAAATCCTGAAGTTTTGTTTGTCCTCAAGCAAAGAAAGAAAGAAGTTGCTTGGTCTCCCAAGCAAATAGGAAAGAGAAGAGTTCATTTCACCCTTTTATTTAACCAAAACTGAGTAATCAAGCTTTGCAAGGGGTATGTGATATGTGTCTCAAGAATTACCCTTACTAGGAATATAGAGAATATGATCAAGATAATTTATTCATTTTAATAGTGAATTAATCTCATAATAGAAAAATTTAGATCATGGTTCTCACTAGTGTGTGTGTGTGTATCTTCTCTATCCAAACAATTAAAATATGAGTTTATGAGAATTGAGATAAGTACGGATTCCTAAGATAATTTATTTAGGTTCCATAGGCTTGTTGTTCTTATCACTCTCCACTACAATGTAGGCACACACAATTCCTCAAGATCACAGGTCTTATGTTTGCAATGTAAGGCTTGGGTAAGTGGGTAGTCGTAGTAGTCATTTTAGGCTAAAACTTACCCAAACATACATATTTTTCTACATTGGGACAAATCTTACTCCATCCCGATTCTACCATCAAAGATAGTGACACTCTCAAACACCCCAAAACTGCTTAGATGCATCCTTCCATACTCTCATATCACTTTTCTGCACAAATTCTTGCATTCTTTCAACAAACACCAAGAAGCCCTTTTTTTTTTAAGACAAGGTTAGAGTAGTGCAATGTCAAAACCCTTAAGCTTTCTACCAACTCCTTAGCGAAGCTAAATCATTAGCTCCTAAAACCAATTGGCCTTAGGGTATTAGGTGCTGAGACACCCCTTAGGATTTATTTGCTCTAGTAAGGAAGGCTGAGGCTGGGACTCACTTTCCTTGACTTTTTATTGTATTTTTTGCTTCTTTTACACTTGATTTTTTTTCTTTTTTTTTTTTTTTTTTGACAACCTCTTTTGATTTTCAACTAAACTCATTTCAACTAATTCTGGGAGTTATTTTTCCTATGGAGTAAATAACTCCCCAAACTTGCTCTTCACCACATTTCAATTATGTTCAAATCCTCATGTTATGGGTGAGTTTGGTTCTTTATTGAGGGATAGATGTATAGGAAGGTTATTAGCCTAAACTTGGCTCTTTTATAAACAGAATTTGGGCTCTTTAAGGCTCAACATCTTACTAGAGGAATATGCATATGCATATTAATAGGGTTGAAAGGCACAAATCTTCAAGGATGGCCTATCATTTCTCAATTGCTGTGTTGCCTAGATTTCACTCAGCGATAATTAAACAAGTTCTAGAACCTATGGAATCAAAATTAGATGGACTACAACCTTCTAACCCAAGCAAAACTATTTTCCAGTAAATAGTAATACGCATGGATTTTGAGAAACCAATGACTAAATAGTCTATTAAAGAGATAACTCATTAAGCATGAAGTCCTATTATCTCTAATATTGTCCATATGCCAAGGGTTCATTATGGTCCTATTGACATCACAACAATCATAAAACTCACTCAACTCCAATAAATCAACTAAAAAAATATACCAAACTAAGATGTGTTAGGAAGCATCAAACAAAGTCATTATCCAAAAAACACTGCAGAAAATTTCATCCTCAAAGTTGTCATTTGCAAACATGTGGGGTGACATACAACCAACAAAAATAAAACACCCCCAAATCCTTGAGATGAATACGGTCCAAATGTCTAGCAATGAGCAAAAGGAAGCACAAAGCAAAAGAGTAATAAAGAGAGTTGGGAAAAGTGAACTCCCCGTAGTCTTCGCCACTTTGAATAGGAAACTTGATGATTTTCAGACATTGACATTGGTGTACTACCCTGATATACTCTTTTTTGCTTTTGAGCCATGAAAGTGGCTTTGCATTTTCTCAAACACTTGGTGTGCACCAACTTCCTTCACCTCAAATGAGAGTTTTGATTCTTCAAAACCCTTCAATACATGCAAATCACTCCACAATCAACAATGATCCACAAAGAACCCATAAAACAAACAACCAGCACAAAAATTTTCTTCCATTGTAACCTCTTTGATGCTTTGGAATGATGGATGAAAAATTGGGGTTCAACAAAGGTAAGTTTGTGGGTCAGGATGGTTTAAAGAAGATGATGAAGATGGATTGGGAGGAATGTGATTTAGATTTGAGGATGGGAGAAGAATTTGTGTTGTTAGAAGTTATAAGGGTTGGAGGAAAAGAGTATGGCAAGATAGAGTATAAAGTAGGAAGAAGAAAATGGGTTTTAAAGGGTTAAAAGCCTCGCTGTGATCGGCCGGTCACGCTAACAATTTCGCCAACTCCTCGTTTTATCCAACTTGTTATACCATATCTCCTTCATTTTAGCTCGGAATTGGATGTAAGACTCTGTTGGAAAGCTCTTTCACGAGAATGTGCTCATGGCTGAGGTGAACCGCTTGAGCCTCAATCACAGAAAATCAGAATGTTCAATACATTCAAGGTGATGATTTCTGACTCCTTAGGTCTTCCGCTTTGTCTCTTGCCCATATCACTTGTTATCCTTCAAAAGTCCTTCATGCTTATATATTCTCTCAAAATTCCTCCAATAGCAACCCTTAATGCTTTCATTCATGCTTAAACTCATCTCTTGTCTTCAATTCTCCTCAAGCATTATCATGAACCTTCCAACTTTTATATTTCGGGCCAATTTGGTTTTTTCATCTCAAACTCCGAAATTTGATGAAGACTTCACCATTTTTCACACTTCAAGCACTATAATTACATCAACCACTTTCCAACTTCTGCCTTCACTCTTGCAAACTAGTCATGACAACATGTTGAGCTTCAAACTTATCTTATTCAAAACACTAACAACAGTCAAACACTGGGCCGGGAATTTTCATCCCAGCAGTAAAAAAAAACATAAACAAATAAAATAACTAAAAAAAAATAGAAAAAGAAAAGAGAATGGATAGAATCCTTATTACCTAGCTTAGGTTGCCTCCTAAGAAGCTGCTCCGTTTTTAGAGTCCAGCTAGACTCATTGGAAAAGTACTAGTGCTTCCATTTGACCAATCATTCATCTCGGGAAAACACTTCATAACTATCTCAGCCTGGTTGATGTCTTCTTTCAGGACTTTGAAGAGAGGGAAAGAAACTCAAAATCCTTAATTACGGCTGGTGGTTCAGCCACACCTTCAAAACAGTCCCCTCTATGTGAAGTAGATGTAAACACATTTATGCTTAAGGGACCGTCTCAAACATGTGCCTTTTGATTGAAGCAAGCCGCAGAATTTTCTCGCACATGTCTCTTCTTTGCTCCGTCAGCAATGGTCAGTGAAGATTGAATCTTTGCTTTCTCCTCACCCACAAGCAAAGGCGAGCCCTTTGATGTCAATCCATGTCGCTGAGGGAAAGAAGTGGTCTCCTTAGTATTTGAGAATTTTGTAGATCCCTTCAACGCCCCAAGTCACAAATCGATGGGAAAGTGAATGTGTCAATCTTCACCAAAATGCTTTCAATAGCTATTACTTGGACTTTCCTCAAATTTCAGTTTATCCACTAATGGCTCTTCATCCTCTAAGTTGTTTAGAGTGTCTTATCTTTAATTTCCAAAATTTCATTTTCACCTTCTTCCACGTATTTCGCATATGAAATTTCTGCACATTGCTCAAATGAGCATCCATGCATTCAATGGATTTTTCAAAGTATTGCTAGAGAGGTCCTAAAGATTGATCTCGAATGCTCGGACTAAGTGTCCAATTTGACCTTCTATTTTTTTCAATCTAGCACTAGTGTTGACTTGGAAGGTATGTAAATCTTGAATTTCAGCTCATGAAGACTACTCATCTTCTTGTTCTCATCCATGTCGGTAAATTATGCTCTTAGCAAGAAACAACTCTTTCTTTTGAAATGTGGTGTTGGTTCTCCTTGATAAGGCAATACCTTGTTCCATGAGTGGGTCATTCTGGAATTTTGATTCAAATGATGAATAAGGAAGTCAAGTTGCTTCTATGGAGGCAATTCCATCTTCACTTGAATATTCTCCAGCGAGTACCTACAACAAGAAGAAAAACTAAGAAAAAGAAAGTACAAAAATACCAATAGTAAAAATAAAATAAAAATAAAAAAACCCAAGAAACAACTCACAACCAAAATAAAATAATAGAAAAATGGCCTAAATTAGCAATCACCCGTTTCAAAATGTCGAACTTCCACGAGAGAGTGAACACACGATCACAGAACGGCGCGCTAAAACTTCTGTAAGGAGACCAATTTGATGTATATTTTGAAAATATGGTCAAGGAGCGAATGTGGTACATCAAAACTGACGGAAACAAAAGTAAGTGTACTAAACCGAAATGAAAAATATTATCAACACTAACCCTTTCTGCAAGCAAGTAACGGGTCATACAAGTAATAAAGTGGACTCTAGAGTCCGATATCGCACTAATGCAGATTGGAGGTTCTCTAATTGGAATTTGATCACCTGATTACAAGGGCTTTCTACCATTTAGGCGCATCAAATAGGGATGTGGAATAAAACTAATTAAATTGAAACAAAAACTGATTTAGAACTAATCCTAAAATCTACCAAATAAACAACTACTTAATTCTAAAAGGTATGAAGAGAGTCACTAGGATGGGGATAATTATTTACAGCAAGCCTCGCATTTTTGAAAGTGCAACATTTGTGAGTTGAATGCTAGATTTGTCCAAGAGCAACAATAGCTCGATTTCCATACACCATACATTTCACTATCTAATACACCATATTCCTTTCAGGACAAATGGGTCTAAATAGCTACTTAAAAATTTGGCACTCTTAAGATTTGATTGTTTTTCTTTTCAATACTTCACACCATTTCTTAGACTCCAAGAATTTTCGCTTCTATAGACAGGATAATGCGTTTCCAATGTAATTGTATCTCGTCTTCAAATCTAATAGTTTTATCTCTTGATTAGATCTTTATAACACGGGATCAAGATCCTTTCATCGTACTAAGGAGAAACCGACAACTGAATGACAGATCATTCCAACTAATCCCCTCACACTATGAGTAAATTAGTGATCTAATAAAGTACCAGAGTTCACAGTTCCAAGATATTAGTCCAACATACCCCTAAGTTACCGCCTTACTCAGAATCTCCATCTTTGTGTCACCGAGGGCCTCCGAAATCAGAGCAAAGATGCCTCTTTGGGTATAAGCTATTATCTGAATAATTCATTATATGAATAAATAATTATATAAATTCAAGATTCAAACCCACAAAATAACTGAAAATTGTAACTGAACAAACAACACTAAACCCCAACCCTGGGGAGGGTGTTAATGTTCCACATCGGATTTCAATCATCACTAATCAAACAAAAAAGTAAGAAACGAAGAAAGAAAATCACAGAAAGAAGAGAAAACCGCATTTGAGCTTCACCTTCTCTCAGCAAGAAAGAAATTGAATATCCGAGTACAACAACAATCGAAATATCTTCAATAGAAATAAAAATATGCTCTAAAACTACTCAAGACTTATTAAAAATAAAAATTCGCAGCAAAAACTAAGAAAATGAGCTAGAGAGAAAACCCATGAGAGAGAAAATCCAGGATTTAGCTTCTCAACTTTGTTCGAACCTTAGTGAAATCTGAATCTCTATTATACAAGACTCAATCTTTTCAATAGAAACAAACTGTTTAAACTCATTTCATCTAAAATCAAAATCTACGTAAAAATGGAAAATAAGGCCTAGAGAGAGAAACCCCAAGAGAGAGGTTTCCAATCTTCCCATGCTCTTACCTAAAAACAGTATATGGTCCTAGGTGAAATGGGCTTAAATTAGGTCAAAATATCACGCCTTTTGTGTTTCACATTTTGGTCGCGACACAACTTTGATGTCGACACATCACTTTGATGTCGCGACATCAAATCTGGTCGCGACATCAATCCCTGTCACGACATCATTGTTCCTTGTTGTTTCTTATGTCGCGACATCAGTTCGCGACATCAGTTGTTCCTTGTGCGCTTCCTATGTCGCGACATCAGTTCGCGACATCAGTTGTTCTTTGTGCGCTTCCTATGTCGCGACATACCTTCCTGGTCGCGACATACTTTCTCGACAAAGAATTCGCTTTTCTTTCTCCACCTTGTCGCTATAACTTTTCCGCTTTAACTCGGATTTGGGCGTGAGTACTCGTTGGAAAGCTCTTGAATGTAGGAGAATGCAGTCAGGAGGAACAGCCATTTGATGTTCCAGATGGTACAGAAAAAATTCATCTTTCCAGTGGTGCGCTAAGAGACCCCTATGACTCTTCTTTGAAGTATATTGCTCATTTCGCCAAATCACTTGCTTTTCATCACAATCCTACAAAACCAAGCTTAGAGGAAATTATGAGTTTTACATGAATATGGGATATTAAATGCAATAAAATAGCATGTGGAATGAACTCAAAACATAGATGAGTTTTGCACTCATCAATATCCTTGGAATGCATACCCATTTTGCAAAACATAAGTCGCATGATATTTATTGCTAAGGGACTAGCAATATCTCTAGTGAGTGATTAGCACCCAAATAAAGGCAGTATCAGCCTTATTTATAGCAGGTTTTATGCGCTTTGTACTAATCGATTTCTATAACCCAATTGTTGCATTGGGGTCCCGCTTATACGATCACATTTTACTATTATAGAATAAATAATATCATAACCACATTTAATTATGATTGAATAAGATATTAGTTTTAAGACTCATGATCAACTTAGAAGAATTTGGAATGTATTTATAGAAGATTAAAGGAGTAACCGTAAATTTTGGGGTTGTAGAGTAATCATAAAATTGGGCAGGGTTGATTAATTTCGCACCCGCGACTTTCATTGCTGCTAATTTTGCAACTACAATGACCGCCATACCTATACCGCTATCTACTTCGGATCCACTTGTCGTGGTTTTATACAAGTTTACCCTTATGTACCTAATTTTTAATACACTTTGTAATTTCATCTTTAATGGTTTCATAAGCTCATCCATGCTTGTAATCAAAGACATCTTGTCATTCAATCACCGCCAAGCACGGCTTCCTCCTCCCGCTGCGATTTTCTTCTTCCCATTTACTTCTTGCATTTTTGCAGCTAAACACCCCTTAGATGATGACAAATCAAGGGATTTCGCTAATCTCCCGATCCTTGAAGAGGAAGGCCACCGGTGTTGCTTTTTAGGTTTAGCTATGTTCTTATGTTTTGCATGTTTGCATTTTATGGTATTTCAGGTCTCTCGTTTTCATCGAGCTTGAAATTCTTACATATTCTTCTCTTTAACGTGTATTTGGCAAGCTTTTTGGGTTCAATGGATACTTTCACTAGATCCATTGAGGCTCAGTTAGTTGTCTCCTGCTAGTTATCGTGGGGTAGGGTTTTTGAGATGTGTTTTAACTGTTAGGGATATTTTTACCTAATGAAATGTTATCTTTCAAAAAGGAAAGTCTGGTTTAGGTTTAGCTAAAAGAAGATCCGCTCGAAATGACTATATGTCATGCTCCCAAATGCGAGGAGATAGACCTGAGTACATGTTGGTTAACTTAGAACACTAAGTCCAGTGGCCCAAGACTTCAGGATTACTCTTTTAACTTTTTACTTCATTATTTCAGCCAGAACCATTCACCATTAATCGCTTCCCACACACCCTTTTATTCCAAGGAGAAAACACCATTTGCAATGCACTGTAACTCCTCTCTCACGAAGAAAACCCATCCCTGTGTTCGACCCTAGAGCTACTATACTGCAGTAGCTTTGCTACGTCAGTAGTAGGAATCATAGGTTATAAATTTTGTTGATTCAACACCCCACCGAACCAAAACGAATCATATACATATGCACGGAACATCGATTAAGGGTGTTAGTACAGGTGAGATCACCACAATGAGTGATTGATGAGTGGGCTCAGTACCATTGGACGAAGTCCAACAGAGTCGCACTATTGAACGAAATGGTAAAAAAACTATGTCAGAACAAGAAGAAGGGCTAGATACTCTCGTGAAAGACCTCGATCGTCTCGCATACTCCAAACGTGAGTCCAAAGTGTTGAAGGCATGTGAAGCTCACGGTGGACTCGAAAATTACACCATAAAAAAACACATGATTTTTCAAATAAAATGATCATTCGAGGTTTAACATCCAAAAATATTTTGGTTTGAAACAAATGATTTTGGATTCAAAAAGGATCATTGGATGTAATATATCAATGACGATTTATCACACATGAGCATCACATAGTGTGGTAGGAGTTGGTAAAGACTTGAGTATGATGGGAGTCAGTAAAGACTCGGATATGGTGCATGAGTGGGTACATCTCATTTCATGGCATGACATGTAGAACTCCAACATAGGATTGCATATTCTTCCTTGAAATTGTGGATGTGAATGTGGAAGGTGAACATTGCATGTGCACTTAGGTGGGAAGTAGCCTCTGTAGAAGTTACTCTACTAGGCATGGCTCACTCTATATGGGATAGCATTTCAAGTGCGGGACAAGCGTCGGTGGGCGGCTCTCATCCGAGGCCGCGAGAGTGAAGAAAGTCGACTTGTGGCTTTGTGATTATTTTTTAAATTTTTTAGAGTAAATCCATTTTGTATGTATTAACGTGTAAATGAGTGGAATTGAACTCATGTGTATATTTTCATGTAAAAGAGTTGTAATTGAACTCATATGGACTATTTTAATATAGTCTTGCATGTTTTTACATGAACGTGGATAAATGGACTTAGTGTGGTCAATATTTACTCATAAATGGACTCAGTGCGATCATTGTGTTATATTGGGCCCCGAATGGGTCATGTTGTTGTATAATGTACAGGTTGGGAATTAGATAGAGCTCCCTGTACAAAGGAGACTCTATCGGATGTTTTGTTAAATTATGGATCCCGATGAATGGGACACATGAAGGGGTATCGGGTTACACAATATCCATAGGTTTCCTCGAGTTGATGGGTGATCAACGGACCCCCATATTTTAGGGCGTCAGAGCTTGGTATCAAAGCATAGGTATGAGATTACCTAAGGCTTGATGGGCATAGGTCTAGACCATTGCATTCATTGTGCAATTCATGTTTTGTGCCTTAATATGCTACATGATTGTGTGCTTTGTGTTATGTGAATTATATACATGGTAAAATGTATATGGAAAAAGAGGAACACTAAGGTTAGAAAACATAACCTTGGGGGTTCAGAAAAAGAATGAACGGAATGGTTCGGGATGTTGAGGTCTATTAGTAGTTGGCACATTCATTACTAGTTAAACAAGGAGAGAACTCACAAAGTTTAAACTTAATCCTGGCTTCTTCCCGACATGCAAAAGGTCGGGAGTTCCTAGAACTAGGACAAGGGACGATGACAGTGCTCGAATACGTGGCTAAGTTCACTGAATTAGATTGTTTAGCTGATGATTATGTGGCCACAAACATGGCCAAAGTAAGGAAGTTCGAGGATGGTCTGAAATTGTCAATCCGAGGTAAAATTGTGGGACTTCTCCTACAAGACTTGGACTTGATGGTCAAGACAACTATGGACATTGAGAGAGAGGTGGATGACGCACGGAACATTCGAGAGGTGGGTGTTAAAGATAAGTGGAAGATTTGGGTTTAGAGGTTAAAACCTTGGAAGAGCCATTACATGTGAGTTCTCCCTTAGGAACTATGGTGAACGTTGATAAGATATGTTGGGATTGTGATTTAGAGATCTCCGGGATTCTACTCACCGTAGACCTTAAGGTTATGGACATGTTGGAGTTTGATGTCATCCTTGGAATGGACTATTTGATGGCACATTGAATCGTTATTGATTGTGATCATAAGAGTGTTACTTCCTACACACCAAATGGTGTTTGTTTTATGATTTAGGGGGATAAGCACGATGCCTTAACCCAAGAAGTGTACGACTCTAGATGGCACGGGCAATTGATGGGTTGGCTAGCAAGCCTTACAATAAAGGACAAGGCGAGACAGGAGTTGGGTCTACCGAGCGTTTTGTGAGTATGAGGACGTTTTTTTTCTGGATGAACTACTGGAATTACCTCCGCATAGGGATGTAGATTTCATTATTGAGTTGCACCCTAGTACATCTCCTATTTCTATGACTTCGCACAGAATGGCGCCTGTTGAGTTATATGAAATAAAAGTCCACCATGTGAATTGCTGACGTGGGTTTTAGCTATTAGACCGAGCACTTCACCTGGGAGCTTATGGTTGTTTCAAGAAAAGGACAAGACCCTTCGGCTATGCATAGACTATAGGCAGTTGAATAGGGTTACTATTAAGAATAGGTACCCATTTGTCGAGGATTGATGACTTATTTGATCAACTGAGAGGGGCGTGGGTTTATTCCAAGATAGATCTCTGCACCGGTTACCATCAGTTGAGGGTTAGGGAGGCAGATATCCCTAAGACGATGTTTAGGATGCGATATGGGCATTTAGAGTTCATAGTAATGCCTTTCGGATTAACGAATGCTCCGACGACATTCATGGATCTCATGCATAGGGTATTCCAACCTCATTCAGATTTGTCTGCCCGGCTCCTCGTTGACAACATCTTGATCTACTCCAAGTCTGAGGAGGAGCATGAGGGTCATTTGAGGATTGTGCTCCAGGTTTTGAGAAACCATCAGTTGTATGCCAAATTCAATAAGTGTGAATTTTGGCTTACTAAGGTAAAATTCTTGGGGCATGTGGTATCGGCTACGGGTATATCTATGGACCCGGAAAAGGTTAAGGCGCTTATGACTCGAGAGACCGGTTACCCGAGATATGCAAGCCGGGATTGGTCGGGTAATAAGAGGTTCATCGAGGACTTCTCTCAATTAGTTACACTGATTAGTGCCCAAAAAGTGATATTTTGAGCCCTATTTGAGATAGGTTTTGAGTGCTTAAGACTAATCGTATCAATTCGAGCCAATCGAGGTGTTCTGTGTCCACTTAGTATCACTTATGCCATTTCGAGGTTATTTGCTATTTTGCAAAGTTTTGCATACCTTGGGAGTTCGACACGAGATTTGAAAGGAGCCATGAAGATTGGAAACTATTTTTCACCATCACAAATACCAAGATGCACAAAGAAATGAAGGCAAAATGATGAAAGTGATGCAGTGAGGGTGCAAGAGTAAAGTATCAAGAACAAAACCCAGAAATTTCGCTATGATTGCGTAATTTTCGGGCTGATTAAGTAAAATTTCGTAATCATAGTTAAAATTTTAGTGCAATCCCAATAAATTGGGAAATTTCGCTATTAGCGAGAATCATCGTGCCTAATAATCCATTCGCTATATCTCACAAATTCAAGACACAATAAATTTCGCTACCCAGCGAAACTGACTGCGGCATAGGCGGTACCACCTCAAGATTCGGTATCATGAAGAAGGAATCATAGGCTAGCGAAATTGGCTATCATAGCTAAATTCTCCTCGCATAGCGAAATTCCCCGCCCGTCAATTTTCCAGGTAATTAATGCCAAACGAATTCTGCTTGGTGTATTACCTCTTGTCCCTTATATGTTTCAAATATTTTAGGCTTTGTATTTCACACTTGGGTGGCCTATATAAACTCCCATGGTTTTTGTAACCCTAAGCAATCTTTTAAACAATCTTTTGGCAACTTTTCATTTTATGTAAATATCTCCCGCAGCCTTTCGCTTGTGGTTTGTTTTTCTTCTCTTCTCTCCTCTTTCTTTCATTTCTAGGCTGCTAAACACTCTCTTGAGGATGACAACTCAAGAGATGCTTGGCTAAGCCTTATAGCTTTGAAGAGGAGGGTTGCTAGCTTGGTTTTGTGGCAGCTATGTGTCGTCTCTATGTTTCAAATGCTACAGTAATCGTGATTATGGCTCCATATCTTCCAAACTAGGGTCAATATCATTTAATGTCATTACTTTGGCCAATACTTACCATGCTTATAGGTACAAAGGCATACTTACTGCTAGATGCCGTAATCGTTATTCTTAGATATCTTACAGCCACCGAAATGAGGTCGAGTGCCAGTGGTTTTGAACCAGGTGGTACATTGACGACAAGGTCATTTCAGGTTGACCTGTAAATAGGAGTGGTTTTGTGGTTAGGGTTTTATAGTTAAACAAAGATCCGGTTATGCTTGACTATAGGTTGCTTTCCACGCGAGGATATAACCCGAGGACTTGTTTGCCCCATGTTATCAAGCTAGTAACCCTAAACCTTCAAAGTTACCATTTCACACTTCATTTTCGCCATTACGCTATTCAAGAACCAACAACCGCCACCGTTTAAAAACAAAATTCCAAAATCCAAACTAAAAGCTTCACCATTTTCAACATCGATGCGAGTCATTCATGTGATGAAAACCCATCCCCGTGTTCGACCCTAGACCACTATGTCAGCAAAGAGCTCGACCACGACAAAGTAGAGGAACATAGGAACAAATTTCGTTGATTCCGCCACCCTACCGTGGGACGAATCAAATGGCACCGCTGCTCTGGGATGGTGCCAAAACTACGATGTTGAAGTGTACTTTGGTAATTTCATTACAAGTGAAGGTGACCTTTAATTCTTTTTGAATTTCAGTTACAATAACTGCAAGTTTTCACCATTTCATAGCTATCGTGATCGCTTTTGTTTTTCATACGCGCTTATTTTAGCTAACCTTAACCCTTTGCAAGCTTGTTTGTGCTCTTTGTTGTGTCTCATTTTGTGTACGGTGTGTTTATGCAAGACTGGGATAGAGGATTTCTGTGCAGACTAAAGAATCAAGACAATCTCGCCTGAACAAAGTTGTGAACCGGGCAGGCACAGGAGAATATGATCCTCTACCTTGAGGAACAAATAGAGTCACTGCACCCTGCTGAATCTAATAGCTTACAGTCAATGAGGGAACACATACACCTCCTAGAGTCGCGGCTCCATCTGCATCATACCCACCAAGATGGTTGGAGGCCCTATTCGTGCCCCTACTCCCACATATCATGGTATGGGAAAAATGAAACCCATACACATACATAAGGGATTTGAGGGAAAAAGGCATCAACTTTGGGCGGAAGGTATGATGGACATGGATTTGCTTAAGCCGAAAGCATTTCCATTAACCTCAAAGGACAAGGCCAAGATTTGGCTTAACCCACCGAGGCTCTAAACTATTAGAAATCAATGAAATAAGTACAGAGTTTTTGAAGAAATTCCCAAGGCCCACAAGACCAACAATTTGAAAAGACAAATCTACACATTTGTCGCTTCTTGCCACGAGAGGTCTCTACCACGCCGGGATGATTCATGGAGACCATTAGTGCCTTGTCCACATCATGGTTTCGACATTATTGATGCTTGTAAACCACTTCTACGGTGGTATGTCTCCGCCATGAAGCAAATTTTTGGAAACTATGCTGGGAGATTTATGAGCAAGCACCTCGATGAAGCCATGGATTTCTTGAATTATGTGATTGAAACCCAAGGTTGGGATGAACCAAACCCGAGAGAGGTGGAGAAAATGAGGCCTCAAGACACCAAAGGAGGATTTTACACCAGAGGACATGACATGAGCAAAAATCTCAACCCTACTAGGAAGGTGGAGGAGTTAGAAGGAAAGAGGTCTATGAAGTGCAAAAAGGATCAGTAACCTGACAGCCAATCCATGCACCAATTTGCCACCGCCCACCCCAAGGACAAGATCCCATGGCCCTTCGAAGGATTTGATGTTTAGTGCAAACGGCCAGCCACATGGCCAACACAACCTAATGCCCCATATGGAAATACCTACAATTCCAATTGAGGAACTACCCAACCTCTCTCCCGAAACCCAATCCCGCCTATGTACTTCAACACAAAACCACGCTGATTCACCTAACGACAACCACTGATCCTCGACCTCCGTTGAACAAGCCATATCAATTTGGAGAAGTGGGCGGGCAATCTCGAAGAACAAAAAGGATCAATGCAATAATAGGCACAAAGGATTGATAATCAGAGAGAATACACTCGAACAAGAGAATAGATGGGGCTTGAGAGAATCTTAATCGAAAATAGACAACTTGCAAGATTCAATCACAAAGATCAACAATATTCGAGGCATGTATATAGGAAGCATCCCTTCCCAAACATTACAAATCTAAAAGGAGTGCATGAGGCAGGTCTATCTAGCACCAGAATGGATGAGGTCAAGGCTATAATCACCCGAGGGGAGTGGAAAAGAGGTTGGATCGCACTACGCCCAAGCCTATTCAGAACCATGAAAGGAGAAGAAATGGAGCAAGAACACATTTTTCCTCGGGCTGAGGACTCAATGAAGTATCGCATGCCACCCCATTTCCACAAGCACTTAGAGGCAAGAAGAAGGCATCCAAAGAAGTGTGCATTCAAAGTCCTAAGTGTGAAGGCTACCATACCCTTTGGACATCATTAAACAAGTCCCCATTATGTTTCGCTGATCTGCACAACTGCAAGGGTTAGACAGAAGAAGGCATTTTTAACTGGAATGTCGGGCATATAATCCAAAGTAAGAACCTGGGCCAAATACAAGGATCCTCGATCTCCCACAATTTCGCCAACATAGGCGGACTAGCATAGACAAGGCAATCGCCGGGATTTAGGAGCCAATGTGAACCTATCACATACTCAGCAAGGAGCAGCTAGGTTCGTGAACTTAAACCTACCAATATCACACTACTGGCCGATAGATCGGTAAAGATCCCTAAGGATAATGAGGATGTCTTGGTGAAAGTAGACAAATCTCACTAATCCCGGGATTAGTGCTCTAAGACCGAAATAATTGCAAATGAGCCCAATCATGTTCCTAACTATCCTTGTTGAAGACCATTTGTACACCGCCAATGCAATCATCAATCGCCGAATGGAGTCATGCAACCACCTTTTGGCAACATGACATCGGAATCAACATATCCCACTCAACAAGCACAAATTAATGGAAGATGAAAATCGAGGGCTAGTGAAGTGCATGCTCGCCTGATCAGATGCAAGAGAAGCCGAGTGCTCAGAAATGCAAGGAAACGGCCAACCAAGGTGAAGCGTAGGTTTCGCATCGCCATCGCACCCATCGTAGGGCACTACCGCCCAAATTCAACTGAGAACTAAGCTAACAATGGAAAATTCAACACTAAGGATTCAACTCACATCACGGGCTGGAGGAGATCATCCTCCTCGACTTCCTATATTCTTCCTTGTGATATTGAACTGGGTTTGGTGTTCTCAAAAACCGACCAGCTCAATAAATTTTATTTTTATTTTAATTTAGTCAATTTCTATAATTTTAGCTATTTTCGTAAAGTTTCCTAATTTAGTAGTTTTCTATTTTTTTAGTAATTTAGTAACTATATTGATATTACCTTATCAAATCTCTTACATAGTAATATAACATAACACCTTTTATATTTGATAATATTTTAATTTGACGTCGAGAATTTATATGGTGTATGAAGTTATTCAAATTTTCATATAACAACAAAGTAGTGGAACGACACAATAACTGACTTTATTTAAACCAGTGAGGGCCAAAGTTTTCACACTTCATTTTCTCCTCCCTACTATAGCCCTGAGTCACCCAGGTCACGCACATCATGACCATTGAGAACAAATCAATGACCAAGACGCACTCCAGCCCTCGACTGAGCCTCACACACACACACTACGCTGAGTCTCTGAAAGACCATTGTTTTTGCCATCCAAGACGCACTCGTCACGACACGATTCCCAAGACCAAGAATAATCACGACCGCTCATCAGACTTCCACCGCCGGTGACGAGCCCAGACCGCCGTCTTCTATAGCCACCGCGCATCGCCGAAGCCTTGATTGAGCCACAACCGCACACACCGCCGCGTTCGGTCTCCCACCACGAGCCCCGGCCGCTGCGCTACCACATTCAAAGGCCGTTTCATTCTCATTAGCGAAGCATTACCCAAAGCACCGCTCGCATTTCCGCGCTATGGTGCGTAGCTGCAGGTGGGTCCCATCCACCATCGGTCGATTCAAGACTCAGAGCGAGGAGCAGATCATCAGCCCGTCAGACTCAGATCGTCCAACATGAGGCGTACCCCCGAGAGCCCGTGATCCGTGGAGGTACCAGACGCGATGGACCTCGTCTTTCGCTAATAACGGAGATCTAGAAGGGCCCTGGCCTGCTGGCCCAGACTAGTTCAAGGAAGTCATCTCATCCAGACCTCATCCACTTCCACCACGCGCCACAGGCGACCTCTTCACTGGGCGATCGCCAAATTTCCGATCGAGGCCAAGCATTGTCGGGCACTTATTCGGGAACGTCAAGGCTCATTCGAGACTTCCATGGGGAGTCACCTCACGACGTCCCAAGACCGACGGCCGATCCCAAATCCGTGGATTCGATGCGGGTGATCGAAAGACTACCCTCACGCCATTCATGACGCCGAGGCGCTGACACCCCGGTGGTTCTGGGCGCCTCTACCTATCGATGACTTCGGGAGTTTAGTCCACTGAGCTTCGGGTTCACTATAGACGATCGTCAGAGTGCTTAGGAGGGCGTATATTTCAAGCATTGCTAGTTCTCGCAGATACCGCAGCTAATTCAGAGGGTTATCGAGATCGGGTCTCACTCCACCCGCCTACAGATGGTCCGCATTCTTGCCCGAGACACCACAGCTGGGCCAGTGCTCTTCAGGAGGCAGCTCCTTTCTCATATGCTACTAATTGATCACCCGTCAGACTGTTCGCCGCAGCACTACGTACAAATGGGTAGGGGGCCATCCCGTGTTTCTTATCGTGGATCTCGTGAGGGATACTCGGCTTAGTCCTCTGAAATGGGTGATGACCTCCTTGATGCATTTTGAAGACAAAATCACCGTAAGGGCCCGTTCGAGTCGAGAGTCTTCCATCAAGCGTTGCCACGACTCCCGAGCCATGTCCTCGAGCACGGGCTTCCGTGAGGAGCCTCTGATTGAAGCGGAGGACTGGCGCCCTCGTCCGGGCCGACGGAGCCAGCCGATGGTCATGCCCATATCTTTATCCTCCAAAGAAAGAGGACTGGGAGGAGGTACCGGATCAGGAGGCCGAGGACTCCCACAGGACAAATAGTCACGCCCTTGAGCCCGAGGTGGAGAGGAGTCCTGTTCCACATATGTCTCCTCCACATGCTACTTCCACGTACCGCACTGACACCGGCTCCATCTTATACAACACAGCATTCTCCAGAGCACATACACGTCAGTTCGAGAGAGCTAGCCGCTGTTATGGATGTTGTATGTTATTTGGCCATTACCCAAAGCAAGACATGACCGAGGCTGGCTCCTGGCCGAGGCCACTCTAGGTCACCAAGCCACCCATGCCGCAGCAGCATCATGACATTTGGGCATTCCGCCCTCGACCGTGAGCCGAGCCCACCGGCAGCCAGCAGCCTTCTTGGATATGTTGGAAGCAAAGAAGAAGAAATACAGACGACCGCCACCACATGAGGTGGTTTGGTTTTTATGATTTTAGTTATCATTTTATCAACGCCTACTAATTTTGTGTAAGATTCATGTATAGCCATAGTAAAGTGATATCTGTATGTTTAGCTTTGTTATGCATGTATCAGCTATTTTGGCTATATCAAAGCTATACAAAGGTTATATACAGATTACACTTTGCAAAATCTTTGTGTCCCCATTTCAGGTAACCGCCAGATTCAATCAACAATTGAACTGCTTTAATTGACAATTGAATTGCCTTTAATTGAAAAAATTGAAACCTTGCATGTTACCTTAATGCTAGAACAAGTCCATGTTTGAAGTACTTCGTCACAGTTCCAAAGATTATCAACCTTGAACATTCCCTTAAGCTAATTCACACACTGCACATCAGATTGTACCAATAGGCTGTCAAATTATTTGCCTCCTTTCACTTTGCATAGCCGGCCTTAGGTATGTTGGCAACCCATGATAGGTTTGTGTTACCCATATTTGAAGACCAATGTAGTCTTCCAAAAGGAAAAGGAAAGAAAAAGAAAAAGTAAAGAAAAAGAAAAATAAAATCGTGACACTTTGCCTTGAAACCCTGAGCACTGTCCGAGGGTATATGAAGCGAAGCCTTGAAGCCCGATGCCCAAGCCTTAATTGGTTGGGAGTCATCGACTTAGTGTTCTATACGGGTGGACAGTAGAGCTAATGAATTGTAGGTGCTTGATTTTCGTTCCGAGTCCGCGAAGCCTGTAGTTTAGGTCATGATCCTTTTGGCTTGATGCCCAAACCTTAATTGGTTGGGAGTCATCGTGACCCCGCTACACGGACTTTGGTGAAGTCGGTTTTGGGCATTGGGTGCCTCACAATGAAGTCAACAAAGAAAGAAAAGTGTAGCTATTCAGGTTGTTCAACATTTAAGAATCAAGAGCTAGGTCGGGGAGGAATAATTTTTGCACTTTATTGGCTCAATCTGGTTACATTAAGAACCATTAGACTTTGTTGGAAATTCAGGTTGAGAACCATGGATCCGATGTTGACCTCAAAATTGTTCTTGTATGGTTTTGCCTGCCTCTGTGCCTTGCCAAACTTGGTATCAATTCTTCATTTTAAAGGTAATTCTTATTTGTACATACACCTTTTTGAGAAAATCACTGCATACATGTCCTTATTGTTTCAGCATTGCTAAGGGACTAGCAACGCCGCCGTTGGGGGTGGACAGCTCAAAAAGTGATATCAGGAGCCCTATTTGAGATAAAGCCTGAGTGCTTTACACTAATCGTATCAATTGAGCCAATTGAGTGTGTCTCCAGGTGCAACTTAGTATAACTTATGCCATTTCAGTTATTTTTGGTTATTTTATGTGCCTTTGCATACCTTGGGAGTTCGATATCGAATATGGTGCCATGAAGATTGAAACCATTTTTCACCCATCACAAATACCAAGATGCAATAAAGAAATGAAGGCAAATGATGAAAAAAGCTGATGCAAGAGAGTGCAAAGAGGCAAAGCAATGAAGAACAGGCAACCTGCAAATTCTCGCTATGATTGCGTAAAATTACCGGGATTACAAAATTTCGCAACCATAACGAAAAATTTCGCAATCCTGGCCGAACCGGGAAATTTCACACATAGCGAAAAATCACCGCCTAGCGAAATTCTCCATTTTCGCTATCTTCTCACAAATTTCGCTACACGAAATTCACCGTGCATAGCGAAATTCTCACTCGCTATCTCGTGTACTTCACTAGGCTAGTGGAAAATTTCGCTAGGCTAGCGAAGCCGCTATCTTAGCAAAATTCCCTCCCGCATAGCGAAATTCCCTGCCCGCCAATTCTCCTTCTCTCCTCTCCTTCCTTCCTTCCTTCAGTATAAAAATTAATGCCAAACGACCCCCATGGTGTATTACCTCCTTGTCCCTGTATGAGCCAATATTTTAGGCTTTCTTGTATTTTCACACTTTGGGTGGCCTATATAAACCCCCATGGCTTCAGAACTCCAAGCAATCTTAAGCAATCTTGGCAACTTTTCATTTTATGGAAATATCTCCGCAGCCTTCGCCTAGGGTTTGCTTTTCTTCTTCTCTCCTCTTTCTTTCATTTTCTAGGGCTGCCAAATTCCCTCTTGAGAGGATGACAACTCAAGAGATGCTCGCTGCCTTATACTTGGAAGAGAGGGTAGCTAGCTTCGGGTTTTGTGGCAATATGTGCTGTCCTCATGTTTTAAATGCTACAGTACTGTATTTATGGCTCCATATCTTCCAAACTAGGTTGAATCATTTAATGTCATTACTTTAGCTACTTACTATGCTTAGGTATAGTGTGCATACTTATTGTTAGATGCACTGTTATTCTTGCATGGTCTCTACGAGCCACCGAAACGAATGAGTGCTAGGGTTTTCAACTAAAAGGGGCCATGGATGATGTTGCCTATGCTGACTAAAATAGGAGGGTTTTGTGGCTAGGTTTCTATAGTTAAACAAAGATCCGGGCTATACTGACTATAGCCGCTTGCCATACGCGAGGATATAACCCGAGGACACTTGTTTACCCCATGTTATCAAGCTAGTAACCTAAACCTTCAAAGTTACCATTTCACACTTCATTTTCAGTTATTATAGTTATTCAGTAACCAAACAACTCCCACTGTTTTAAAAACAAAATTCCAAAAAATCCGACTAAAAAGCTCACCATTTTCAACACTGATAGTCATTCATAGGATGAAAACCCATCCCCGTGTCTCACCCTAGACTCACTATGCCGCAAAGAGCCTTGGACTACGCCAAGCAGTTAGGAGGAACATAGGAAACAAATTTCGTTGATTCCGCTCACCCTACCGTGGCACGAATCATGCACCTGTGACGAGATTGACCTGAAAGGAGGTCAAGTTTGATTGGAATGACTTATGTGAGAGAGCATTCCAGGAATTGAAGAGGAAGCTTACTTCAGATCCTATTCTAATAGTTCTAGAGAGGGGACAGAGGTACACAATGTATTGTGATGCCTCTAAGGACGAACTTGGATATGTTTTGATGCAGTCTAGGAGGGTAGTGGTTTAAGGTTCTCGACAGTTAAAGAACCATGAGCATAGTTACCCTACACATGACATGGAGTTGGCGACCATTGTCTTTGCCTTATAGTCTGGGCGCTACTATCTATACAATGAGCAGTTCGAGGTGTTTTTGGACCACAAGAGTCTGAAGTACATTTTTACACAACAGAACCTCAACATGAGGCAATGCAGGTGGGTGGAGTATCTGGAGGACAATGACTTCACTTTGCATTACCACCCTGGTAAGGCAAATGCATGGGTTGATGACCAATGAAAAGTCATAGGAGGTCGGCTAGTGGCTTCCCCGAGAGTAGCAGATGCTCAAGGTCAGAACTGGCCGCACTCACGTGGACAAGGCTCAGGGTACTTTAGGAGTTATGGCTACTCTTCCCATCGGTGCGCAGTGATCGAGTCCTAAAGGGCGGACACGTAGATATTGTCCATTGTGTGGATCGTGGTACGCTTGGATACTGTGTGACGGCAATGATACCCACAATGCATGGTAGCCTCGCATAGGGGACGAGTTGTGGTTCCCCAGTCAGCAGATCCAAGAGAGGAGATCCTCAAGGAGTTCCATTGCTCCCGTTTTGTTGTGCATCTAGGTGGCACGAAAATGTACCATGATCTTCGTCACTAGTATAACTAGAGTGGGATGAAGAAACATGTTAGGGAGTTTGTTCGTTGTTGTCTCACGAGTCAGCAAGTAAAGGCTGGGCAACATAGGCCAGCAAGATTACTCCAGCCCTTGGAGTTAGCTGAGTGGAAGTGGGCATATCACGATGGATTTTGTGATTCACTTACCAAGGACATTGCGAGAGCATGACGCGGTGTAGGTGATAATGGACTGGCTTACTAAGTCAGCACACTCTTTCACTATGCGGATGACCTTCACTCTAGAGAAATTCTACTGGTTGTACATAAGGAAGATTGTCCAGTTGCACGGGGTACCGGTGTCCATAGTATCAGATTGGGATCCCAGGTTTACAACTCATTTTTGGAAGAGTTTCCAGCGAGTCATGAGGACACAGTTGATGATGAGCACTGTTTTTCATCCCCAGACAGACAATCAATTAGAGAGAACCATCCAAACGTTAGAAGACATGTTATGGCCATGCGTCCTTGATCTCAAGGGTAGCTGGGAAGAGCATTTACCCTTAGTGGAATTCGCCACACAATAGTTATCGGGAGTGCTAGATGCACTCTAAGTGAGGCAATTATACGGGAGGTAGTGTCGATCTCTTGTTTATTGGATGGAGGTGGAAGAGAGACCCTCCACGGGTTCGAATTTGGTTAAGGACACCTCTGAGAAGTGGATTTGATAATGGAAGCCGCCTTCATGGCCTTGAGTCAAGTAGAAGAGCTGTCGATGCACAACGGCGACCTCAGAGTCGAGGTGATCATGTCTTCTTGAATATGATGCCTAAGAAAGGAGTGGTCAGGTTTGGCAAGCTGGGAAAGATATTGCTGAGGTATATTGGGCCCTTCGAGGTACTCGAGAGGGTATGTACGGTTGCTTACCGGTTGGCTTTACTACCAAGCTTGTCGAGTGTTCATGCGGTATTCCATGTCTCCATGCTCCGGAAGTACACTCTAGATCTGACCCATGTGGTGGATTAGAGCGAGCTTGTTGTTGATGCAGATGGAACCTTCGAGAAGGGACTGGTGCTTATCATGGATAGTCGGGAACAAGTTTGCAAGGCAAGACTATGAGGCTAGTAAAGGTGTTATGGCAGCGCCAAGGAGTGGAGGAGGCAACATGGGAACGCGAGGACACCGTATACTAATCTATTCTTGTTCGGAGGATGACAGGCTTTTAGTCATTTGTTGATTAAATGACTATTGCATATGCATGTGATTTCAATGTGTATGTGTGTGTGAATTTCGAAGACAAAATTATTTTAAGGGGGAAGAACAAACCCAAGTAAATTCAATTTCAAAAGGGTAAATGCTAAATCACGCAGGCATGTTTCAGACTGGAATTTTCTAGATATCTGATGACGAAACGAACCTCACTATTGGATTCTTCTTGCGAAATATAGTTACCCAGCCAACTCTCGAACCCCTATGATGTAATCCAGACTTTCATGACTCCGATGGCCTGTTTCGCCGACCCAAATGGATTTTAAGAAAATTTAAATTGAAAATAAATTAAGTAAATTTCATTTAAAATAAATTGAACTTGAATTGGGATGAAATAAATCGTTTTGAGGCAAAAAATGACTCGAACAGGTAGCGGATGATTAGTACCCAACAAGGCTATTTTGTTCCCATATAACTGCGATTTAAAGATTTTTTGTGTACTAATCAACTTAAATAACCCACCGATGCATCGAGGTCCTCGACTTGCTACTCGATCATATTTTGTAGCTCTATTGTAGTTTTGCGTGACAACATCTTCATTATCTTCAATTCGATTCAAACACGATGAACCCGAGCTGAATTCGGCAAGATCATTATCAACCAGTGAGTTTCCATCTACAAAAAACATGCAGAGAAGTGAATAGACTCATGGAATTTGTATGTAGTTGCGAAAATTCAAGATGTCATAAATTTCACAACACTCTTTTTCTACCTGTGTTGACCGTTGACCCGCCTTTTTGTGGTTTTATACAAGTTTCCCTTCATGTAATTTTGGTTCATTAGCACACTTTTGTAATTTCCTTATACTGATCACCTATATAAGCTCAGTCTTGTTTGTAATCAAATCAACGTTCAGTCCATCAATCAATCGAAAATTTGCACGAAGTCACTGTCAGTGATTTTCTCCCTCTCCTTCACTTTCTTGCATTTTCTCACTAGCCAAACACCCCTTGATGATGACAAATCAAGGAATTCTTGGCTAAAACCCCCTGATCCTTGAAGGGGAAGACCACTGGGTGTTGGTTTTGGGCTTAGCTGCATGTTCTCATGCTTTTCATGTATGCAATTTTGGGTATTTGTGCTCGTGCTTCTCACCTTAGGTTAAAATCTCTACATGCCTCCCTAATGTATTTGGCAAGATTTTGGGTTCATGATACTTTCACTAGATCCACTCTGATGTCAGTTAGTTGTCTCCTATTAGTTACTGTAGGGTAGGTTTTTGAGATATGTTCTCACCGTTAGGGATATTTATGCCCAATCAAATGCAATCTTTCAAGAGGAAAACTTTTAGGGTTTAGGTTTTAAAGCTAAATGAAGATCCGGTTCGGGAAATGACTATATGTCATGCTCCCCAACGCGAGGAAAAAGACCCGAGGACATGTCGGTTAACTTAGAACCATAAGCCCAGTGGCTCGAGAGTTAAAGGAATTCTCTCTTAACTTTTTAATTCAAGTTATTTCCAGTTTTCAACCATTCACCAACACTGTTTTTAACAAACCCTAGAAATCCAACGAGGAAACACCATTTTCAATGCACTGTGACTCTTCTCTCACGAAGAAAACCCATCCCCGTGTTCGACCCTAGATACTATACCGTAGGTTTTGCTACGCGTTAGTGAGAGGGAACTTAGATATAAATTTTGTTGATTCTGAACACTTACTTGGCATAAACGAATCAGCGGACATGTGGCGCGGTGTAAGCCACTCACTTAAACTTAAGTGAGAGGCTTGGGATGTAAAACCCGGCTAAATTTGAACTCTTCCAAAAAAGGGCAAAGTAGTAAATTGCCGCTACAATACAAGTTGAAAAACTGGAAATTTTTTAGATCTCGAATGATGAGACGGACACCACCATTGGATTCGTCTCGCAAAATCTAGTTACCCAAGCGAATTTCGTTGAATTCCAAGATGGTCTGAATTTCATGTTTTTCGAGGCAACGTGGGTTGGGTGACACATGGCATGTGACACTTGTCATTAGCATGGTGACACTTGGCATGATGAGAGCCAAGTGTCATGGGTAGAGAGAAGCATGATGGTGTGGAGTGCAGGAAGAGAGCTGAGAATATCTTGTGTGGGAGGCTAGGATAAGGAAGGAGGAGTTAGTGGGAAAGAAGGGATAAAGAGCCGGTTGGTCTTGGCGGTGGAGAAGAAAGGTAGAGAGGAAAAAATTGGAGAAAGGGAAAGGAAAAAGAAAGAGAAGAGAAAGAGCAAAGTCGGCGAGCTTCTTCCCCAGATCTCCGACGTTTCGACGGTCGGAACTCGTCAGACCAAGAAGTAAAGTCCATCTACTCAACGAGGGCTACGCTCCAAGATGTAGGGATTCTTCCTTCTTTGGTTATTTCCACCTTAAGGGTTGTTTGGCCGTGATTTCTGCCCCAAGGGGCCATTTGGTCGGATTTTTGGCCTATGACAAGGCTACCCTATTTTGACCCTACACTGTCTAGATTTTGGGACTGGTTTTTGGTTGGGAAACGGAGGAAATTTTGACTAATGTTTTTCATAGAAATTGTAGTTGCATCTGTGAACTTGATGTTAGGCTTTTGAATCAGCTAAATTGGACCTCTATAGCCCGAGTTATGGTCCCTTTTCCGGAACTACCACAACTTAGGTTGTTTAATAGTTTGTTGGACAAAATGATGACATGTTTTGTGTTGTTATTTAGGGTTGTTTATGGCCTATGTTGAGACTGCTTGGTGGCTAGTTCGTTTCCTGTGGATGGCTGGTTGTAGCCTGAGCAGTCTTGTTCAATGCTGTGGACATAGTATATGTCACACTTGGCCTCGAGGATCAAGGGTGTTGTTGCTTGATTTTGAATGACATGCTTGGTGGTAATTGATTGAATGTTAATATATATGTGTTTGAATATATTCACATTGAGACAATTGTATTTTTTGTGTTGTCCATGTAGCATTATGTGGCCTGATATAACATGCAATGGCGCATTGCATATGCATGGGGACATCGCATTGAATGGGTGTGAGTACATGGTTATAATCAACACTGCATTTGGAATTTGATTGCAAAGTTCTACTACTGACGACGGCCCAACAGTCTCACGGTTACATGAACGGTAAAAGAAAATCCTGTGTCGTAATGTTAGCAGGATAGACACCTCGGGTGAAAGACCCGGTATTTGTGGTTAGACATAATTCCAGCTGTGGAAGCCCGTAAATGTGTCTAGGTGTGCGAAGCCTGCGGTGTGACACCAAAAATTCATTGCCCACAAAGGACACATGAGTTTGGTAAATAAATGATCTTTGAGGTATAACATCTAAAAATCTTTTGGTTTGAAAACAAATGAATTTGTTTTGTAAAAATGATCATTAGTTGTAATCCATAAATGATGAATTTTATCGTGCATGGGCTTAGGCATTGTGTGATGGAGTCGGTAAGGACTTGAGAATGTTGGGAGTCTGTAAGGACTTGAGAATGTTGGGAGTCGGTAAGGACTTGGGGTATGGTACATGATTGAGTCTTATCTCATTTCATTCCATGATATGTAGGATTTCATAGTAGAAATTGCATGTTTTTACTTGGAATGTGAATGTGAATGTGTGGAACATAGCCACGATGTGCACTTAGCTGAGTAGCCCCATGTGTTATTTCACTGGGTACGGCTCAATTCATATGGGAAAAAATTTTAGGTGCATGATACACCGGGTGGATGGCGTTTTCTCAATTGAGGTCATGTTATTTAAGAAAGCCATTTGCACTTTAGAAATTATTTTAAAATTTTTGAGCATACTAGCTTTTGGCTAGTGCCTTATGTGCTTTAGTTATAATCGTTCCTATAAACTGCTTAATAGTCTACATGTTTTATCCAATATATTAGGCCTTGGAGGGGCCAAGCTCTTGTACATCGTGCAAGTTGGGTTCTGGGTAGAGCCCTATGCCAAGGTAAAGGGGCTAGGAACCAAAGCAGGCGGATGGAAGACCATCAATTAGTTCCCAAATTCGATGTCGCTGACATTGAGTAAACCGTCAGCGTACATTGTCACAACAAGGACAGAGTACCTAATGTCGCGCGACATCACCACAACATCGTCACACATTGCGAACCGATGGCACGACATCATCGTGACACTAGACAAAAAGAGTGCCTGTCACAACATTGAGTAGGATGTCGTGACATCACCATGACATTGTAGCGACATAGCCACGACATTGCCGCAACATTGTCAAGACTTTGCACTGTTACTTCTCGGCTGCTGTTTTGTTGGGTTTCTTCATCTAGGTGAGCTCTCTTTCATCTAAGGGAACCCGGTACTTGGAAGTTGGTGAGTTTCAACTCACCAGGCTCCAAAGCAAAGAGGGACACTATCCGTTCTTCTTAGTCATGGATCCTTGTAATTGGGACACAATGATGTGGTTTCAAGTCACACGATACCCACGAGTATTCCACAGGTAAATGAATGATCAATGGACCCCTGGATTTTGGGGGGTCACATGGGATAAAATCCCATTTTCTTTTCAAGATTTTCTTCTTTACGTGAGAGAGAGATGAGAGAAAGAGAATATCCAAGACTTCTCTCTTCGATCTACGAAGTTCCATCGGTCGGAGTTCGTCGAGCCAAGAGTGAAAGTTCATCCTCTCAAAGAGGGCTACGCATGGGTACCAAAATGAAGGATTTCACCGAAGATCAAAAGAAAGAGATTTGAGGAAATCATATTTTTCGGGCTTACCAGGTGTTCTTGAGACCTCCTTCGGTTCTACTACGCTCAAAGAGGTAGGGATTCTTCCTACTTTTGTGGACTAATTTCTACCTAAGGGGTTGTTTGGCATGGGTTAAAATGACTTTAATTGTCGTTCTATGGCCCGTTTATAGCCGATTTTGTGTGTTTATTTGTAGTTGTGTGTAATATGTCCCAAAAAGTGTTTAGGGACTGTTTGGATTAAAAATAATTATCCAGATTGTTAATTGATTCCCTAAGGGGTTGTTTGGCTTGTTTTAAAACGACTTTAATTGCTGTTTTGTGGCCCGTTTTGTGTGTTGATTTGTGGTTGTGTGTAATATGTCCCAAAAAGTGTTTAGGGACTGTTTGGATCAAAAACAATTATCCGTAGTGTTAACTGATGCCCTAAGGGGCTATTTGGCCTGTTTTAAAACAACTTTAATTGTCGTTTTGCAGCCTGTTTGTGGCCGATTTTGTGTGTTGATTTGTGGTTGTGTGTAATATGCCCCAAAATTTTTTAGTGTCTGTTTGGATTGAAAATAATAATCCAGACTGTTAAGAGCCTGTTTGGCCAATTTTGTGGCCAATTCAAGAGCTGTTTTAGGCCTACTTGTGTGGGCTATTTTCGTGGACATTATATATGCCACAATTGGCCTTGAGGGTGAAGGGTGTTATTACTATATTGGTAATAACTTACTTGATAATTGTTGTTTGATGAATGTGGATATATGTATGCTTCTATATTGACATTGAAATGAATGGTTGTTTTGGAAATTATATGCATGTAATATAATTTTCCATGATAATGTGAGATAAATGCATATATAAATGTCCACATGGAAAACACACATGTGCACGGCATTTAACACTGTCCTCACTCACATTGCATATGCACGGGAACATCGTATTTCATGGGTGTGAGTGCATGGTTAAGATAAACACCACAATGGGTGATTGATGAGTGGGCTCGGTACCGGTTGACGAAGTCCAACAAAATCGCATTGTTGAATGAAATGGTAAAAATTTGTGTCGGGTAATAGCAAGAAGGGCTAAATACTCCCTCGGGTGAAAGACCCGGACTGGTTTAAACACTCTAATGGTGAAAGTCCAAAAAGTGTTGGAAGGCGTACGAAGCCTGGGATGGGACCCCGAAAGTTCACTGGCCACAAAAGACACATGGTTTTTAAAATAAAATGATCATTCGAGGTTTAACATCTAAAAATATTTTGGTTTGTAAACAAATGATTTTAGTTTCAAAAAGGATCATTGGATGTAATACATCAATGACAGTTTATCACACATGGGCATCGCATAGTATGGTAGGAGTTGGCAAAGACTCGAGTATGATTGGAATCGGTAAAGACTCGGGTATGGTGCATGAGTGGGTAACATCTCAGTTCCTGGCGTGACAGGTAGAATTCCAACATAGGATTGCATATTCTTGCTTGAAATTGTGATGAATGTGGAAGTGTGAACATTGCATGTGCAATTAGTGGGAGAAGCTCCTAGGATTACTCTCTACCGGGCGTGGCTCACCTTATGTGGAATAATATTCAGGTATGGACAAGAGCCTGCACATTTTATCCCAATGATAGAGGAAGAAGACGACTTGTGGCTTTATGATTATTTTTGTAAAATTTTTGGAGTAAAATCCATTTGGTATGTATTGATGTGTAAATGAGTGGAATTAAAATGTGACACCCCAAAATCTGGGGGTTTGTCGATCACCATCAATCTCGAGGAAGCTGCTGACAGTCGAAATCTAGCAGGGGCCGTACGCTATGCGAAGTGTACGCGTCGCCCCAAGTAATATAGTGTACCTGCGGGTACGTATATCGATCCACGTGACGTGTGTATCGACCACAAAGGTTCGCTTTAGATAGTATCTGAATAGATGATTCTAGGCAAGAATTTAAGTATATGAAATTTGACTAAACTATTGATTCTAATGAATTACTGGTATTAAAGACTAAGGTTATATCTCCCCCTGTCACTTTTAATGGATTATTTCTTAAAGATATTATTATTCAATGTATTTACAATTTGTCAATGGCGAGGTGATTCATTTCTACTTAGATATCCTCTCTCGAGGTAGTATCCGCCTATCTTCTTCGTGAATAGAGTTGAGTATATCTCTATCTCAACTCAATATTCGAGATGCTTAAACGCTCTAACTCTAATTGCCACCTTCGTGGATCTAATATCTCTATTGCCTCCAATCAAATCAAGGCTACTCTTACCCGCATCCCTAGAAAACCTCATCTCTCGAATCTCGGATCTCCAGTGTGATTATGCTAATGTTGGCCAGACATTATCATATAATTGAACTACATAAATAGAGCAGATGTAACAAATTGATAAACAACTGAATAATATAAAAGATCAAACTTTAATCCATCAACATATGACAGGGTTCAATATAACCCTAGAAATAAGTCTTGAACATATTGAATGAAAAGATCAAAATGTTTTGGCAGCGAAACATAATTCTAATATCCAAAATAAGAAATGCATAAATCCCGCACTCCGGTTCTGGTCACTCGCTCTTGGAATTGCGGTCTCGCTCAGACGCTTCTCCCGATCTCCCCGATTCTGAACCCTATTTTTGCTTTTAATGATGAGGCGATCTCGTGGTCGACGCCACGACGCTGGGACGTCACAACGTAGGACGCCACGACGCGGGGACGTCATGACGTAAACGCCGCGATAGGACGCCGCGACGCGTGGACGCCGCGACGCGGGCGTACCCAATTTCCTCGCTTTTGTCCCATTGATTCCAAAACTGCCTAACAACCGCTTCTGCTTAATGACCTCGTGATCCAAACCAAGCACCGTAAATCGTGAGTCTAAATGACAAAATCCAGTGAAATTACTATAAAATAACCTGAAAATGAAAAACCGACACGAGTATAATATGAGTGTTTCTGTATTAATTCATCATACACCCCAAACTTAGTTTCTTACTGGCCCCTCAAGCAAGAACCGACTCTAAACAGACACACACCCGACCCACGAAAACTAACACTAAGAACCGTGTTGCACATGCGTCGAGAACAGGGATCACTTCACTGACTCACACCGGTCGCCGTGTTGCTCAAGTTCACAAAATGCATACAGATATTTGACTTTCGGAAATTTCGGTTGAAATAGGTAGAAGTGACTAGTGCATCACATCCCATGATATTCAATAGCCTTTCCCAAAGCCCCTATGTGCATATAATGAATGACCTCCAGTATATGCCTAGGTTCCGACACCCCCAAACTTGAGTTCAACTCACCTATTTGGAAGAAGCTAACTTTGAAAGGATAGGAACGCACCCATTTTATTCTGTAATCACCTAGGAATTTCCAAGTAAAAATTTCCAAAATAAATGGAAGAAAACCTAGTGCCAAGCAGTTTTAGCCGAGTGTTCCCGTAGCGGGATCCATCGTGACTCCCCCACCGCTGGTTAAGGGCACCTGCATTAAATTCCTTCAAACATCAATTCCTAACACTCAACCAAACTCAAAGGCCCGCTTGTGGAAGGATCCATCTTCTCGGTCTCCATGGGCGGGCAAAGAAGTTAATGACTCCCGCCGCTGGTCAGGCATTAGGCTTTGGCACCCCCCGACTGTGCCCGAGATTTCCCGATTGATGATCCCGCTTATTCTTATTCACATACTCTTTTTTTCAATTTTTCTTTGTTTTTTTTTCATTTTTCTTTCGAAATGGGTTCATGGCAACTCTCTTTTATCGGTGTCCCACTTAAATGGTTCCGAGTCTCCCATGTTAGCCGAACTACGTAGTCAAGGTCTCGCGCCTCATACTCAAGGTCATTAGTGTGGAGTGATGGTTCTCGAGAACCTGGGTGTCTTGACTACTCATGATTGGTTCACTAACCCTTTCCATCTATTCAACCCACTATCGGTACTCAAACATTTGCATTTGAACATCCATGTTAATCGTGACCAAATTCAAAAGTGATATCCTCAATTTTTAACATGGCACACAAACACTAGCTATTACATATAAGATTGACCTAACACAAACGCAAACGGTAACTATACATGCCTCGTAAGCCGAACTAAACATGAACTAAATAGAAACACAACTATGCCAACAAAATAAAGCACTATAAAAACACTAAAAACAAACGTAACTAAACAAAAACACACGATCACCACACCCCCCAACAAAATATCCGCATCCCCGACCGGTGGCAAATAAATGGGGTGAGGTGAAGGGGACTCTCGTGATCACCGCGGTGGTGGTGGAGGAGGCCGATGAAAGGCAAGGAGTCATGACCGGGCCCGCAAGTGACTCCCGGCTGGCCGAAGAATGACGGCCCGATTGGCCAGGACAAAGGCGCATATCGCACGGAGGCTTCCAAACTCGTGAGACGAGGGACGCCGGTGCTCCTCGGTCTCATCCCACGCGTCAAAGCGCTCGTACGAGGAGAGTACCGGTCCTCGCGTCCGGGAAGGACCGAAGAAGCCGCCGCTCGTGGTCGTTGGGTGGTGGTGAGGTGGTCGACGAGGATCACACGTCTTCCTAAGGATCGCCAGTGGATCCATAGCGAGCCCGATACTATAAAGTTTCGCCCTCACTGGAGGGCTCATGACCCGAATCGTACACCCCCTCAGGTCGCGGGACACCAGGTGTGTCCCGCTTGACAGATATTGCCTTGATGGGATGAAGCCAGGCCTCATTGTCGTCTAGGGGCACCCCGGCTTGTTTGCACGTCAAAAGATCGTAAGGGTGTCCTGTGTTCATCTTTATCCCTGCTATGGAGGATGGCATCCGATAACCCCGCTCTAACATCAAGTGGCGTTCAGAAGATGGCATACAGCACGACTCGCCGGGCGCCACTTCACACACGTTCGTCGCCTAATGAGACGCGACGTACGAAGTGGTGCCGTGACCTGAATGAAGGCCAAATGCTTGGCCTTGAATGACCTGATGGCCAAAGACTATTGATTTTCCACTCACCCCGACCGCCGGGTCAATACGCTGCGATAACTTCGGTAGTCAGCTCACTGAGCCGATCGAACTGGCCCGGCGAGATTCTCTAGACTGGTTAACTATTGATCGACCAAGACCGGTCACCAATACGCCCCACACCCTGACTCTCTTTCAAGACATGGGATGCGAGACGTAGAACTCACGCACCACACTCATCGCCGCCGACGAGGTGGCCGCACAAGGCACGCCATCCCTACCGCAATTGTCTTGGCGGAAGAAGTCATCGGGTGGTGGAAACCTTCTCTCGAAGGAAGGATCGGTTTTGCAAATGATGCCAAACTGATCAGCGCCACCACCAAATCGCTGTGACATCAGTGGAGTGGGAGTCGGTCCTCGCCGGGTCGACCGCTGGCAGCAATTTCGCTCTCGACATATCGACCTAGAAGACATCGCTGTGCTGGCACCAAAGTGGGCACCTACTGACTTAGACGAAAGCAAGAACACCTAGTGTGCAACTAAACGAACCAAAACTACAAAGTGTGTTAAAAAAAACTGACTATGACTCCAAACCCCAGAAACACTCCAACAACCTGTAAATGAACTAGAGTCACAACTGAGACGATCTGAGCACAGGAGGAAATGCTTGTGGTCCGGAGCCACTGTGTGGTGAGAGCCTCGATGCACAGCGGCGGCCGGAAGGCAATATACAAACCCCTCCGCCTGCGTGACAGAGCTCCTAGGGCTGAGTGTAGGTAAACAAGATGGCTGTGGTTTCTCTGTGCAATGGAGCGGGGTGAGGTAAAGATCCAAAATGAACCGGTCTTCGCTTTAAACAGGCAACGCCGCGACGCAAGGGGCAACGGCCGCGACGCGTGCGGGCAACGCCACACGGGCGGGCAACGTCGCTGATGTGTAGCAACCTCTGCAAGTATGGCACCGTCGCGACGCGATTGCAGACCATAAATTCACGTCGCGACGTTGGAGATCCACGTCGCGACGTGACAGAGAGTGAAATTAACAACGCTCGACGGTTTCAATTAACGCCGCGACGCGACGTAGAATCACAAATCCAAGTCATCGCAACCACGCCGCGACGACAGAGGCTATGATCGCACAAATTTGTGCACATTGATGATCTCTTGATCTAGAAACCTCCCCACTCGTACTTCGTGGACTTCCACGGACTCAGAATGCACGCCTGGAACGAATCCTCCCCATTAGCTGCATTCGCGGGTTCTGAAATTAAACAAACAAGTAGAAACACCGGTTACGGAGAAAGCTAGAAACCCTATATTGCTGAAAATAAACAATATATATTGAAACTAAGAAAAAGGGAAATGTTTAAGAAACACTTAGGTTGCCTCCCAAGAAGCGCTATGTTTAATGTCGTCAGCTCGACGGCCCTGAATCTCAACGTGTGATATAAGCGAAGAAACTCGGCAATGCTACGCATCCTCTATACGCCTACACACAATGCTCAAGGCGAGAAATATTCTTCTCGATCATCCCCTTTCCCATCTCGTTGTCTTCTCGTAAGTGTGAATAGCTTATCTTTGAGGTTTTTCGCACGCTCGCAAACTCTCTTCTGTAATGAAGTTGCGTAGATATCTTCATTTGGATCACATCTAGGTGCTTCGTGTTGGAAGAGATGAAAGTGATCTCGTCTCCTCGACTCTCAATTTGAGTTCACCTTCGCATTGATTGGCTTTTCCGTGGCTAGGAAAGGTCTACTAAGTATGATGGGGACCGAGTCGGTTTTCCTCCATGTCCGTAATGACAAAGTCCGCCGGGAAGGACGGCACTTTACCAACTTTTACTAGCACTACTTCACTATACCCTCGAGGGTGTCATACGACCTATCCAAGTCAGACTCCGATTTCGGGTCGATTTCTGGGTCTCTCCCAACTTTAGCCTTTTAAACATCGAGAGGGGCATCAAGTTGATGCTCGCTCCCAAGTCACACAAGGCTTTTCCCGATACCCGATTCCCTATAGAGAACTAGATAGTAGAATTTACCCATCTGCCTCTGGAAGCTTCTGTGACGGAACTTATTCTCGCTTAAGGAAATGGTCCCATACTCTTCCAATTTCTTCTTACTTGCCAAGATCTTTTTCATTAATTACACGTAACTAGGCATGTTCTCCAATGCCTCCAAAAATGGTATATTGATATGTAGTTTCTTCAAGATGTCAAGAAACTTTGCAAACTGCTTCTCCAACTTACCTTTCTTCAACCTCTGAGGATACGGGATTGGTATGACAAATTCACTGCTTTTGTCTCAAGCTCTGCTTTCTTCCCCGTTATCCTCGGGTCGCTCTCATATCTCGGGTTGCTCATTTTTTCATCCATTGCCTGGATACTTCGTCTCGCTTCCTACTTTAATTCTCTTACCACTAGTTGCGGCTCCGATATTTCCAACTCTTTTCCACTCCTTAAAGTGATGGCCTTGCAGTACTATTTCCCTTCTCCTCTAGGGTTTACCTCTAAATTGATTGGCAATGATCCCGGTTGCCTTTCTGCTAACAGATTGGCTATTTGCCCCATTTGAACCTCCAAATTTCTCAACTGTGCCGCTTGATTGTTCAATTGCTGTTCGTCGCATATTCGCTTTAGTCTCATTCATAGTTGCGGTAGTGGGAAGTTAACATCCCAGGTAAGATTTGTTCTAAATCCAACTTTTTTCTCGTATATTGTTCACTTAGTTTGGTTCGATAACTATTTGCTCGATTATTCGCCACCCATATCCTTGGATTGTTCTAAACTATTCTTTCGGCTCTACTATTACGCCACCCCTTGGCCCCGATTCCGATTCGATTCTCGATAATCGTGTCCCCATACGGCCCTTGCCGCTGTGATTTATTCTCCTGAGCTAAACCCGGGACACGACTAGGCTTCGTTTACCGTAGGGCTTTACCAATCGCATTGCCAGCGGTCCACCACGACCACATAACTCCTATGGCTGGTTTGGATTGCGTTTGCGGTTCCTTGTTGTCTATTTAACTGTTTAGTCAGCTGTGCCACATGATTAACCAAATTGTTAAGGACCTCATTATCTGTGCCACCCACCGTGCTTACTGGTGTAGCCTTCTCTCTAGGCCACTGATTAGTGTTGGTCGCAACATCTTCTAAGATTTCATAAGCTTGGTCTGTGGTTTTTCATCAAGGTTCTCCAACAAGGCATCAATCATCGCTCTAGTTACATTTAATTAATATAGAAGGTGTGGACTTGCATCCATCCGGTCAAAGCAGTGGTGTGGGCACTTCCGCACACCGTGAAATCTCGTCCCATGCCTCCGCCAAGTTCCTCCCCTAGTTGTCCAAAGGTATTGATCTCTTGCACAAGTTGTACAATTTTCGAAGGTGGAAGAACTCGTCAAATTTTTCAGACCAAATCGTTCCATGTAGTAATGGAATCTGGTGGTTGATTGGTTAGCCAGTGTTTGGCTCTATCCCCGAGTGAAAGTGGGAACAACCATAACCTTAGAGCTTCTTCAGTAACTCCGTTGTACTTGATAGTATCGCAAACTTCGAGGAAGTTAGTCAAATGCATGTTCGGGTTCTCATGGGGTAGTCCATGGAATAAGACATTCAAGCATCTCAGACTGTGGATCACTCAATTAGAAATTGTTTCCGCTTGAATAGTGGTCGCCTGATAGCCGTCCTCGAACAACAAATGTGGTAATACTCGAACCATCTAATAGCATGAAAGGATCATCCGTCGTATAAAATTGGCCCGCGCGATTCCTTCCGTGATTCCCATTTGGCCTCTCTCAGGTTCTACCTGTTCAACGCCAAGATCTTGTTCTTCAGTGTTTTCCATGACTATTGATTTAACTGCTCCGGCTCTGTTCTCGGCGCAACTGCAAGTGTAGTCTCTCGCTCTGATCAAACAGTGTTCATAGTTTGATTTCGATGTCGCATGTACTTACTGAAACCTACACTGCAATAACACACGAACCAACAAGACCAAATTACCAGCACTTGTAAAGATAGAACAAAACAAAAGTAAAGAAAATTTCAGAGTAATATCTATTTGCTTAATTCTCTATATCAATCTAAACTGTCATTGCAAGAATCCAAGGCCAAAACTTGACATGTCAAACGCGGTGTGTAACAAATGGCCATGTGCGCAAGTGTACGCTGTCGCCCCAAGTAATATAGTGTACCCGTGGTACGTATATTCCATCCACAGGACAGTGTATTGACTTCACAAAGGTTCTCGTCAGATAAGATTCAATAGATGATTCTAGGCAAGAATTTAAGTATATGAAATTTGGACTAAACTATTGATTCTTAATGAATTATCGTATTAAAGACTAAGGTTATATCTCCCCCTGTCACTTTTAATGGATTATTTCTAAATATATTATTATTCACAATGTATTTACAATTTGTCAATGGCGAGGTGGATCTACTTACTAGATATCCTCTCGAGGCAGTATCCTCGCCTATCTCGTGAATAGAGTTGAGTATATCTCTATCTCAACTCAATATTCCGAGATGCTTAAACTGCTTCTAACTCCCCACTGCTGCCTTCAAAGATCTGGACTTCTATTTACCGAATCAACTGAAGGCTACTCTACCCAGATCCCTAGAAAACCTCATCTCTCGAATCTCGGATCTCCAGTGTGATTATGCTAATGTTGGCCAGACATTATCACAGAATTGAACTATAGAAATAGAGCAGATGTAACAAATTGATAAACAACTAAATAATATAAAAGATCAAACTTTAATCCATCAACATATGACAGGGTTCAATATAACCCTAGAAATAAGTCTTCAAACATATCAATGAGCATCAAATGTTTAGTGTTAAAACATAATTCTAATATCCAAAAATAAAAACAAGACAGTCCCTGCACTTCTCGGTTCGTGGCTCACCGCTTCTCCGAATTTCTCGTGGCCTTCGTCAGACGCTCCCGACTCTTACTCTCTGAACCCTATTTTGCTTTTAATGATGAGGGCAGATTCGTGGCTTCAATGTCATGACGCTGCAATCCGTCATGACGTACGTCATGACGTAGTCATCACGGGGACGCTACGGCGGACGCCGCGACATGGCGTGCCCACTTCCTTGCTTTGGTCCCATTGATTCCAAAACTGCTTCCAACAGCTGCTATTTTTTGCTCTAATGCACCTGCATCCAAACCAAGCACCAAATCAGGAGTCTAGCCACAAAAACTATGAAATTACTATAAAAATAACCCGAAATGAAAAACTGGCCTACAGTATAGTATGAGTGTTTTAGACACTCACTGTGCATATCGCGGTAACTCCTCGACATCACAATCGCTGTGTCCCATTTATCGATCCACAATTTAACTAAAATCGAATGTAGTCTCAGACAAGAGCTCTATCCAAAATCCAACTTGTATAACAATACAGTCACATGACCCATCCGGAGCCCAACATAACACAATGATTGCACCGGGTCCATTTATGAGTTCACTTACAATCTTTTTAACATGAAAATACATGCCGGAACTAATGTGTTCCCAAAATCTTACAAAACAAAATACAAAAGCCACAAGCCGACTTTCGTCATCCTTGCGGCCCCGCATGAGAGCCACCCACCAACACATGTCCCGTACCTGAAATGTGTTTCCCATATAGGGTGAGCCACGCCCAGTAGAAAATAATTCCTACAGAGGCTACTCCCACCTAAGTGCACATGCAATGTTCACCTCACATTCACATCACAACTCTAACAAGAATATGCAATCCTAGGTTGGAATTCTACATGCCATGCCATGAAAAGAGATGAGCCTGATTCATGCCACGGTAGGGTGATCCGAATCACAAATTGTTTCATTTTCCTCCTACCTTAGTCAAGCCACGTAGTATAGCGGTTTAGGGGTCAACACCTGGGATGGGTTTTCATCCCATAAATGATTCGTATCATGATTCAAAATGGTGAGGCTTTCTTGACTTCTGATTTGCATGAAAGCCAGGTTATTTGTCACTAGCTAATCAAACAAATTTTAAAATGAGGCGTGAGAGGGAGACCTCAAGGCTTGGGTCACTAGCTTGATAAAATGAGGTTGCAATGAAAGTCCTAAGTATTTCAGACAGTGGAAATTTATTATAGTCGCGCCCAAAACCGGATCTTTGTTTGACTTTAAAAACCAACCCTTAAAAACATTCCTACTTGAACTTAAGCATTTACTGAGCATTCAATGTTTCAGCAGTAGAAAACATAGCATTTAACCTAATTTCAATGGCTCGTAAATGACATCTAAAGAATGTCAGTGTATCTACCATTAAGAATACACTGAACCCTACAAACATTTATCGTTATTGACCAAAAGAAAACATTAAATAGCATTAAACCCTAGTTTTGAAAGTTTGAACACATAAATGTGCACTGCCTCCATTTAAAAACAGGAACACCCGTTGGACCCCATTAACCAACTCTAGCCCTCCTCGGTGTTTGAGCTTAGCCAACATCCTTGAGTCACATCCTCAAAGTATGGTGTTTCGCTGCCAAGAAAATGAGAGAAAGAAGAGAGAGAAGAGAGAAAACTGTGAACCTAAAATGAGAAGTCAAGGTGGATTTCATGCTGAATGAGTTAGGGTTACATATTGTCATAAGGTGGCTTATATACATACAAAGAGACGTGAAATACCAAAAAATACCAAAAAATATATGACATTGGGATTGGGCCTGAATTACACAAACGGGGGGTCAGTTGATCAAAATCAGAGGCTAATTTCATATGCATAGTGAATTTCGCTATCATAGATAGTTCTCATATGATAGCGGCTCATATCGTATCGAATACAGCATAGCGGCTCTTTTGAATTTTCACAGACAAAGATCTTTATTGATGATAGAAGACTTTCATACCATAGCTAAAATATGGCCATAGCGAATTACGCTTAGATTGCGAAATTTTCGCTATGGTTATGAAATTTTCACATCTCATGGCTACTATGCCATAACAAAACCCGAACTCCCCGGTTTCGCTTCCCCGCCCTCACAATTCAGCCTCCATTTCTTCGCCTCCCACTTTATTTTCTTCATCTCGGCTTGATGAAATCGCCGAGAATTCATACTAACTTGGCATAAATCAGCACTCCACACGGCTGCTTGAAATGATGGTCGAGGTTCCCAAACCCGCAAACTACCAAAAGAACCTCGAAACAAAATCATTAGTACTAAACGGACTCCGCACATGTCAATAATCGCCTTGATTCATATGATTAGCACAAAAGCACCAAACCAATCTTAAATAGGACTCAAAATAGCCCTTTTGGGTACTAATCACACTCCGCAACCGACACGTTGCTAGTCCCTTAGCAATGCTAAAACAAAATCAAGGGTATGCATGTTGTGCTTTGGCAAAAAGTGTATGCTGTCCAAAATGTGTGTTCAAAGATAGAACAATTTAGACTCGCATAAAAACCATCATGAGAGTACCAATGCCATATTGGAACAAATTTTAGAGCAGTATCAATTCCAAGGAAGTCAACCTGAGCTTCCACTCAAAATTCAGTGTTTCATGCAACCGCTTTGAACCAATATTGAAAAGTTATCCCTCCCCAACCAAGGCATCGCAGTGGCCTTAAACTGTCGACCAACCCAACAGAATCAGCTACACTTTTATTTCATGTTTCACTGTATTATAGGTGCAATGTCAAACCTCGACTTCACCAAGTCCTGTAACGGGGTCCACCGATGACTCCCAACCCACCAAGGCTTGTGGTATCAAGTCAAAAGGATCTACCGACCACAAACTCTATAGGTTTCAATTCCTGTGACTGAATGACTTCGAGAATTAAGCACCTACAACTCTCTAAACTCTACCCATCCACCCGTATAACAAACACTAAGTCGATGACTCCCAACCAATGATGGTTTAGGGCATCGGGCTTTAAGGGCTTTCGCCATATACCCCTGGTTCGTTTCAAGGCAAAGTGTTGCGGTTTTCATATCTCTTTTCTTTTTTCTTTTTCTTTGTTTTTCTTTTCTTTTCATTTGAAGACTTCATTGGTCTTCTTTTCGAGCAACAAAACCTATTACGGGTCGTCAACGATGGCGCCTCCGCTTGCAAAGTGAAAAGTGGTATATAGCTTCTCAAACTTATTGATAAAAATCGATGTGCACTATGTGTGATTAGCTAGTGTAGATATACAAGGCTGAATACTTCTAGGAACTCAACGGACCAAAACTTAATCATACATGGAACCTGCTCTAACATTATGGTAGCATACTGTATTTCACTCTTTAACTCAAGGCAAGAGTAGAAACACAAAAATATATGCACAAACATGACTTCCAAGAGTGTAGAAAGTAAGTAAATAATGCTGTAAAGCTTTTGATATAACCAATGTGGCTAGTACAAGCTTAACATAGCTAAACACATCAAAAGTATCACTGCCTACTATCGGCTAATACATGTATCCTATACAATCCTATACAAAATGAGTAGGCAGTTGATAAAGCTAAAAACAAGACAAAATATGATAGAAGATACTCCCAACTCTAACTTTTCCTCCCAACCAAAGTATAAACATGTCTCCACTGGTAGGGATCGAAAAGCTAAAGAAGGGAGTGCGACCACCTCACTATCGTGGCGGTGTAGATGCCAGGATCTCAAGCTGCCGTCTGCTGCCGCCAAAGAAAGATATCCAAGGAGGTCAAGCATCGTAGACCGATCTCGAGTGGGTCAGGCAGGCTCTGCTCTCGCACTGGTGGGAGAGAGACTCAGGTGGCTCATGATCCGAAGAAGCATTGGCGTGACTCAAGGCTAGGGGTGACTCAGCTGGGCCATCCGTCGGTCTAATGACGCCTCAGGTAGTAGCAAGCGTACGTATTTCAAAGATCCATAATGCCAGCCTAGCTCCCTAGAACCGACATGGATATGCTCGACTGACAAGGGGCCAGATAGGAAGGGCCAGCAGTGTCAGTAGGGGCTGGGGCAATAGGAGGTGGAGATGGAGGAGATAACTGAACTTGGTCCTACCCCACCTCCATCTCCGAAACAAGAGGCTCTCTCCTGGGCGGTCCTCTACCACATCACCGGCCATGGCCCTCCCCGCTACTGGAGAATAATGGAGATCGGCATGTAAAGAGATCGCTCCGTGGATAGGACCTGAGTACAACTGATCCGCCGCTCTAACTGTTGCTCCTCAGGGAACCCCAGATGCTCTAGGACCTGGCTTCAAAGAACTCCTGCGATCAATAAGGGTAAACTCTCAACTCGCGCCGTGCCCTCGCGGTGGACCTTCTCCTAAATGCAAAGAAGGAAGTCATGACAAGCTCGAGGGACTAAACCGTAATCCCTCCGAGATCCCTCGTGATAGAGCCTCAGCATAGCTCCCCCGCCAGACATAGTGCTATAATGGAATAAGCTGGTCCGAGCACGTGGTCCACTAGGAGCATCTGTGGCGGAAGAGTATAGGTCCCGCTGTAGTATCTCGAGCGAGACAGCGGACCATCTCTCTCTGTGATGGCTGGGGCCACTGCCTATAACCTGCGGAATTCGCCAGGACTACTGGCAGGCCTAATGCAGCTGTAATATCCGCAGCTCGGAGTACTCCTGGGCGGCCGTCAATGCTGAACCGGAGCTCCAACGGACTCGGCACTCCCCGGGATGTCATAGTGTGGTAGAACTCAAGCACAACCCGGGGATAAAAGAACTGCCTCGGCGTCATGAAAGGAAGCAGTGAATACTCTCCGATCAAACTGATCGCAGTCTCTAATTACCGGCCTACTTGGTCAACACCGGTATGTCATAGTATGCTCCATGGAAGTTCTGCACCGCAGATCCACGCTCCCCGGACCTGCTCACGTGAACATAGCCCTGATCCTCGAGGCGGTGGGATAACTGGAAGGCGACAACCCGATCAACCTGAGCAGGTGACGGCTAGGGCCGAGATCTCGAAGACTCCCCCGGGCCTGATGTCCTGCCCGCTGGCGGCCGGCCCTCCGCTGGTGGTCCCGATGTATCGGAGAAGCCCGAGGTCCCCACACCAACTGATATCGCCAGAGCGGAGCTCAGAAGCCCGAGGCTCCTCCGCAGATAGCAGCCGGGACAATGTGGTGTCCCCCCGCGTACTGTCCCGAGATGAGCCGCGCCTGGATGCCCGTGATCGCTCCTCTCGAGGGTGACCGAACCTGACCCGGGCTCAGAACGATGGCCCCACTGCACGGAACCATGGCTGGTCCGCCGAGCCTTAAGGGCGATCAAGGCTTGGTCCGGGCAGTGGCTAAGGCAAGTAGCGGCAGGTCAGGCGCCGCAGGCTCAAGATCTGGGCAAGACCGACAAGTGGGTGGCTCTGGGCTCACCGCACTGGGATCGGGGAAATGGACGCGGCGCGCTGATGCCGTGGCATGGGAGCTCGTGGTGTCGGTGAGGCGCACTCGCCAGGAGGAGCACGACTCTCGTGCAGAGGGATGCCTGTGTGCTTACTGCTGCAGTGTAAGGTGAATGCCGGGCGTGAGGCTCTCGCATGGGATGGAGGCTCGCTAGAGGAGTGTGTGGAAAGAAAATGGAGGCCCCATACACTCCCCTCTTTTTATAAAACCGTTGGCAACTGAAAGGTCTCCAAAGCTCAAGAGTTGCAGAATGAATTTCTACATATTGCAAATTCAAGCCTACACCAACTTCCATCTACGTATCAACAACAAAATTTAATTTAGGTAAATAAAAATAAGACTAAAAATAAAAGTAGAAATAAAATTATTAAAAATTAAAATTTATATTAAATTAAAATTAAAATAAAGAAAATTACTAAAAATATAGTAAACTAAAAATTGACCAATTAAGCTAAAATCGTTCTTGAGTCATAGCTTGTCTCAGGAGACCAAACCAGCCAATAACACCGGTTCGATTCATGGAGGATCTTAGGGAGAAGGGAGCTCCTTCACCCCCCGTAGTGATGTGTGTCATGTTCTCATGCTCTGCTCCTTTGTTTTGCTTCATCGCTGGTAGTGCCGAGAAACATTGTCTCGCAGAGTGAGTTTACAGCCACTCTCCAACAATCGCTTTCACTTTCCCTTCACCAAATCTGCTTGCAATTTGTGGGCATTTGGTTTCCACTTGATCGATTGAGCAGACTATCACCTCTGCCCTCACCCTTTTCTCAAGCCAGGTTTCATACTCAAGTGAAAATATCAGCCCAATGTCATGTTGCCAAATGTGAGTTGCATGACTTCATTCCGAAATTGATCGTGACGGGAGCGTGCCAAAATGGTCTTCCTGTGATAACTGCACATGATTAGTCTAATTTACACTCTTGCTCAAGATCAAGCACCACAAAGTCCACTAGGTAGTAGAATTTCCATTCCACTTTACTAAAACATCCTCCACTATTCCCTTAGGAATTTTTACCGATCGATCAGCTAATGAGAGAGTGATGTTGGTAAGCTTTTAAGCTCCCTAAACCCGAACCGCTTATATACCGAATATTTGCAGTAGGTTTACACTGCCCTCAGGTCAATGGGAAGGTTTGTCTATGCAAGTCCCTCCAATGTCGATCGATATCGCTGTGGGATCCCTGATCCTTATTTCACAGTCTTGCTCTGAATGATGGCACTGGACTTGTTCTCAAGAAGGCTTTCAATGCCCAATCCTTCCTTAATCAGGTAATGTGTGCTAAAGAATTTTGCATGTTTGGGACTCGCTTAATCATGTCAAGCAAAGGATATTTACCTTCATCATTTTTAGCACCCAAATTTCAGCTTGGTTTGTGATTTTTCTTGCTCCTCAAGTGCTTGAGAGCTGGAGGGGGAACATGTTCTTTTCATTGAATCTTTCTCTGATTATTGCATCCTCAGCTCAACTTCCTTTTCCTTCTTCGCTTTCTTCAATAGTCGTGTGCACTGCTGCTCACTCTTTCCACTCCTTAAAAGGGATTATAACCTTTACTTCATCCATCCTTGATTTGCTGGAAGAACCTATTTCATGGACTCCTTTTGGATTTTGCAGTGTTTGGGAAGGAATTCTTTTCTCCCCGTACCTTGCAGAATTGTTAACCCGGCATGAGCACTGTAGGTTATCAATCTTCCGATTAAGGTTGCTTTCAGTCTGTCACCCATCTTTCATCAGCATGCTTTCCACAAAGGATCCATTCCTTCTGTTTGCACTGTACATTGATCTCCTTCACTTCCACAAATTGTCTCTACACCCTTCGCTCTCCCATATTATTGAACCAACAGTAATATAATTGGCTATTAGAAATGAATATCCAACTGTTGTTTGAAAATCAAGATGCATTTATATGTTGCAATAGTCATTATAGAGCCTCTAATGATTTCTCCAATTGGAATTGTATGTATTACCATATAAGCATTGTTTGGTGGTTTGTATCGCTTCCACCATATTGCATGCTTTGATTAAATCTCTCACTAAGGGAGCATTGGACGTTGTTCTTCTGGTATTAGTGATTGAAATGGGATATGGGTCTGCCCTTGCGTGTGATTTTCAATACGTCAGACTTCATGTAGCCTTTTTTCTTCGTTCCTTCCAACTTCCTCAGCTAAAGTTGATATCTTTCTTCATCTCCATATCTTTGAAAGTGCATAAATGCCTCCCTTAGTGTCATGCCATTCTTCTTCAAATTTTCCTTGATTCTGCTCATCCTGCTTCAGCTTCAGCCACATAATCCAAGAAGTCCATGGCTTCATCCGGTTTTTTCTCAAAGTCACCTCCACACATGGGCTTGAAGGTCGCCTGACACAGGAGACATACCATCATAAAACATTCACTAGCATTCATGTATCAAAACCATGGTGTGGAGATGCATTGATGGTCTCCATGAACCTCTCCCAAAGGATCGATAAAACTTCTTATTATCACAGGCGTAGTGCGAGATTCGCTCTCTTCAAACTGTTGGTCTTTGTTGTACTGAAGAATTTCTTCAAAATTAGCTAAGATCGGCCCACTTCTAATCGTTTCGGGCCTTAAGTGAAGGGTTTATTTGCTTTGTCTCGAGTTAACTGAATGCCTTCAACTTCAACAACCATATCGTTATACCTTAAGTTATGCATTACCCTCCTCAAAACCCTAATGTGAGCATGGACTTCATTCCATGCCACAGGTGTGTCAGAGTGGGGCAATTTATGTGGTCTTACCCGCCACATCCTCAAATGTGTGGTATGATGCAGAAGAAAAACAATCACAGAGGGTGTATGTGGTCCTCATTGACCTATATGACGTTGGATTCATTGGAGTTTGTTGACTTTGCTGCTCTCAGTAGAGGATCCATTGGTCACCGTGGCACACCGACTTTCACAACTTTATCACTATGCACTAACTCTTGCACTAATTCGACATCCCCATCCTGCTGATGCATAAACACCAGAATAATAAAAATGGGACAAAGCAGAACACAAACAAGGCTTGCCAAAAGGATCAAGCAGCAACCAAAATGAAAATGATTGTAAAAATGAAAATGTTCTACAGTGAGTAATCGGTAAAAACTTGAATAAACGAAATTCAAAAAGAGTTAAAAGATCACCAACACTTGTAATGTGGGTTACAAGTTCATCTCAACTCATCATCTGTAGTCTGGCACCATCCCCGGCAACGGCGCCATTTGATTTGCAGCCACTGTAGGTGATCCAAATCAACAAAATTTGTTTCCTATTTTTCTCCCACCGCCAGTCAAGCTACCATAGATATCTGCCTAGGGTCAAACGCTGGGACGGGTTTTCATCCCACAAACACTCGTATCATGATTCAAACAGGAGGCTTTCTTTGGATTTTCGGATTTGTACTAAAAGTGTGGTGTTGCTGTCACCAGCTAATCAAACTTACTTGAAAATAAAAATGTAGAGGGAGACCTCAAGGCCTGGGTCACTAGCTCGATAAAATGAGGTCAATGGTGTCCTCGTTATTTCCCTCGCATTAGGAAAATGACATATAGTCGTAAGGCTCCAAATCTGGGATCTTTGTTTGACTTAAAACCCAACCCCTTAAAAAATATTCTTACTTGAACTTAAGCATTTAATGAGCATTCAATGTTTCAAAGAGGAAAAACATAGCATTTAACCTAATTTTAGTGGTCGTAAATGACATCTAAAAATGCCTTCAGTGTATCTACCATTAAGAATACACACTTCCAAAATCCCTAAAGCATGACAAGTATTACAATCAAAGAAAACATTAAATAGCATTAAACCTAGCTTGAAAGTTTGAACACATAAATGCGCACTGCCTCCATTTAAAACAGATAACACCCGCTGACCCCATTAACCAACCTAGCAACCTCCTCTTCAAGGTTTTGAGGCTTAGCCAAACATCCTTGAGTTGTCATCCTCAGTGAGGGTGTTTTGGTCATGCAAGAAATGAGAGAAAAGAAGAGAGAGAAGAGAGAAATCGTAACCTAAAATGAGAAGCTGGATTTACAAGGAATGAAAGTTAAGGTTACAATTGTCATATAAGGTGCTTATAGTTCATACAAGATTGCAGAAATATAGGCATTTCAAAATATATGATTACATTGGGGACAAAATGGGAATTACACAAAATGGGTCATTTGGATCAAAATCAGAGGGGCATGAATTTCACTATGCATAGTGAATTTCGCTATCATAACGAAAATTGCAGGCATAGCGAAAATTTGAATTTTCGTTATGCACAAAGAACTCTTCATGATAGCTAATATGTACCCCCGCAACCATAGCGAAAATTCTGCTAGATTGCCAAATTTTCGCTATGGTTATGAAATTTAGTACTTTTGCAAATTTTCTACGCCAGCGAAAATCCTCGAACCCCATTAAGCCCAATTTAGCCTCCATTTCTTCGCTCCCACTTGACATTTCTTCATCTCACCTTGATGAAATCGAGAATTATACGAACTTGCATAAATCAGCACTAATACTTAGCTAAGCTTGAAATGTGGCTAAGGTCTCAAAACCTGCAAAACTACCAAAAACAACCTCGATACAATATCAATAGTACTAAACAGACCTGCACATGTCAATCGTCTTAATTCATATGATTAGTACGCAAAAAGCACTCAAAACCTATCTTAAATAGGACTCAAAATAGCACTTTTTTGGTACTAATCAGAGACCCAGTCATGCACCATGCCCAAGTCTTTACCGACTCCCACTATACCCGAGTCTTTATCGACTCCCATACCCAAGTCTTCACCGACTTCCACCACACAATGTGATGCCCATGTGTGATAAAAACCATCATTGATGGATTACATCCAATGACCCTTTTTAAAACAAAAGTCATGTTTTTAAACAAACTTTTGGATGTCATTCTAATGAACATTTTACTTATAAAAATCATTGGCGCTCTTTTGTAAGTAGCTAATTAGAGTCTCACCGCTGGCCCCACACACCACACTTTTTAGACTTTTACCATCGGAGTGGGCAAACTCAGCCTTGGTCTTTCATCCATGGGAGTGTCTAGCCCCTTCTTTTCTTTCATTACCTGACACAAGTTTTCTGCTTTATACAACTCGTGCGACTTTCTATTGACTTTTGTCTAACTAGATGGAGCTTCACCCACCCAAATCACCCATAATTTTAGTGTTAGATTC